>OZ014525.1:16645514-17203014 GCA_963966055.1 Lathyrus aphaca
AAGCATTTTCATATTAAGAACGATGAGGATGCATATGATTTCGCATGTTACCATTTTGCAAATGAAGTTGATGGTGAACTTTTTGTTGAACATGATGCTAGTGGTAGTGCAATAAACCCTAGGTGTGTCAATCATTTGTCTGATTTAGAGGATAGTTATGAAGATATTGTAGAAAGTTTGGATAATAGTGAGGATGAGAGGACCACTGCTCTTGTAGATGGTTTTGAAGGTGTAGATGTCACTATACCAGTTAGTCAAGGTCCAATAATTAGTGGTTTCTTAACTGGTTGTAGTAAGAAAGGTGTGGAAGATGAGGATGATGAGGATTATGTGAGTGAATAGTTGTTGAGTTTTGATGTTGATAACTCAGATGAAGAGAAAAAACCAAAGTTTGAGAAGTTTAAGAAAGAACAGCTGAATAAAAATTTCAAGTTCAAATGGGGTATGGAGTTCAATTCCCTAGATGAGTTTAGGGGAGCAATTCGTTAGTGGACTATTTTGAATGGGAGGGAAATAAGATTTGTGAAAAATGAGGGGTATAGAGTGAGAGTAGAATGTAAAGTGAAATGTGGTTTTTTAATGCTTTGTTCCAAAGTGGGCCACAAGCACACTTATGTTATAAAGACTATAAAGGATACCCACACATGTGTTAGGGTTTTAGATAACAAAACAGCTAGTTCAAAGTGGGTTGCAAAGGCTGTGGTTAAGATGATTCAAACTTTAGAGAATGTGAGAATCATTGATATCATACAACATATTAGGCAAACCTTTGCAGTTGGTATCACTGTTGCTAGGGCTTGGAAAGCTAAGATGATTGCCAAGAAAATCATAGAAGGTGATGCAGATCAAGAATATGCTAGCCTATGGAGATATGCAGCTGAGTTGAATATGGCAAATCATGGGAATACTGTAAAGATAAACATAGAAAGAGCATCATCCTCCATTCAACCTAGATTTGGATCCTTTTATTTTTGTTTTGATGGATGTAGGAAGGGTTTCATGAATGGTTGTAGACCTTTCATTGGTGTTGATGAGTGTCACTTGAAAACTAGATATGGAGGTCAGCTTTTGATTGTTGTTGGAAGGGATCCCAATGACCAGTATTTTCCACTTGCATTTGGTGTGGTTGAAACTGAAACTAAGGAATCATGGAGGTGGTTCATAAATTTGGTGGTGGAAGATGTTGGCATTGAAAATAGATATGTTTTTATTTCTGACCAGCAAAAGGTAAACATATGTTTTTATTTATGTGATATTATTTTATTGGTATCATATGTTTTTTGTTTCATACTAATTATCTTCATTTGGTCAGGGGTTGGTTGCAGTTTTTGAGTGTGAAGATTTGTTGCCTCCTAAGTACAAAAAGGGTCCTGGTAGACCTAGGAAACTCAGAATTAGGGAGAGTGGGGAGGAAGGTGCAAGAAGAAGGCTACCAAGTGTATCTTATAGATGCACTAGGTGTGACAAGACTGACCATAATGTGAAATCATGCAAGGCCAAGAAACAATATCCAATTGCCCTAAAAAGAAAGGTAATTCTTTCTGCATTATGTTATGTTTCTGCATTATGTTATGTGTCTGCTAATGTTGGTTTGCTTACTTTGTTTTCTATGATGTCTGCAGAAGATGAATAGACCACAAGGTGAGCAAAGTCAAAGTCAGTTTAGTGTTAAACAAAATCAAAGTCAGCCTAGTGTGGTGACTAGTCAAAGTCATCCTAGTGTTGAACAAAATCAAAGTCAGCCTAGTGTTGAACAAAGTCAAACTCAGCCAAGGGAGGCTTCAATCTATGAGGACATCACTAATGACATGATTGCAAGCATGCCAGACATAACACCAAGTATCCAAGCATCAGCAAGGGCTAAGGGAAAAACAAAGCTTAAAGAGGAGGTCAAGCCATTGAGAAAGAGGCAAAGTGAGAGAATTAAGGAGAATTGGTTTAAAAAACCAAAACCCTACACAAGACCAGGTTCAGACCCACAACAGCCTTTGACTTTCCCTGAAGAAGATGGACATGCCTCAAATGCTCTTAACAAGTCTACTAAGAAGGCTACAAGGAAGGCTCAAAAGGAGAAATGCATCAATGATATTTAACTACATTTTATGTTATGTTTGAATTCTGCATATTAGTAAACTTGATGTTCTGCATATTTTGTAAACTTGATGTTATTTTGTATACTTGATGATATTCTGCATATTTTGTAAACTTGATGTTATTTTGGTTATATTATGGAACTTCTTCCATTTTGGTTATATTTTGGTATATTACAACTATTACAAATATTACAACACTATAACAAGAAACACTATATATTACAACTGATAATAGACCTATAATGCATAAACACTATAATGCAGAAACACTATAATGGACCTGTAATGCAGAAACACTATAATGCAGAAACACTATAATGGACATGTATTACAACATAACCATCAGAAACACTATAATGCATAGACCTGTATTACAACATAGACCTATATTACAACACTATATAGACCTGTATTAAACACTATAATGCAGAAACATACACACAAACATTATAATGCAGAAACATAAACATTATAATGCAGAAACCAGAAAAATAACATAATCATCAAACCAGAATATTATCTCATTTTATTGAACTTTATCATCAATACATTACAACTGATAAGTCAAATTATGTATCCATAACACACTTCAAGGATACAGAACATTATCTCATAAATTTTTTACAAATGGCTAAACAATAAGGCAATAAAAATACAAAGCATTATAATTCCTATCTTAAGCTTCCTATTAACACTTTTCTGCACATCAAGCTTCATCTTCACCTTCTCTAGTTTGACTTTCAATGCTTCAAATTGCACTTCTTCAATTACACAATTCTTACAAACAGATTGCATAGCGCCCATACCTTTGACTGAGTTTTCCATTTCATCATCCCATACAAATAACTCACAGCTATTAGTGTTATTGCGACATTTCCAGAACTTCCGATTGCGATTTTTGCTTGTACTTGAAACCCACAACTTCATTGATCTACCACAACCACAAACTGGTAACCCATGAATCGAAACTGAAGCACTACTCTCAGTAGACATAATCAATATATGATAGAAAGTTCAAGAGGAGAAGAAGAATGGCGATTGCGATTGGATAATGGTGTTGAGAAGAGGAGAAGAAGGATGGTGTTGCGAAGAGGAGAAGAAGAATGGTGATTGGGATTGGAACCCAAGAAATTGGGAT
The DNA here is from genome assembly GCA_963966055.1 of Lathyrus aphaca. Classification (NCBI taxonomy): domain Eukaryota; kingdom Viridiplantae; phylum Streptophyta; class Magnoliopsida; order Fabales; family Fabaceae; genus Lathyrus; species Lathyrus aphaca. The sequence continues at coordinate 16,648,746 of OZ014525.1, forward strand.
CCTTTTATGGAACCCTAGAAATTGCCCAGTCACACACAATTGCTCAGTCAGCCTTGTCCACATCAACAAGGCAGTAAAAGGGGGTGGTACAATCTGAATTTGGGTTTTATGAGGGGGCATCAATTAAAAAATATCTTAAAGGGGGTAAAACCAAAACCCGCCCTAATGGCAAGGGGGATTTTATATAATTATCCCAACTATAAATTATAATGGATCGATAATATTTTATCAGAAATACGGGTAAAGAGGTACGAGTATAGATACTTACCTATCTATAGGATACAGATAAGAGTACAAATATTAGTGCTTACACGAATATGGGGTCGGGTACGGGATTTTTTTTTAATTGTAAATATAGAGCCGAATATTGTAGTATCTTGTCCAAACCGTACCCATTGTCATCTTAATTGAAAGACAATATAAAATTATCTTATATTTTTAATGTATTTTTTCTTCATTAGTATAATGCATCTAATCAACTAATTAAACTCAAATAATTAACAAAATTTGATTAAAGAAGAATCATTCTTGAGAATTCAAATTCTAACACAAACAATGGTGACCTACCTACAAAATAAACATACTACATTTTGAAAGAAAGAAACAAAACAATATATTCTTCATGATAGTTTGCACCCATCTAACCAAACAATTTCTCCTAACTCATACCTAACTAACAAACAACCATCTAAATAAACCAATCTCAACTACATTTACATGAGTTGCACCCACTCACCAAAACTAGGCACACCCTCATGCACCAAAAACAAAAGATAATAACCAGGTGGTGTAATTTCTTGAGTAGAAGGTCCCAAGACAGTAGCATAATAAGTCTCCAAATTCACCATTGTTACCCCAATCAACTTCAAAATCACCATCCTCTGATTCATTCCATAAGAATGTGTTGTAAACGACGGCGACAATAACCTAACCGAAACATCGCTCGCTGATGCAAAATTACCTACAGTAAATGTAACATAGTAAAAAACCCTATTGTTGCACCCCAAAATTTGCCTCACAAAACAAAACTTTGTGTGCTAAGAGGTTCACAAGGTTCACAAGATTCACAAGACACTTTATGAGGTTCACAAGGTTCACAAGACCTTTCATGAGGTTCATGAAGTTTACAAGACACTTTATGAGGTTCACAAGGTTCACAAGACCTTTCATGAGATTCATGAAGTTTACAAGACACTTTATGAGGTTCACAAGGTTCACAAGACCTTTCATGAGGTTCATGAAGTTTACAAGACACTTTATGAGGTTCACAAGGTTCACAAGGTTCACAAGACCTTTCATGAGGTTCATGAAGTTTACAAGACACCTTATGAGGTTCACAAGGTTCACAAGACCTTTCATGAGGTTCATGAAGTTTACAAGACACCTTATGAGGTTCACAAGGTTCACAAGACCTTTCATGAGGTTCACAAGGTTCACAAGACATCTTATGAGGTTCACAAGGTTCACAAAGTTCATCATGGGTCAGAGGATTTGACAATTCCCTCAGACAATGCATCCTCCTAAGCAGTGCATCCAAAACTAGGGTTTTGACTTTAATCAGGCTAAATGGACTTCCAAGACTTCAAGTGAGCTTCATAACATCTTATATATGTCTAAGAATCCCTATGACAAATTTCAGAACTTTTCTCAAAGGTTTGCTCAGTCAGATGATCAAATAAGTCAAAATCAGTTAAAGCAGTTAAAAAGTCAAACTGAGGTCAACTGTGGTCAAACCAAAGTCAAACTTCATGATTTTTTGCCAACATCAATTATATGAAGTAAAATTCATCATTTTATCAAGGGTTGATCATGATTCATCAAGGAGATTTCAGATCATCAAGAATCAGAGGTTTCTAAATTAGGGTTTCCTTAGGAAAAGTCAACTGAACTTTGACCAGCCATAACTTTCACATGCTTCATCACATTTTTTCCATCCAAAGCTCATTTTGAAGGAAATTGAATTCTCTACAACTTTGTGTATCACAAGCCAAGCCCAAAAATGCTTCATTTGGAAGGTAGGAGCTAAGACATTATAGGTCCTTTTGAAAGTCAACAAAAAGTCAACAACTTCAAAAGGGCATAACTTGAGAATGGTAAATGATATGGACATGAAACCAATGGGGTTGGTTAGAGTACTCTTCAAGATTTCCAAAATGTCCAAAATCACCCTCATAGCATTAAAATTGAAGGATGTGTGCCCTTGCAAAGTTGGGAAATTTTTGGGTGGTTTATGAAGAAAATAGGGTCTTAAAACCAAATATTTCTAAATGGGCTGAACTTTTTGTGACCCAAAGTGTTCCATGACATCATGCACGAAATTTATTTGATATTTTCATAATTTTATTTTATTTATTATGATTTTTTATATTAAAAATCATTTTAAATTTAAATAAAATATCAAATGTGAAAATTTAAAATATATTTTTGTTCTAGAAGGTCATTATTATGATTTGGATTGAATTGATTCACAATTGATGAAGATTGGCTTGAAATAGAAAGGTCTCATTCAAAAATATTTGAAATTTAAGTTCTAATCTTTTTCAATCTCCAAAATCAAAAAAATCCATACAATGATCCAATCTTTCTGACCTAATTCATTTACTATAAGTATATGAAGAGAACACAATGCATAAGGACGGATTTCACAGCCTCAAAGAGTAAGTTTGCACATTCAAAAAACTCACCAAAATTCAAATTCGGATTCCATCATTCAAGCCCTTTCAAGACAATTTGAAGGTTGCAACTTGTTCCTGGGAATTCATAGAGTGATTTTGGATCATAACATTGCATCTTCATGACCTAAATCGCACAAACCGAATGCATCCCTTTCACATTTTGAATTTTTTCGATTTGATTGATTCATGTATTAATATTGAAAACTAATCATATATTTGTGTTTGTTGTGATGTTTAGAAGCTTTTTGCATAGGTTAATTGAATTATTATGGACTGTGTTGAAGATTGCCATTATTAGGGTTTGAAGGTTCAAAACGGGAACCATACATTTAAGACCTTAAAATCAATTCTAAAACCATGGCTGTGATGTATGAGCTTTGTACAATTGATCTGGGCCAATAATTTTGGTTATCATGATGGTTTGTGTAATGTTTCGAAAAACACAGGTTTAGGGTTTGAAAAATTCGCAGGAAATTGCCCAGGAAGATTCGCAGGAAAAAACGCAGGTCTGGAGGAGGAAGAAGACCCCTGGCGCGAATTTCAGAATTTAAATATTTGATATAATATTTTATGTTTTATTATTGATATTGTTTCACAAACGGATGCCTAGCCCAGTGGTGAGAGACGCACGCGTATGACCTTAAAGCTTGTGTTCGAATTCTGGCTGCAACAATTTTTCTTATTTTTTCTATTTAATTGTTAGACTGAATATATTATTGTTTGTGATGGATATACTATCAGTTGCGCCCTCCCGGCTGGATGGTAAGTGTGCTTGCGTATTGTGTGAAGGTCCTGGGTTCGAATCCCCCCCAGGCCTTTTGTGTTATTTCCTTTTGCTTTGTCATGATTTTTCCAAGTTAAGCAACAAAACCAAATGGAGTGCTCTCCCTATCACCTGTGTGCGCATGGCCCAGTGGTTGGTGTGCTGGTCTTGAGGGTTGAAAGCTTAGGGACTGGGTTCAAATCCCAGCCCAGGTAAGTTTTGCTTTTTTTTTCATTTTTTTTTCTGATTTGCTTATTTAATTAATTTATATTATGGTTAAACAAATTTAAATAATAAAAAAATAGAATGTATATATTATTATTTTCTTATTTACAATTTAAACTCATTTTCTTTTACAATTAAGTCTCATTAGGAAAATTATTTATTTTTGTATATTATTAATTAATCCTAATTTATTTTTCTAAACATGTAACCCTAATATTTTCTAAAACCCTAAAATATTTTTTAAAACCTAATTATTTTTTATAAACCCTAATTATAAATGTTAATTTATTTGTTAATTATAACTTTTAATAAACTTTAATTATATGTATATATTTTATAATTTGTTTATAATTATTATTTAAATTCTTGTATGTAAATAATTTTTAGTATATGCTTAAAAATAATTGAAGTTTGCTAATTTAATTTTGTAAATATAATTTATTTTCATAATATGTTTATAATTAACCTAATTTTTATAATTTTTATTTAATTTAAAACTTTATAATAATTAGTATATAATTGTTTATATTTTCTTCTTAATCTTAAAAAATAAGTGTTTATAAAAAAAAATTGAACTTTTAATCACTATGCTAATATTCTTGTTTATTTTATTATTAATTCTATTTTCCTATATTATTACTAACCCCATTTATATATATATTGTGATTATTTATTATTATTGTTACTAACCCAATTATTTATTATTATTTATTTTGCTTATTCATTTAATTTGTTAATTATTATTATTATTATTATGTAATTGTCTCCTTTATGTAATATTTTAATAGTAACGTTTAATATTTATTTCTAAATGCTATGGTTAGTAAAATAGGGAGTGAAACATGTTTGTATTTAAAATTAATTTAGGTCATTAATTTAAAAGATAAATATTTAAAATTGTACACTCACACACGTAAGTCGATCTTTGATCGCCATCTCACTTCCTTAAGGATACCTCTCAAGTTGCCTAAACAAAAAAGGTCAAGTAGGGTGTATAAAGCAAAGTCCTTCATCTCACATCATCTAGTCCCTTAAACAGATAAAAAGATCAAGTCCCTTCGAATGTTGCCTTCGTAATGATCTTGTCCCTTTCGAATAAAGATGATAAGTCCCTTCGAATTGCTTATACACCCCACAGTTGCCTAAATAACAGATGTCCCTTCACTTGTCCCTCACATCCAAGGTAATGACTACCTATTCCTTAATAATAGGGATAGTCTTACCATTTAAGGGATTCAAGAATAGAAAAGACTTAAACTTAGGGTAGGTTCCTCTTAGATACTTGCTCACTCTTCAAAATATTTCAAACACTTCATACATTTCAAACAATTTTCAAAACAAAGGTTTTATATACATCCGTACATGGATCATTATAAAACACTTAAGAAAATTTCTATTCACACACTTCACATTTCAAAAACATTTTAAAGTGAGCTAAGTAACTAAGAGCCCATGGATAACCATGGATGTAAAGGGTGCTAACACCTTCCCTTTACATAACCTACCCCCCGGACCCAAAAATCTTTTTTAAAAGATCTTTCCTGTTCTTTTATGCCTTTCCTTTGGATAAAATAAAAGTCGGTGGCGACTCTTGCTATCCGCAACATAACTAAAGTCAGTTCTCCCACCGTGTTACACTTATACCCTAATATAATGTTGGTGATATGTCTAATCGTTGGTCGTATCGGATAAAACTCCGGTGACAAATACGGCGGAAAAAACGCTTCTAGGCTTAAATCAGTTGGAAATTCAAATCCGGTGAAATTATAGTGTACATGTGGATTACTACCACCAACTAAAACTCTTCCATCTTTTAACACCACTGCAGAAGAATGATAAAGCCTAGGTCTATAAGCTGGTGTCATTACACTATACCGTTTCGAGAATTCAATTTCCGATGAACGGAATATCACCGGTGTTAAAACCGGTTGCCGGCCGTTTTCCCAACCAGCAGTACCTGATCCAGCGCCGTTGATTATAATAACATTGTCGTTCGGTAGAATCAACATATCTCCCATTACTCTTTCCATTGGCATATCCTCCATAACCCAGCTAGGGTTTGAGTCTGTTACTTTGAGAAATCCACATGTTGTAAGTGCTTTCACGAAGGTGTTTTGCTTCGATGCAGCTTCGAATGATCCACGAGGTGCTCCTCCGCAAATCATGACTGTAGCTTCAATGGAGGCTTGGTTTTCGTCTAGAGGAAGAAGAACTGATGAACCTGAACTTGGATAGTTACGAGGATCACCACCTGGAATCTCCGGAAACTCTTTAACAATCACATTGTTTTTGTAATCTAGTAATATAGATCGTGTGTTCGCGAAAACGAAAAGGTTTCCGTCAGGTAGAAGATGAACGAAAGGATATAAGTTATTTTCGCTCGGATCATTGGTTTCTTGGAGAAAAGGTAGACGAATTGAAGACGACGAAGAAGAAAATTTTGTTGTTTTAGGAATAAATTCGTAGTTGAATTGTTTCCTACCTCCGATTATGATAATGCTGCTATCTGGTAGTATTTGATTTGTTGCATACCACCTTCGTTCCGATAAGTAGCTCGGGAACTCGATCCAATCGCAACTATTATCGAAAAATGGCGTAAACATTCGAATTCGACGCTCGCCGTCATTGAAACCACCGGTTTGGACTAATGTGCCGTTTGGGAGAATAGAACCTGAGGAGCACCATGTATCTGTTTGTATAGTTAATGGTTTGAAGGTGTTTGATGAAATGTCATAAAGAACGGAGTGAGCTGTGCAATCGATTTGAAGAGCAGTATCATTTGAATCCATTCGACAATTGCCATTGGGGAGAGGTAGATTTGAAGGGCCAAAATCTGTTCTATCAAAAATGATGATTTTGTCATTGTGTATAAGTGGCATGTGCATGGCTGAAACTCCAATTGTTGGTTGTAATAGTTGCCATTCTCCTTGATTGCTAAAGTGTAATAATGGTGATAATGGTGATGATAATGTGAGATGAAAATGTGGGATTAATGAAGATATTATGAGGAAAATTAGGGTAAATGTGATTGAGTTCATTGTGTGTGGGTGGTTAGTTAGAGGAGAAAAAGATGTAGAGGTAGAGTTTAATTAGTATTTTTACTAGTAAAGTGTCGGTGAGATTTAGGTTTGTTTAGTATAAAATTAATGGAATCCATATTTTAACACTTTTTGATGGAAAGTTTCTTTGAATGAAGTGATGAATTAGGCAAATAAAGGGGAGATTTTGAAGGAATGTTGTTTAAGACCAAGAAATGTGATCCCTAAACATATGTGTGGGAGATCTTGAATTCCACATGATTAGGATACAAAGAAAGACTGGGCAATGGACTCATCAAGTGGGTAAGTTCTTTGCATGGGATGTGATTTTTTTTATAGTTTTGAACTAATTTATTTTTATAATAAAATTAAACTCGAAAATAGTTTGAGATCTAATTAAAAAATTAACTTGTTGAAGTTAATTCATGAATTGAATTAATTTAATTTAAACTCAAAACAAAATAAAAAAATAACCAAGTTGAATTTGAACTCAAGATAATTAAACTTGTTTTGTGATTATTTTTTTTTGAATTGCCTATGTCTTTTTTGGATTAAGTCTGTGGCTGATCCACCGTCGAGCACATCCTAATTTAACATTATGTCGATGACAGTCTAAAGTACTGACCCATTCCATTGAGACCGATGAAAACCACATTCTCGACATGTTCCTCACCCAAGGACACATCATCAACTGAATCACACTTCGCGGAGCCGTTCTGCCCATCGTAACAGGCAAGTACATCCACTACCTAAAGAGTGTGAAGTAGTTGACCCAAGACGATGACCATGAGATGGTCATCCCTATTTTCACGTAGGAATCCTAACAGTCACCCACTATGGGTCTGGATACTCAGTCCGTAACAAAGATCATTGGCGCAACGTTGGGGTTCACTATAAAATCCTCCTCTACACAAGGGTTGGGTATTCAATTCAATTTACACCTTAGTCTTTCTTTTTTGCTTATTCACTCGAATGACTTAAGCATCATAATGCATTGCAGGTACACCTCATTCTTTTATGTGACCGCTCAAGCCATCCACGATGTGTTGCTGGCCACCGATATTCTCTATGATCCTCCTGGTAAAATTAGTGGCACCGTCAGTGGGAAACCTGCTTCCCCATATTTTCTTTCCTTGAAACCTAAAGATCAAAGCAAAACTCTCAAAACCTACCAATCATGGCCCGTCAACACGATGACAATCACAGTGATCACAAAGTCGTTCTTCCTCCATCTCGTAACGCTGACAACAACAACAAGATGCCACTCATAGAGGATGACAGCCTGATGATGAGAGACGAGTTCACCGCCTCCCCTTCCTCTGGCGATGCGTCCGACAATGTTGCCCAACACGGCTAAACGTCAGAGACTTTTCAACTGATTCTTACGTCGTCCAATGTTGGCCCAATCATGCTGGCCCTATTCGTGGCAATCAACCAGACCAACACATTGATCTTCATGCAAAACGAATGAATTAGAGCAATGGAGAAAGACCGCCGTTCAGGCTCTCCCCACGAAGACACCTATGGTATGAGTCTTGAAGCCCGTCTCCACGATTACAAGACTTCCTTTTTTGCTCTCCCTCATAGAACCACCCGCGATATGAGTCCCAAAGCTTGTCTCTACGACAAACAGGTCGCCGCCTGCGGATAGAAAGGCTGCAACTTGTGATAACCAAGAAGTATGATTGTACTCCTCCACACAAGGATCAACGTCCCCCGAACGCCAAGAAAAGGAATGCAGGTGGACGACCAGATGACTGTCGTATGTCGTCGTGCAAATCGAAGGGTCGATAGAGGAACTCGCCACACTGCGACAATAACCCTCGGTACGACCGCTCCCCATCACGCTCACTAATCCGAAGCGATGAAGACGACCCCCGCGGTCTGTTATCTCGAAAAATTATGGAAGCTCCCTCCCCGTCGGGCTGAAAAAACCACAAAGCTTGGGAACTTATGACGGAACAAAGGATCCTGACAAGCATATCGAAAACATCATTGTTATGCTCGATCACGGCGTTAAAGGCGCTATCAAATGCAGATTGTTCCCCTCCACTTTGAGGAAGGATGCCATGACATGGTACAAAAGCCTCGCCCCTGAATCCATCACTTCCTGGAAAGTCCTAGGAAAACATTTTTCGAGGCACTTCAATGCCTCTCATTACGACCCAAAGTTTGAGTCGAAGCTCGAAGCTATCATACAGAGGAAATACGAATCCCTCTGAGGCTACATCGATATGTTCAATCGAGATGTTGCCCAAATCTCCATGACCGACGACATGAAGAAGTATTTACTCAAGCGAGGACTACGCCCCCATAGTGACTTCGTTGAAGTAATTGGTATTGAAACGCCTCAATCCCTGGACGCCCTCCTCCTTAAAGCCCATGCCTACATCCAATACGAGGCGAAAGAGGCCGCCAACAACACTCGAGACTCACGACACCAAGAAAATGTCAGGGCTTTGAAGCATGATAAAATTTTGACTCCTTGTTGTGGGGGAGAAAAGAAGGGAAGATAAGCCCTTCGACTCCCACGAACACAAAGGACCTGCTAGTCGTTTCGATAAATACTCGTTGTTGAGCGCTCCTCGCGAGAGTATTCTGGCTGAATGTGCGAACTCGAAATTTGACAGGTCGGGGTCCATTTTATAAGGAAAACACCTCTGAAACCTGGCGTGGACAAATCCAAATATTGTCGGTTCGATAAGAGCCACAAGCATGTTACCAAGGAGTGCATCCACCTCAAGAATGCAATCAAGATCCTCATCAGGGAAGGGCACCTGAAGTAGTACACCAATATGAGAGAGGCTTCTTGTCAAGACGCCCGAAAAATGAAGAAGATTTAGGAGGAGAAGCCATCCCCTGATGAAAACGCCAACTTGTAAGTTGGCATGTGCATCTCTCGACCTAAGGACTTTTACGTTCCCGACGAGGTCGAAACTCCCATTCGCCTTGCAACACACAGTAACTGGGAGAATTTCCCCTCCATCGTGGTCATATTCGGAGGGGGATTTAACACTCTCTTTGTGGGCTCAGTGAAAAGAAAGTTCGAAGAACTCATCGACGCGAGCTCAAGCCATAATGCAGCCCTCGACAAGTGCCAGGGAAAATCAGTTCCTATCACATTCTACCGGGAGGAACTTCCCGGTGGATCTCCCAACTCTAGCATATCCCTTTGCTCGGGAGAGAAAAAATGGCGAACTCTGACGTTCGCCGCATTCTGGTCGACTAGGGAAGCTCCGTAGACATCATGTATTCTCATATATTCACTACTTTGCAGCTCGACGAGACACACTTGACACGTGGGCTCAGATCTGCAGGGCTTCAATGGCGCGACCACAAGACATTGGGACTATGTAGAACTGATTGTCACTTTTTGAGCAGCTAAGACCACCAAAGCGGTCAAAACCTAATTCCTGGTAATAGATTGTCCTTCTCTGTACCAATGCATCCTGGGAAGACCGACTCAGGCCGAATTGGTGGTTGTACCATCCATCGTCCATTTAAAGATGAAGTATTACACGACCGCGGACCTCGCCGCCACTCTGCACGGGGACATAGAAGATGTGAAGAGATGCTTCGAAGCGACCTCAAAGGGGAAGAACTCCATCAACGTGACGCCCAGAGTTGCCAACTAGTCAACATGACCCAACAACTCAGAGGAACCCAAGCCTTTGCCTTGTGTTGACTCGATAGACCTCGACAATTGCTTCACCAAAGACGATCTGAAAGAGGTAAAGAAGAAAGAAAGAGAATCCTGACAAGAAACTGACGGCTCCTCAACACCAGATGACAAGTAAGGGCCTCCCCATCCTATGCGCCCCATTCCAAATGGAAATTTTAAAGTCATCCTCCTAGGCAACGACCCAAATAAAGGAGTAAAAATCTTCATTGGCCTCCCCGACCTCGCGAGGAAGCAGCTTAAAGCTTGTTTGAAAGAGAATGTTGACTTGTTCACTTTCAGTGTCGCGGAGATGCTCGGACTGGACCCTGATGTGATCTACCATCAACTGACCATATACCCCATCGTTAGGGTTGTAGTGCAGTGTAGGCGTAGGCAGTCTCCTGATAAAACGGAGGCTACTGAAAAAGCTATAAAAGACCTCCTAGAGGCAAATTTCTTTTAAGAAGCCCAATACGTAACTTGGTTGTCAAATGTTGTACTCGTTAAAAATTCTAATGGAAAATGAAGGATGTGTGTTGACTATAGTGATCTCAACAGGGCTTGTCATAAAGATGTTTATCATTTACCTAACATAGATAGATTAGTTGATAACTCTGTAGGATTTAAATTGTTATCCTTTACAAATGCATATTAAGGGTACAATTAGATCCCCATGGCAAAAGGCAACAAAAAATACACAGCCTTCATGATCGAATCGGGAAATTACTACTATAATGTGATGATGCCCTTTGGCTTGAAGAATGTTGGACATACGTATCAGCGAATGATGAGAAAAGTCTTCTGATGTGAGATTCGATACATGCTCGAAGTCTACATGGAAGACATGATTGTGAAGTCCCAAGAGGAATCCAACCACATGGTCCACCGTAAAAGAGTCTTCGACCAGGAGAGGAGATGCAAGATGCGGTTCAATCCGGAGAAATGCACATTCGGTGTCTGGGAAGGAAAGTTCCTCAGCTTCTATCAAACAGAAAGGGAAATTGAAGTAAACCCCAAAAAATGCAGAGCCTTATCCGAATTCCAAACACCTAACTCAAAGAAATGGATTCAACCCCTAACCAGGATGCTCACCTCATTATCCCGCTTCGTAATGAAGTCTACCCAACACGAACTTCCCTTTTTCAAACTTCTACATAAGGAAGCAACGCTCGAATGGACCAAGGGACGTGAACAAGCCCCCATCTGGCTTAAACGAGCTCTCTCCCAACCATTGGTCCTCTCGCGACAAGACAATTGAGAGACTCTCTACATTTACCTCTCCACCGCAGTCGAGGTCGTCAACGTGAATCTTATTCGTGAGACCCCCAAGTGGCAGAAACCCATATACTTCACTAGTAAAGCCTTACAAGACTTGGATCTCAGATACCAACAAATCGAAAAAAGTGGCTTTGGCCCTCATCATCAATCATCACACACACACACACACACACACACACACACACACACACATATATATATATATATATATATATATATATATATATATATATATATATATCTGTGTGTATGTGATGATGATGATGATGATGACAATTGACACCAAATCCTACCCCTTTATTTTTTAGAGAATTTATCTTAGTCATTGAATTGATAAGAATAAAGAGGTAAGATTTGGTGTCATGACACCTTGCATTAATCTTATTCATATATATATATATATATATATATATATATATATATATATATATATATATATATATATATATATATATATATATATATATATATATATATATATATATATATATATATATATATATATATATATTGTGTGTGGCAAAAGTTCCAACAGGGCATGTAAAGGTAGTTTTCTCTTGATCTTCGGGGTGAACAGGTATTTGGAAGAATCCTGAATATCCATCTAGATAACAAAAGTAAGAGTGTCTGGCTAGGCGCTCCAACATCTGGTCTATGAACGGTAAAGGGAAATGATCCTTCCTGGTCGCTTTATTTAATTTTCTATAGTCTATGCACATATGGCATCCTCCTTCTATCCTTTTTGCTACATGTTCACCTTTCTCGTTTTGCACCAATGTGATGCCTCCCTTTTTAGGTACTACATGCACATGGCTCACCCATTTACTGTCCGAGATCTGATATATTATACCTGCCTCTAGTAACTTAAGAACTTTGTTCTTAACTACATTACTCATCATAGGGTTTATTCTTCTCTGATGTTCTCTGGAGGGTTTTGAATCTTCTTCGAGCAAAATCCGATGCATGCATACGGATGGGCTTATGCCTTTTAGACCAGAGATCTTATATCCTAAGGCTGAGGGATACCTTCGTAAAACATATAACAATTGGTTTGTTTCCTCTTGACTCAAGGTAGCACTGACTATAACTGGACGGTCCATTTCTTCATCAAGAAACTCATATCTTAGGTTCTTAGGCAGTTCCTTAAGTTCTACGGTTGGTTTCCTGGGGCAAGGCATAGGATCTGGGGTAAGGGATAAATATTCGTGAAGGTTATCATCAATGTAGGGTTTTCTAAAATAATCATCTTCCAAAATAAGAGTTGATGGAAACTTAATTGTTTCAATGACTTCTTCTTGTTCTAATTCCCTAATGCATTCATCAATGATATCTATGACATAACATGCATCTCCTATTACAGGTGCCATAAGAAATTTTGAAAGTATGAATTATATCTTCTCGTCACCTACCTCAAAGGTTAATTTTCCTTTTTTCACATCTATTATGGCTCCAGTGGTCGATAAGAACGGTCTATCTAGGAGGATTAGTATGTCGTCATCTTTTTTAATGTCCATGACAACAAAGTCAGTAGGGATAAACAACTGACCTGTCCTAACATGGACGTCTTCAAGTATGCTTATAGGGTATTTAACGGATCTATCGTCTAATTGAAGTGAGTGTCATACCCCAAATTTGTCCTACCCGCACCATTTTATTTTACTATCTAACCGCATATAAAAAAAATCCAAAAATATGTACCATTTTATTTCTTTTCGCCATCCATGGTTTCATTATTATTATTTTATTATTATTATCCACTATTTTTAAATTCATTCATTTATTATTTACTAATAATTTTTTTTCTTTCTTCTAAAAAAACCATTTTTATTTTATTTTTATTCATTATCAAAAGTTCCAAAAAATTTATTGTTTTATTAGTTTTATTTACATTTGCTACTTTTATTATTATTTATTATGTTTTTATTTTATTACTATTACTATTACTTTTATTTTTATTTCCATTTTTATAGTATACTATTACTACTACTACTATTTTTATAGTTCATTATTTTTATTTCCATTATTATTATTATTAAATCATTATTTTACCCAAATTTTATCATACATCACTTTTCTTTTCTTTTCGTTTATTTTCTAATCCGTAAAAAAATATATTAAAACATAATCATTTTTATTAGTATTATTTTTATCATTCTTATTATTTATTTCTTCTTATTTTTACTAAACTTCATTTTATTTACATATAGCATTTCTTTTAATTTTCCTCACCAATTAATTCACAACATCCCTAACACTCCATCAGTATCCCCACCTTTTCTTTATCCACAACACCACATGTGATATTTTCTATACACAGTTTGTACAAGAATAGAAAAATTCTTCCATACATGAAGCAAGCTTCCACCACAACAAATTATTCCGCAAGGCTCTCCACTAGCAACAACTCACAACAAATTCTCATCTCTATCCAAAACTCAGCTTAGATTCCCTCTTTACCCCTAAAAATCTCTATAAAACCAACATTTATTTCACTCTAAAGGGAGCTTGGAATAACCACAGAAAATTACTGCAAAAATCAATTGAAAACAAGCTTCAAACAACAACAAAAATACTGTAAATTATAATCTTTCACCTTCAACCACTTTTTTTTCATCTTCTTCAAACCTACACTTCGACCCACTTTCACCGCCACCCTCACCCACAATAAACCATTAAAATAAAACCAGATCCAAACGACATACAGTGAGTAGCGTGAGAATGAGATGAAAATAGAAACGCGAGTAAAATCCGAGTCACGCAACCCAGAAACCGTGACTCAAAACAGACCTGTAACAAATTGCAAATCTGAAACACACCAAATCGCATCGACCAAACCCGCCGACCACCTTCAATCTGCAACCACATAAACCGCCAGACCGTCCAAACCAAAACTCGCTGCCAACCCCAAAACGAAACCGCGATCCGAACCGACGAACACAAATTGTATCCGAAACGTGAATCCAATCTGGATGAATCGCACAAACCCTCCCGATCTGAGACGAAAACAACGCTACCGCCGCCCAAACGAACCCAATCGGAACTGAACAAAACAGTAGAATTCCACCGCGAGAAATCACCGCCGAAAAATACAAATCCGAGAAGCCATCGTGAGTTAAGCTACGAGTGAGAAATCGTAAGTGTTCCGGACTGGGTCTCAAGAATGTATTAGGCTACGGCCCAACAGGTCGAGCAGAGGCCCATATTCTCGAGTAAAGACGCCTAGCAGACGGGCAGGGGCACCTCACAGTCAGACAAGTTTCTTATACGACGGGCATGCACTCAGGACGGGCAAAGAACAAGTCTGCCAGGTCACTTTCCACGTCACCCAATTGTCCCTTATTATCTCCTGAAAGATAGGGGCAGTTGGACCAAGGACCAGGCCTCTTAGCTAGGTCTTCACGCTTCTCACGTGTTCCTTGGCAGTTCTTCCTTGGGCCTAGCTGATCTAGCCCAAAGAGGGACCTTGGCCCAGCGCTGGGGGCACACTATAAATATCATTTTTCACTTAAGGGTCAGGTATTCTGATTCACTCTAACTCACCTATTCTATCGTACCTCAACTCACTTAAGCATTGGAGTGCCTTGCAGGTACACCCCCCATTTTCTTCTCCCATTCTTTGGCCGTTACATCAAGTCACTGGAAGGTCCTCCTGATCAGGTAAGATCAGTGGCGCCGTCTGTGGGAAACTAGCTTCCCCTTCTTCCACAACAGAAGATCAAAGCTCAAACACCATCCTTCCAGCATGTCCGGAGAACAACTCAACGAACGCAACTGTCCCCTCGTCGACTACACAATGGAGGACAATCTGCAATACCATGAGGCTTGTAACACGGTGGGAGAACTAACTTTAGTTAAATGTTGCGGATAGCAAGAGTCGCCACCGACTTTTATTTTATCCAAAGGAAAGGGCATAAAAGAACAGGAAAGACCTTAAAAAGATTTTTGGGTTCGGGGGGTAGGTTATGTAAAGGGAAGGTGTTAGCACCCTTTACATCCATGGTTATCCATGGGCTCTTAGTTACTTAGCTCACTTTGAATTGTTTTGAGAAGTGTAGTGTGTGATTAAAAATTTTCTTAAGTACTTTATAATGATCCTTGTACGGATATATATAAAGACTTTTGTTTTGAAAATTGTTTGAAAATGTGAAGTGTTTATGAAATGTTTTTGAATGAGTGAGCAAGTATTTAAGAGGAACTTACCCTAATTTGAATCTTTATTGTTCTTGAATGTTCTTTCAATGGTAAGACTATCCCTATTATTAAGGAATAGGTAGTCATTACCTTGGATGTTTTACGGGACCAATGAAGGGACAACTGTGATTAGGCAACTGTAAGGTGTATTTAGCAATTCGAAGGGACTTATCATCTTTATTCGAAAGGGACAAGATCATTTACGAAGGCAACCATGAAGGGACTTGATCTTTTTATCTTTTAAGGGACTAGATGATATACATAAGTGAAGGGACTTTTGCTTTACACCTTACTTGACCTTTTTTGTTTAGGCAACATGAGAGGTATCCTTAAGAATGTGAGATGGCGATCCAAGATCGACTTACGTGTGTGCGTGTACAAATTCAAGTATTTATCTTAAGATTAATGATCTAAATTCAATTTTTAAATACAAACATGTTTTACACTCCCTATTTTACTAACCATGATATTTTAAAATAAATAATTAAAATTCTACAGCTATTACATAATTTGCACAATTACATTATAATAATTAAAATAAATAAGCAAATAAATAAGTAATTAAATGGGTTAGTAATAATAAACAAAAAATAAGTATAAGATGGTTAGTATAACAATATAATATAGAAATAATTTAAAAGTTCAAAACTAAATAAATAAATATTTTTTAAGAGAATTTTAATAAAAGAAATAAATAATAATTATTATATACTAATAAATGTGTCTAATAGTCTAATTATTTAATTTTATATACATATTATAAAAATATATTTTGTTAATTATAATTAAGTAAGCATATAAAAATAATAAATTAAATTCATAAAATAAAGTTAGGGTTTTTAATTGTTTTTTAAGAAAATAAATTAGGGTTAATTAAGTTATTTATATAAAAAAAAACTACATACAATAATAATATAAACAAATTATAAAATAAATATACATAATTAAAATTTACAAACAAATAAATTAAGATTTACAATATAATTAGGGTTTATCAAGTAAATTAGGGTTTATATAAAAATTAGGTTTTCTACATATAAAATTTTAGGGTTTATGAATTAATCTAAATGTAATTAAATTATTTATACAAAACATATAATATTAATAATATACAAAAATAAATATTAAGTAATTTTAAGAATAAAGTTTTAAATTTTTAAAAAATATAAATTTTGAATTATATACAAGAAAAATAACATAACAATTTTGTTTTAAATATTTATCATTTATTAAATTAATTAAAATATAAACAAAAACCAAAATAAGAAAAAAAATGAGAAAAGAGAACTTACCTGGGGCTGGGATTCGAACCCAGGCCCTAGGCTTCACACCTCCAAGACTAACAAGCCAACCACTGGGACAAGCCATGCGCTTGTGTTAGCAATCCAGGTTGCAATCCTTTTGTGCTTTATCCTGCAAAAATCCAGAAAAACAAAACAAAACAAAATGGCATGAGGGGATTCGAACCCAGGACCATCAACATAACATACACGCACAATAACCAACTGAGCCAACGCACACTTGTTGAAATAAAACAGAAACCATTTAATAAAATATTTAATCAAGATTTGAATTTCAAACTGGCGCCAGAACTTTATCTTCTTCCTCTAAAATTCGGAGGTTTACCTGCGAATTTTGTTATGAAATTTCCTGCGAGTTTTCATGCAACCGAAACCTACAAAACACATACTCTCCTAAAAACGTACAATTTTCACAAATTGATCATGCCAACATGATCTATACATTTCATTGGATTCAATTATGTTCTCAAACATCATTTATATGGTCTATTTCATGAAACCCTAAAAGCTTGGCCGAAACCCTAGCAATGGCCATTTACGATTCAGGTCATTAATCTTCAATCTAATTATCCAGAAAGCTTGCTAAGATCATTACAAACACAAAACAATCATTAGAATCAATTGATAATGCATAAAAGTGTGGAATCGAAAAAATCAAATATGAGATGAAAAGCAATTCGGTTTATGTGTTTTATGGAGTTTTGGATGATGATAAGTATTGTTATGCGTTCAATGAACATCAAGGAACATGTTGAAACCTTTAAAATGCCTTGAAACCACCTTATTTGCCAAAACCGAAAATTGATTTCTTGTGAAAATTTGAAGATTGGAGAATGCACTAGGAGGCAGAATTTTTCGTGTCTCTTGCTTGTGATAAGTTCTATACTTATAAGTGAACAAAATTAGGTCAAGAAAAGTGGTTGTTCTTTGGACTTTTTGGATCATTGAGATTGAGAAAGATCATGCCTTAAAATTTAAATATTCTTTGATATATCATTGCTATTTTAGGACAATCATCATAATTTTCATATCAATCTGATCCAAACAATGTTTATGACTTTCTAGAAGCAATATCCCCTTTTAAATATTTGATTTCATATTTTATTTTAATTTAAATGATATTTTAATGAATAAAATTCAAATAAATATAAAATAAAAAATTAAAATTCAGAAAATAAGTGGGTTGGGTCGTGCTTGGTGTTTTCATAAAGATGGGATGGTAATTTGGTGGGCTCATTTAGCAAAAAATTGATTTTAGGCCTTATTTGCTTCATAAACTTCCTTAAAATTTCTCAACTTTGCAAGGGCACAAATCCTTCAATTTTAATGCTATGATGGTGTTCTTGGAAATTTTGGGAAGCTTAAAGAGTCCTCTAACCAACCCCATTGGTTTCATGTCCATATATTTTACCATTCTCAAGTTATGCTCTTTTGAAGTTGTTGACTTTTTGTTGACTTTCAAAAGGACCTATAATGTCTTAGCTCATATCTTCCAAATGAAGCATTTTTGGGCTTGGCTTGTGAGACACAAAGTTGTAGAGAATTCAATTTCCTTAAAAATGAGCTTTGGATGGAAAATTCTTGATGAAGCATGTGAAAGTTATGGCTGGTCAAAGTTCAGTTGACTTTTACTATGAAAACCCTAATTTAGAAACTCCTGATTCTTGATGATCTGAAATCTCCTTGATGAATCATGATCAAACCTTGATCCAATGATGAATTTTACTTCATATACTTGATGTTGGCAAAAAATCATGAAGTTTGACTTTGGTTTGACCACAGTTGACCTCAGTTTGACTTTTTAACTGCTTTGACTGATTTTGACCTATCTGATCATCTGACTGAGCAAACCTTTGGGAAAAGTCTTGAAACTTGTCATGGGGATTCTTAAACACATGTAAGATGTTATGAAGCTCACTTGAAGTCTTGGAAGTCCATTTATCCTGATTAAAGTCAAAACCCTAGTTTAGGATGCATTGCTTAGGAGGATGCATTGTATGAGGGAATTGTCAAACTTTCTGACTAATTGTGAACTTTATGAACCTTGTGAACCTCATGAGATGTCTTGTGGACCTTGTGAACCTTTTGAGCCTCTTAGTACACAATGGCTTGTCTTGTGAGGGCAAATTTTGGGGTGCAACAAGGCTGACGCCCGAGATGGGCGCCCAGCCACCCCGTCTCCTGAACCTGAGAACAATGGGAACCCGCCTCAAGTTCAAAACCAGGTGACTGACACGTTCCAACCCATTCTCGTTCCCGTCGAAGGGGACGCCACCTTGATTGTTATGGTGAACGCCCTTAACCAGGCCAGCTCCATGCTCTACCAGTAGCACGAGAGAATCATGGCCCTAGAAGTTGATCGACAGGAGAGCCGACCTCAGCAGGAAAGGAGGACGCAACAACGTCCAGAGGCGACAAAGAAACGGGGACGCCGCTCCCCAGAGCCCAACATGAGTAAGGCGCGTGCCCGCCGTGACTCCGACCGATCAGGATCCTCACCAAGGCGCGATCGGAGCCCCGACCACAACGAGCTCTCCCCACCGAGGAGCGACGAAGAAGACCTACATTGCCCCCTGTCACGGACAATAATGGAAGCTCCACTCCCCAAAGGCATGGAGAAACCCCCAAACCTGGCCATCTACGACGGGACCACTGACCCCGACGATCATGTCGACAATGTCAATGAAATGCTCGACTACCGCAACGACATCACCGGGCATCTCAAATGCAGGCTGTTCTCAACGACCCTCAGGAAAGGAGCCATGGCCTGGTACAAAAACTTGGCCCCATAGTCCATCACATCCTGGAGAGTTATGAGGTCCATGTTCACGAGGCATTTCACAGCCTCCTGACGCCATCCCAAGACGGAGGCGACCCTTGAAGCCATAGTACAAAGGAAAAATGAGACATTGCGCTCGTACATCGAACGATTCAACCAAGAAGCTGTCGAGGTGGACACCACGGAACATATGAAGAAATATCTCCTCGAGAGGGGACTCTTGCCCGGAAGCGAGCTTAGCCGAGCAGTTGTGATAGAACCTCCCCGCACTCTGAATGACCTCCTGCATAAAGCCCAGGCTTACATCAGATACGAGGAAAAGCAGGTAGCCCACAACGCTCGCAGCAGCCACACCACCAGGGAAACCGATCACCCCAAGCGCGAAGATCCGAACGTTCCCCGTCGCAACGGGGACAGGCGAAGGGAAGAGAAACCCCGGGAAGGAAGAGACCCCGCGGGCCGATACAACGAGTATACATTACTAACAGCTTCCCGCGAGCACATCCTCGTCGAATGCATCAACTCCGAGTTCAAACAGGGCAGGGTAAGGTTCCCAAAACCGTCTGCACCCAAGCCTCACACCGACAAGTCCAAATACTCCAGGTTCCACAGAAGCCATGGGCATGTGACTGAAGACTATGTTCACCTAAAAGACGCAATAGAGATCTTGATCCAAGAAGGGCATCTCAAGCAATACACTAGGAGGAACGAAACCTCCAAACACGAAGAGCCAGAAAAGAAGAGACCCTAGGAGGACACAACCCCCGACGAGTCATCCTATCAGGTGGCCCTTTCCATATCACGACCAGAAGACTTCAGCTTCCCCGGGACACCACCCGAAGGGAGGATCACTACTCCCAGCCCCTGGGAAGACTTTCCGACTGCCCTTGTCATATCAGGCGGAGGGACGAACGACGAGGCCTCCGCCCTTTCGGTAAAGCGCAAGTTCGACGAGCTTCTTCTGACGGCGCCCGAGCAAAAGGCAAGGTTGACAGAGTAACGAGGTAAATCCAACCCAATATCTTTCTTTCTAGAGGAGCTTCCGGGAGGTTCCCCAAACTCGGGCATCCCATTATTGATTAGAGCCAAGATGGCTCACTTCGACGTCCGACGCATTCTGGTCGATCAAGACAGCTCGGGGGACATCATGTACGTCCACCTTTTCAAAACCCTAAAATTGGACAAAACCAACCTATCTCCCTACGTCGGGTCCGACCTCCAAGGATTCAACGGAGCCACGACAAAGCCTTGGGGTTATGTCGAGCTCATCGTCACCTTCGAAGAGCAAGAGACGGCCAGAGAAATCAAGATCCAGTTCCTGGTCATAGAATGTCCCTCTCTTTACAATTGTATCCTCGGTCGTCTGACTCTAGCTGAGCTGACCGCGGTCCCGTCTACCGTCCACCTGAAGATGAAATATTACACCAAACTAGGCCGCGTAATCACCATCCACAGTGTTACGATGCCGCAATAAAAGGACAGGCCACAGTCAATACCAAGAGTAACAAAAAGCCCAGGGCCGAGGAGCCTCCCCTCCAGGGAATCAACGCCATCGACCTCGATTGCCGCATCGGCCAGGACGACATTGAAGAGTGGAAACCCACCGAGGAGCAGGCTCCCGCTCACCTGTTCTGCCCAGTCCCTGACGGAGAGTTCGAGCTCGTCCCTCTGGGCGACAACCCTGACAGAACGGTAAAGATAGGCAAGGGGCTGCCCGAAGAAACAAGGAAGCAACTCGCGATATGCCTCAGGGAGAACTCCGATCTCTTCGCATGGAACGCCTCGGAAACGCCCGGCCTAGACCCTGAGGTCGCATGTCACCAATTAGCTTTGGACCGAGCAATCAAGCCCGTAGCACAGCGTAGGCGCAAGCAGTCCCCCGAGAAAGCGGAGGCTACCGAGCGAGCTATAAAAGACCTCTTAGAGGCAAATTTTATTTCTGAAGCCCAGTACAGAACCTGGCTCTCTAATGTAGTCCTTGTTAAGAAAAATAATGGAAAATGGCGTATGTGTGTTGATTATACTGATCTTAATAGGGCTTGTCCCAAAGATGCTTTCCCTCTCCCTAACATAGATAAACTCTTTGACAACTCTGCAGGTTTCAAACTCTTATCCTTCATGGATGCATACAGCGGATATAATCAAATCCCTATGTAGGACACGGACAAGAGACACACGGCGTTCATGACCCCGACCGGCAATTAATACTACAACGTAATGCCCTTCGGACTCAAGAACGTCGGGGTTACGTACCAGCGCATGATGAACAAAGTCTTCCGAGGAGAAATCGGGGATATGCTCTAGGTATACATGGACGACATGATCATAAAATCACACGAGGAGACCGACCACGCTCGTCACCTCTACAAAGTCTTCGAGCAGGCGAGACAATGCAAAATGAGGTTTAACCCTGAGAAATGCACATTCGGCGTTCGGGCAGAAAAATTCCTAGGTTTCTACCTCACCGAGAGGGGAATTGAGGCCAACCCCGACAAATGTCGAGCATTCTCAGAATTTCCGACCCCGAAATCTAAAAAATCCATCCAAACCCTCAATGGGGTGCTCGCCTTGCTCTCCCGTTTCATCGCCAAATCCGCCCAGCACGCGCTACCTTTCTTTATACTCCTCCGTAAGGAGGCCAACTTCGAATGGACCGACGAATGTGAACGGGCACTACTCCATTTGAAGAGGGTCCTCTCCGAACCCCCGGTCCTATCACGACCATTGGAAAGGGAGACCTTATACCTGTATCTGTCCGTAGCAACCGAGACCGTCAGTGTCGCTCTAATCAGAGAAACCGACGAGTGACAAAAACCTATTTATTTCACGAGCAAAGCACTCCAAGGTCCCGAGCTCAGATACCAACAAATTGAAAAGGTTGCATTAGCTCTCATAAACACAGCGAGGAGATTACGTCATTACTTCATCGCTCACACGGTCAAGGTAAGAACCGATCAACCAATAAAACAACTCCTCGGGCGGCCAGACATGGCCGGCAGAATGCTAAAATGGTCACTGGAACTTTCCGAATTCGATATACAGTATGAGAACAGGAAAGCTCTGAAAGCTCAAGCCCTGGCCGCCTTTTTTGCGGAAATGACTCACATCCCGGCACCAGCGGGCGGCGCCCATAAATGGAAGATCTTCGTCGACGGCGCCTCCAGCACGACGGGCAGTGGGGTCGGGATCATCCTCGAAAACGAGGACAGAATCCTAATTGAGGTCTCATTAGCATTAGTTTTCCCAACATCCAACAACCAAGCCGAATATGAAGCAAATATCAACAGACTCCCAGCTCGTAGTATCACAAGTACGGGGAGAGTACCAAACCAAGAACG
This sequence comes from Lathyrus aphaca, assembly GCA_963966055.1. Lineage (NCBI taxonomy): Eukaryota > Viridiplantae > Streptophyta > Magnoliopsida > Fabales > Fabaceae > Lathyrus > Lathyrus aphaca. Next base: position 16,671,995 of record OZ014525.1, read on the forward strand.
ACAACCTCATCGATTACTTGGCTCTATTCAAAGAAAGACTCGAAAAATTCGAGAAGTGGGAAGTTCAACACGTACCTCGCGAGCACAACACACGAGCAGACATCCTGTCGAAACTAGCTAGCACGAGAAAGAAGGGCGGAAACAAATCAGTAATCCAGGAAATCCTTCCTCGACCTAGTATCGAGAAGCCACCTCCCCCACTTGAGGTTAACGTGATCGGGGATACTCATTGTTGGATGACGCCCATCTATGATTACCTCACAAAGGGTGAACTCCCCACTGACCCTAAAGAGGTTACTGTCACCAAACGTAGGGAGTGCTCGTACGTCCTCCTTGAAGGGAAACTCTACCGTATAGGACTCTCCATCCCGTTACTCAAATGCGTTGAGGAAGAGATAGTTCCCGACATGTTAGGGGAAATGCACCGAGGAATCAACGCCCAACATCCCGGCGGACGATCACTCGCACGAAAGGCTCTTCGATCAGGCTACTATTGGCCGACTATGCAACACGACTCCAAGGAACACGTCAAAAAATGCGACAAATGTCAACGACACGCCGACATGCACCTTGCACCCCCGAACGAACTAAAAACACTTTCCTCTCCTTGGCCCTTCGCATGGTGGGGCATGGACATCCTCGGACCCTTCGTAACTGGATCATACCAGAATAAATACCTCATTGTAGGGGTAGACTATTTCACCAAATGGATCGAAGCAGAAGCACTGGACAAAATAACAACACAGAACATTCTTCGATTTTTCAAACTAAATATCCTCGCTCGGTTCGGCATACCTCAGGTCCTCATCACGGACAACGGGACGCAATTCACAGACGGAGGATTTCAGGACTTCGTGGCTAGCTTAGGTACTAAACAACATTTCACATCCGTCGAGAACCCTCAAACCAACGGGCAAGTAGAGGCGGCCAACAGGGTAATCTTGCGCGGCCTGAAGCGCAAACTCGGCGAGGTGAAAAGGGCATGGGTCGAGGAATTACACAGCGTCTTGTGGGCATACCGCACGACACCATATTCTACAACCGGGGAAACCCCATTCTGACTAACATACGACACCGATGCAGTCATCCCAATAGAAATACAAGAGCCGACGATACGCATAGAAGAACCCCTAGACGAGGAGATGAACGACGAGGCACTTAGGGCCGAGCTGGATCTCGTCGACGAGATCCGCTCCGAAGCAGCCCTTAGGGAAATATCCCTCAAACAAAAAATAGCCTTGCACCACGACGCGAAGTTCGTAAAGAGAGAGTTCCAGGTGGGAAGCCTGGTCCTCAGAAGAAATAAAAAAAATCCAAGAGAGGGTAAACTTGTCGCCAACTAGGAAGGTCCCTACTGCGTCCGCGACAAGACGAGCAACAGGGCCTACTATCTGGAAAACCTACAAGGTGAAGAACTCGCTCGACCATGGAACGCAAAGAAACTTAGACAATATTACAGCTAAATATATCGCGGGGAGACATGGGAGGTATGAACACGCTCTCCACCACCAAACTACAGGGAGGATCCACGCTACCGAGGGACGAACACGACCCCTAGAGAGGACACAACCCTCCCCGACAGTTGGGACCTCTAGCAAGCCCCAGCGTCGCAGTACCAAGATTGGTAGGGCACCCAGCTCGTGATGGGAAGGCCCAAGCCCCGAGGTCGGAGTTCTCCAATCGCGAACTCGGCTTCGATTTTAGGCGAGCACAACGCCCGCCACCTCCTCGGTTCCCTAAACCGACGATACCAACATAGTCGAGCATAAAACAGTTCAATACATAACAAATATAAAATAAATAGAACCGAGCAAGGTAACAGCTAAAACAAAACATTCATTCAAACGCGGCCGTAGCCGAAGAAAATACAAGTATGCCCGAAGGCTAATATTCATACAAGCTGGGCACACAGGCCATACAAAATAGGCACGCAGGCCATACAAATAAACAAAATATAACCCAAGACTCCTCCCGGAGTTACTCTTCCTCTTCTCTCAGCTCCTCCTCCGTTTCGAAGGGACACACAATCTCCCCGTCCTGGACGCAGTAATTGTGAGTTGACCTCTTCATCGCCAACTCAGGGTTCAGTATCCTCAGTTGGTCGACAGCATTGTCAAACCCTTCTTTGAACACGGCCACCAGGTCCTGGTTGAGCGAATGGATGTGTCCCACCAGTTCACCCCGGGAACGGAGAGCGAGCTCCTCTTCATTCTCATCCGCCAAGGGACGGACGGTGTCCTCGAGCAGAGCCAGACAAGCACGGAGCTCAGCATTTTCCTCGGCCACTTTCTTATGCTCAGCGGCTTGCCCCTCTAGGCTCGCCTTTTCCGTTTTCAGCGTATCCCGCTCCCCTTTCACTTCCTCCAACTTTTTCTTCAGCCCTTCCTGGAGCTGATGTTCCTCCTTATAGTCCGACAGGTCCTTTGACAACTTGTCATTTTCAGAATGGACCTTCAGCAGGGCATCCTCTAGGGAAGTCGTGGATACGGAGGTATCGGTCAGAACCATGGTCGTCTCCATCACACTGATGACTGCAGCCAGATCCTTCGCCAATTCCTTTCGCCGGACACCAGCCTCCTGGCTCAGAATGGGTTTCGCCTCAGGCGCTGACACATCAATAACATCTTCAACCTTGAAAAACTCCTGCTCTATATAGCAAGGAGGCAGTAAATAGCTCCCGGGGCCACCCGGACTGCTGCCCCCCGCCAAGGCAAACCTAGCAAGTGTCCCATCCGGGCTCTTCCGCTTGTGGAGAGGGGAGGTAGATGGAGGCGGGTGTTGCACCCCAAAATTTGCCCTCACAAGACAAGACTTTGTGTACTAAGAGGTTCACAAGGTTCACAAGACATCTCATGATGTTCACGAGGTTCACAAAGTTCACAAATAGTCAGAAAGTTTGACAATTCTCTCAGACAATGCCTCATCCTAGGCAGGACATCCAAAACTAGGGTTTTGACTTTAATCAGGCTAAATGGACTTCCAAGACTTCAAGTGAGCTTCATAACATCTCATATGTGTTTAAGAACCCCCATGACAAGTTTCAAGACTTTTCCCAAAGGTTTGCTCAGTCAGATGATCAGATAGGTCAAAATCAGTCAAAGTAGTTAAAAAGTCAAACTGAGGTCAAACCAAAGTCAAACTTCATGATTTTTTTGCCAACATCAAGTATATGAAGTAAAATTCATCATTTGATCAAGGGTTGATCATGATTCATCAAGTAGATTTCAGATCATCAAGAATCAGGAGTTTCTAAATTAGGGTTTTCACAGGAAAAGTCAACTGAACTTTGACCAGCCATAACTTTCACATGCTTCATCAAATTTTTCCCATCCATAGCTCATTTTAAAGGAAATTGAATTCTCTACAACTTTGTGTCTCACAAGCCAAGCCCAAAAATGCTTCATTTGGAAGGTATGAGCTAAGACATTATAGGTCCTTTTAAAAGTCAACAAAAAGTCAACAACTTCAAAAGAGCATAACTTGAGAATGGTAAAATATATGGACATGAAACCAAGGGGTATGGTTAGAGGACTCTTTAAGCTTTCCAAAATGTCCAAGAACACCCTCATAGCATTAAAATTGAAGGATTTGTGCCCTTGCAAAGTTGGGAAATTTTTGAGAAAAATATTGTCCCACACGACCCAATCCAAGCATTTTCATGATTTTTATTTTTTATTTAGTATTTATTTGAATTTTATTCATTAAAAAGCAAATTAAATCAAAATCAAATATATAAATCAAATATTTGGATGAGATATTGCTTCTAGAAAGTCATAAACATGGCTTGGATCAGATTGATTACTTCACGAAGTGGGTGGAGGCAGCTTCATTTGCATCTGTTACCAAGAATGTTGTGGCTCGATTCATTAAGAATAATCTCATATGTAGGTATGGCATCCCTGAAAGGATTATCACTGACAATGGCTCTAATCTGAACAACACTATGATTATTGATCTCTGCACGCAGTTCAAGATTAAGCATCACAACTCTTCTCCGTATCGTCCAAAGATGAATGGGGCAGTTGAAGCTGCTAATAAGAACATTAAGAAGATTGTACAGAAGATGACCGTTACTTACAAAGACTGGCATGAGATGTTACCATTTGCTCTTCATGGTTATCGTACTACAATACGTACTTCAACAGGGGCAACCCCATTCTCCTTGGTCTATGGTATGGAAGCAGTTCTGCCCATTGAAGTTCAGATTCCCTCCTTGAGAATTATGAAGGATGCAGGCTTGGATGAAGATGAGTGGATTCAGACTCGACTTGACCAGATAAATTTGATTGATGAGAAGAGGTTAGCAGCAGTTTGTCATGGCCAGATGTACCAGAAACGAATGATCAAAGCTTTTAACAAGAAGGTTAAGCCAAAGGTATATCAGGCTGGTGACTTGGTAATCAAGCGTATCATATTACCACGGGGTGATCCTAGGGGCAAGTGGACTCCTACATATGAAGGACCATTTGTAGTCAAAACAGTATTTTCAGGAGGTGCCATGATACTCACTACTATGGATGGTGAAGATTTCCCACAGCCTGTAAACGCAGACATAGTTAAAAAATACTACGCATAAAAAGAGACCCGCTAGGTTGACTGGCCTAGGCAAAAATAAGGGCATCCCGGCGAACCAAAAGGGTTCGGGCAAAAATTAGGGATATATATAAAAAGATGTACACCCGGCAAGTCGAAAACCTAAAAAGGCGGCTTGGGCAAAAAAGGGTATCCCGGTGGATTGAAAACCTGAAAGGGCAATCCAGGAAAAAGTTAGGGATTAAAGCGTATGACTATGTCTCGTTTAGATCACCCATGAAACTGCAACCAGTTGTACTATTTAGTCAAGCTCAAACAGATAAAGCTCAATCCAATCGTTTCCGTCTCAACAGTAGAAGATGAGATACTTGAAGATAATGGCAATAGTAGAATTGAAACTCAATAGGATTATTTCCCGCATAGCTGATTTTCTTTGTTTTATTTTATGGCAAAATCCTCTTACTAGGATTTATGTCTCCTTGTACAAACTTACCCATGCATGGGTCACTTTTTGATGTAAATAAATTCCATCTTTTGAATCCAGATTTACTTTTACCCTATTTACATAAGCGAAACGTCCATTGGTTGTGTTTGAATGTATGTATGCTTTTGAATATGATTGATGTTTACCAAAAATGCATGTATGCTTAATATGATTGATGTTTACCAGAAATGCATGAAAATGCAGTAATAGTATTTACTAAGGACGAACGAGGGGAGGATTTCAACGAAGCTTCGCCGGTTCATCTTTACAAGACAGCTACAAACCCTCAGTAGGATAAATCCATCTTCATAAAGTCACATCTCCCATGGAATTTATATCCATCTCTTTTATCCTCATACGGATATACGGGAATTTACTTTCCAATAAAGGTACAACGAACGAAGACGGGAGGTTATATATGCCCTGCTATCAAACGAAGACGAAGGTTATGTATACCTTACTATCCCCAGCATACGGGAGGTTATGTATACCTTACTATCCCCAGCATACGGAAGGTTATATATGCCTTATTATCAAACAAGCCGGGAACGAGTTCCTCATATTCTTCAACAACAAATCGGGATTTATTTTCCCTGGCCAGCAGTTGTTATACGAAGATATCCAGACGCTTCCAGCAGCATCATATCATACATACATCATTTACATCATACCATACATATACATAGATACATAATACATTTCTTAGGTGCATCATATTATACATGCATACATAATGCATAAACTAATATTGTTATACAAAATGCTACCTTGTTTTCAGGTTAATTATCCAACAAACAGACTTGTGATTATCAGGATTGCTTTATCCTCCTGAAAGTTATCATCCCTCAGGATTGCTTTATCCTCCTGAAAGCTTCTTGTCCCTCAGGACTGCTTCATCCTCCTGAAAACTTCTAGTACATCCGGACTGCTTTATCCTCCTGAAAGCATTATACATCAGGACTGCTTTATCCTCCTGAAAGCATATTATCAATCCCTCAGGACTGCTTCATCCTCCTGAAAACTTCTAGTACATCAGGACTGCTTTATCCTCCTGAAAGCATTATACATCAGGACTGCTTTATCCTCCTGAAAGCATATTATCAATCTCTCAAGACTGCTTCATCCTCTTGAAAACATATTACTACCTCAGGACCGCTTCATCCTCCTGACAGCTTATTATTACCTCAGGATTGCTTTATCCTCCTGACAGCTATCATCACTACATCAGGATTGCTTTATCCTCCTGAAAGCATCATTACATCAGGACTACTTTATCCTCCTGAAAGCACATCAATACCTCAGGACTGCTCCATCCTCCTGACAGCTATCATCATTACTTCAGGACTGCTTTATCCTCCTGAAAGCTATCATTATACCTTCATACTTTGGACTGCTTTATCCTCCAAGAAATGTATCTGAAGAACTTTTTTCCAAGTGGCATCTTTAAGCCCACTCAATCATATTCAACTAGCCATTTGTATCACTTTATGCACTGGTGAGTGCAAATTTTTGGGCTTTTGTGTTCAATCCCCTTCAACCTTCCAGGTCACGACTGGCAAATATACCAATCTAACCCCTCAGGTTTCAGAAAATTGAACTGGGGCAGCTGTTGCACCCCAAAATTTGCCCTCACAATACAAGACTTTGTGTTTTATGAAGGTTCACAAGGTTCACAAGATTCACAATGCTTTCAAGACCTTTCATGAGGTTCATGAAGTCTACAAGTCACTTTATGAAGGTTCACAAGGTTCACAAGCTTCCCAATGCTTTCAAGACCTTTCATGAGGTTCATGAAGTCTACAAGTCACTTCATGAAGGTTCACAAGGTTCACAAGATTCACAATGCTTACAAGACCTTTCATGAGGTTCATGAAGTCTACAAGTCACTTTATGAGGTTCACAAGGTTCACAAGGTTCACAATACCTCCCATGATTATCACAAGACATTTTATGATGGTTCACAAGGTTCACAAAGTTCACAATTGGTCAGAAAAGTTGACAATTCCCTCAGACAATGCACCTCCTAAGCAGTGCATCCAAAACTAGGGTTTTGACTTTAATCAGGCTAAATGAATTTCCAAGACTTCAAGTGAGCTTCATAGCATCTTATATGAGTGTAATAACCCCCATGGAAAGTTTCAAGACTTTTCTCAGAAGTTTGCTCAGTCAGATGATCAGATAAGTCAAAATCAGTCAAAGCAGTTAAAAAGTCAAACTGAGGTCAACTGTGGTCAAACCAAAGTCAAACTTCATGATTTTTTGCCAACATCAAGTATATGAAGTAAAATTCATCATTTGATCAAGGGTTGATCATGATTCATCAAGGAGATTTCAGATCATCAAGAATCAGGAGTTTCTAAATTAGGGTTTTCTCAGTAAAAGTCAACTGAACTTTGACCAGCCATAACTTTCACATACTTCATCACCAAGTCTCCACTCAAAGCTCATTTTTAATTAAATTGAATTCTCTACAACTTTGTGTCTCACAAGCCAAGCCCAAAAATGCTTCATTTGGAAGGTATGAGCTAAGACATTATAGGTCTTTTTGAAAGTCAACAAAAAGTCAACAACTTCAAAAGGGCATAACTTGAGATTGGTAAATGATATGGACATTAAACCAGTGGGGTTGTATAGAGGACTCTTCAAGCTTTCCAAAATGTCCAAGAACACCCTCATAGCATTAAAATTGAAGGATATGTGCCCTTGCAAAGTTGGGAAATTTTGGGTTGGTTTATGATGAAAATGGAGGTCTAAAACCAATTTCTTCCAAATGGGCTTGCCAAATGATGACCCAATCCATACAATAACTTCATGCACGACCCAAACCATTAAAAATCAGATTTTTTATTATTTTATTTTTTTTTATTTTGATTTAATTCATTAAAAATCATTTTAAAATAAAAATAAAATATGAAAATGTAAGATTTGATTTGGATCAAGCTTCTAGAAAATCATAAATTTGATTAGAATTGAAGAGGAAAGAAATTATGAGGATTAGCCAAAAATAGCAAGTGTTCATACATGAATATTTGATTTTTAAGGCATGATCATTTTGAATCTTTTCATATCAAATTTTCCACATAAGTGATCAACTTTTTGACCTAAATTCAGTCTCCTATAAGTACTTAACTCATTACAATCACAAGCCACGAATTGGAGCCTCCTCAAGAGTAAGTTTACAAATCAAAAAAATCCTTCACAAACTCAAATTCGGATTCCTCAATACACAGTCCTTTAAGGTATTTTAAATACACAAGAAGACTCCTTGGACCTCATTGATCATGAATCATCACTCATATGCATCAAAACCATGCCATACTACATAACCCGAAGCTTGGTTGTTCTTGAAAATATTTTTTTCGATTTCCATTATTTAACCATTATTAATGAAATTTGTTTGTTGATTTGATGTTGCTTGAAGCTTTGGAGGGATTCTGGAAAGTTTAATTTGATTTTCATGATCCCATACGGATTTTGCCATGGTTAGGGTTTATGACCTCCATTAGGGTTTTGTGTTCTAGCCAATATAAATTCATTCTGAAAACGTGGTTCGATTCCAAATGGTCTTGTGATCATGTTTTGTAACACCCCAAAATTTGCCCTCTGATTTATTACCATCTACTGGCTTATGCTTCATTCGTCTACAAACCATTAGTCATAAAAGAAAAATATATGGACTGAATTGCAAAGTATTGGGTCATGGTAATCAAGACATTGTCGTTCTCTCAGTTGTTTATCGCATGTTGCGAGTTAGTATGGAATTGAGATTGAAGTTGAGGATTCGTCGAGAATACCAGTTTACTTTTGAATGAAAGTTTCATGTGGATCGAGGATATTAAGGTGTACAATTAGATTACTTAATTCTCGAGCCCACATCTTATACATGAATTTTAAGCCCATCTCTTTTCCCAAACCATAAACCTTGTTCATTATCCATATTAAGACCATATTACTTACTTCAACCCCATTTACTCATTTAAATTCAATTCAAGAGTTCATAAAGTTTGTTTTTATACCATTCTTTTAAACCCAATAACATAATTAACCACTCATTAACATCCATTTTAATCCATTGCCCAAACTTTTCCTTTTATATACCATAAAACCTATAATGCCCATTTTTTTTCTATATTCCAATTTCGGAAAAAAAGCACAAATCATTATGTGGTGCCATACCATAAAAAATAAACATATATAATTAAGCCCATCGTAACACAAAGTCCATATATTATTCTTTAAGGCCCATTCATATTTTTTTGTGACAAACCAAATTCTTAAAAGAAAACAAAAAGGCCCATGCTCTTCAAACCCATATGAAAAATCTTGTAGAAAAAATATATAATAGATTAAATTAAGATAGTCCATAACGGATCACACCATGTAAATATCAGTGACTATTAACACCGTATCAAAGTCAGCGACGTTAGCCATTACAAGCCGCAATCAGAAGTTTCACATATCTTACAAAGCCGTACCCAAGGTTGTGCCAAACAAGATATCATATCGAAACACAATTTGAAAATAACAAGGAAATTGGCGGGAAAAAACTTTAATTAATAAAATTGAGTTAAACTCAGTTACACAAAAATTCAGTTACAAAAACTAACTGAAATTAACTGAATTCAGTTAGCAGGAAAAAACAGTTCAGAAACAGAATAACAGAAGAAAAAACTAAGAGGCTGCACCCTTCACTCTTCATCGGGATTGCTCATCATTTTCTCCATCTGCTAGCTGAATCAAAAGAACTATCCTATAAATGTTCATGTTGCTGCAAACTCAGCTAGAAAAAGGAAAAAACCTCTTTGATTCTCCCACCATTCTTCTTCCTTCAGCTCTCATCAAATTATATCCCTGCAAAATCAAGAACGATATTCAATAATACCGCAAGATTCAGGATGCTGAAACAGAATGAAGGAAGGAATAAATCATGGATTCGCATCAACAATAGTCATGGCTCAGAAAGATGAAGAATAAGATTTGCAATAATAAATCACAGTTGGGAGCAAAAAGAAGAGATTCGAGTTTACCGAATATATCCAACCCGTGTCCTTATCTTCATCATCATTCAATATATCGTCACCACCGACTCAAGGATCGAGTCTCGCAAAACTTCTTCATTGATTTCTAAATCTTTCTTGCAGGCCATCACAAACTCTTCATCACATCTTTATTAATCAACGTCCACGATCCTGCAGCAAAACAAAATTGCAGTCGCATTAGTTCATCGCTATATCGTTCAGCAACAACAATAAACTCAGAACTGATCATTAAGAAGAAAGAGATCAAGCAAAAGAGTATCAAGAACGTACCAACCGCGCCGATCTGAAGAATCACCGACAGTTTCAAGTCTTCGACAACACTTCGGCATCACCACCATTACTTTCTCTGGACTGTTGCATAAGGATTGCAACAGCGATATTCGCATGAGAATCTTCGATCGCAACTGACACCAGATTGATCAACGTTATACCTGCAATGAATTCAAGCACATCATTGACCACGGAAATTCGGGACTAACAAGCAAATTGCGAAATCAAAACAAAGTGCGGAACCTCACGAAGCAACGTTGAGTCCGTACCTGAAGGGGCTCGAATCACAGGTAAGTGCTTTCATTCTCGTCAGTTTGAATGTTACGGTGTGATTATTTTGGTGTTCGTAGTTCGATCTGTTTCGTAAGCTTTGAGCAATCTGTTAGAGGATCTGAGGTTTAGTTTTCGTATACGATAGATTGTGAGAGGTTGGGTCGAAATAGTATGAGGGATGGCGTTATCCGCGCTTCATCGATTCGAGGCGGTAGTTTGTTTTGGGGAGTAGATGGAGAAGCGGCGGCGGAACTTTGAATCGAAGGAGGGAGGAGAGGTGTTTTTAGGTTGAGGTGTTGGGATCGGTGGCCGGAAAGGGAGGTAGAAGAAGAAGAGGCTAAGGGAAGGGGCAATGCCGGCGGCGGCTTGGACTAGGGTTTGTAGAAGGTGAGGTGCAAAGAGAGAGAGAGCACGGCGAGAGAGAGTGTTGAGGGTGGCGGACGCGTAGAGTAGAAGAAGGAGAGGACGGCGATTAGGTTTTGTTCGCAAGGAAAAAGAAAGGTGGTGACGGTGGTAGGGTGAAGGCCTGGCGGCGGCGCGATGAGAACATGGAGAGGTTAGGGTTTTTGTTAGGTTGAAGAAGAAGACCTAAGTTTTTTCATTCAATTTGTGTTCTGTGTGTTTATAATTTCTGTTTATTTTATTAGATATAAATTTAGTTAATAAAATATTAATTAGAATATTAAATTAAATGCAAAGATTAGGATTAATAAAATATTAATTAGAACAATGAAGAATAAAATTAAAGACCAGTAATCCATTTAAAAAACCATTAATTGATAAGTTTAAAAAATAGAATCTCATAAAAAGACCCATTAATCAGCCTGCTGATTATTAGAAAAAAATTATTAAGAAAACTATTAAAAAAATCTCATAAAAAAATCTTATAAGAGAATTAATGGAAAATTATTAAGTATGTTTTTTAATGGGCCTGCGAATATGCTATTCTCACCCCCATGTGCGGCCCAATTGGCAGCTTAACTTAAAAAACGTTCCTATCAACACCCCCCATGTTCTGTCTCTTAAACTGGGAAATTGCAAATAACACCCCCTCTTGGACCTGCGAATTCGGGCCCAATAGATTGTTGTTAAGATCCCCATGCTAAGCCCAGCTTCATTTTGTAACTTAAAAATATTACCCTTCTCACCCCCATTTCTAGTTCTTAACATTTTTATACTTGTTTAATTTAATTCATAAATAAATATTAAAATGTATAGTAAAATTCTATGAAAAATACAGTAGAATATTAAATCAATTTAGAAACATTACCTATTTTTATTTTCTGAATTTAATCATTTTTCAATTTAATTTCGGATTTTTATTTTAATTAATTCATATTAAATTCCTTCATGGACACATAAAATTGTACAATTTATTTAGGCCACTTCCCATAACATTTTTGACCCATTCTTTTTGCTATGATTAAAGGACAAGTTAAAGTACCTAGAATATTTTTTTGGTGAATTTTTAGGACATTTTTTCTATTGTTTTGGTAGTATAATTTGTGTAAATTTGTGATTGAATTTTAGTTAGATTTAGGTGAGCATTTGCCTTAGTTAAAATAAGAATTTTTTAGAGATTTTTTAACACAATAATATAATCAGGTTGAAGACCTTAGGAATTTAATTTCAAATTTTTCTCATGACTTTTAATATTTTTGTCATTTTAATTCATTCCTTCACATTATGCATATTCATAATCCATATCATTTACTAACTATTGGCTTTTTTCTTTGTGCAAGGTGTTTTGCAAGGTTTGGCTTATGGACTTGGATATTTTATGCCTTAATTATGTTTTATACTTTGTGTATTTTGTGATGTAATAGCTTAGAATTTGTATGCTTTTATAGTTTCCATAAGTAGGATAGAAAAGATAAAACGAATCGATAGAAAATCAAATTTTTCAAAAAAAAACAAACAAATAAAGTGTTCGATCCAACGTCGAGTATATTTTTAAATAAATAAATAAAGTTGCATGTAACTATAGGGTTCTTCGATCACCATCGTTCCACTCCATTCAACCAAAGGCAAACCTTGCATGTTTCATACCATAAGTCGTGTGTCTCAGCACCACGCAACCGACCCACCCAGACCATTGTTCCATCCTATTTACATTTCATTCACGTTTTTACCTACCATGACCTAGTGTAACACGGTGGGAGAACTGACTTTAAGTAATGTTGCGGATAGCAAGAGTCACCACCGACTTTTATTTTATCCATAAGGAAAGGTTATAAAAGAACAGGAAAGACCTTAAGAGAATATTTTGGGTCCGGGGGGTAGGTTATGTAAAGGGAAGGTGTTAGCACCCTTTACATCCATGGTTATCCATGGGCTCTTAGGTACTTAGCTCACTTTTGAATTGTTTTTGAAAGTGTAGTGTGTGAATAGAAAAATTTTCAGAATAGTTAATAATAATCCATGTACGGATGTGTAAAAACTTGTTTGAAAATTTGTTTGAAATTGTGAAGAGTTTGAAAAGTTTGAAGTGAGCAAGTACATAAGAGGAACCTACCCTAATGTTTAAAGTCTTTCTTGTTCTTTATCCTTTCATTGGTAAGACTATCCCTACTATTAAGGAGTAGGTAGTCATTACCTTGGATGTTAAGGGACATGAGAGGGACATTCTGTTTTATGAAGGCAACTGTGGGGTGTAATTAAGCACATAGGAGGGACTATCATCATTTATTCGAAGGGACTCGATTCGTAAAGGCAACCATGAGGGACTTGATGATTTTTCTTTTAAGGGACTAGCTTTATACACCCCACTTGACCTTATTCGTAGGCAACGTGAGGGATAACCTTAGAAATGTGAGACGGCGATTAAAATCGACTTACGTGTGTGTGAGTGTTTATTTTAATTATCTTTGATTAAAGTGATCTAATTTAATTTTTAAATAACATACATATTTTTCACTCCCTAATTACTAACCATAGCAAAAATAACGAAATAATTAAAATATTTACAAAATTACATCCGGGAAGCAGTTACATAATTATAATAATAAGCAAAAATAAATAATAAGCAAATAATAATAATTTAGCAATAAATAATAACAAATAGGGGTTAGTAAATAATAATAAGTAAGATTAGCAAAATAATGAAAATAATCATAATTAAAATATAAATAGGTTAGTGATAATAAAAATTAATTGAAATAATAATAACATATAAAATTAATAAAGCAAAATAAATTAAATGGTTAATAATAACAATAAATAAAATTAATCAAAATATAAGAATAAGGGGTTAACAATTTAATATAAACAATTATGTTAAAGAAAAAAAAATATAAACAAACAATTATTTTTTTATTTACAAATTATTAAATTATTATTAAATATATTATAGCCACAAAACTTAATTATTATAAATTCAATTATTTCTAAACAAAAGTTATAAAAAGTATTTACTTAATATATAAAGAGAAAAATAAATTATAAGTATATTTACAAAACTTTAATTTCTAATAATATGAAATATATTTATATTTTAGATGAGAAAAATAATTTATAATTATGTTTATAATATTTACATGAATCATACTAAATAAACAAATAAATAAATGTACATTATAATTACATTAATAATTAGAAAATAAAATAACTTAGAAAAAATAGAATTAGAAAAAAATTTTAGGGTTTGTGAAAATTAGGGTTTATTCTTAGAACATATTTTTTAGGATTTTCAATATAAGGTTATTTTTAATTAATATACATGTTATAAATTATTTACATAAGATAAAAACATAATTTATGAGAAATTTATATTTTTAGAAAACAAACATGCTTGATTATTATTTATTATTTATAAACATATATTCCAAGAATTATATTTAATTTAAAATTATAATACATAAAAACAAATAAAATAAGAAAAAGTATGAAAAAAAACTTACCTGACTGGGGTTTGAACCCAGGTCAGTAGGTTTGCAAACAACAAGGAAAACCATCAGGCCACCACACACGCAGGTGAGAAAGAGGAGAGCATAATTGTTTTTGTTCGTTACCCAGCAAAATCAGGAAAAATAATAAAAGCCAAAAGGCCTGGGGTAGGATTCGTACCCAGGACCTTATGAATGCAAGCAAGCACGCGCTACCGCCTGGCTGGGAGAGCCTATCTGCTTACAAAACAACCACAAGCTATAATATATTAAGACAGCAAATTAAATGGGAAAAACATCAAAAACATTGGTAGAGGCAGGATTCGATCCCCTCCCCCCTTTATCAAACGCGCATGTGCTCTACCACTGGACCAACCATCAATTGGTGATGTATAAACAGAATAAACATATAATATTTTAAAACAATATTTGAATTTCAAAACTGGCGCGAATGGCTTTCGTCTTCAACCTCCAGTCTTTCAAAATTTGCTGCGAAATCAGCTAGGGAATTACCTGCGAATTTTCATACGCACATAACCTGCAAATTTTCAATTATCACAAATACGCAAGCATTCATTAAATCAAGCATAGGGTTATGATCCCCACGTCACATACAGTCAGTCCATGGTATTAAAATTAGTTTATGAGTCCTAAATCAAAGAATCCCAAAAATCATTCAAGAACCCTAGCTATGGCCGTTTACGGTTTAAGCACCTATTCTTCAATCCACTTGCCCAGGAAGCATCTATGCATCATTACAAACACAAATATATCATTAGATTTCATTATCAATGCATAATTAGTTCAAACCGAAAATTTTTTTAAGAGAGATAAAATGCATTCGGGTAGCATGAATTTGTATGGTTTTGATGCAATGGATGATTGAGTTTGCTTCAAGAGGGCTCAAGGAACATCTCCATGTCTTCACAATACCTTTTCCTGCCTTGAAGAGAGGAATCCGAATTTGAAATTTCTTATGATTTTTGAAGTGTGAAACCTACCTTTGAGCTGCTGGAATCCGTCCTTGGGCAATGGCAATGAGTTATGTATATATAGGAGACTCAATTAGGTCAAAAACTTTGATTGATTATGTGCAATATTGGATTCAAAAAGATTGAAAAAGATGGTGCTTTGAATTTCAAATATTGGCTTATGAAGACTTACTATTTTTGTATCAATCACATGATTCCATTCCTCTTTGATTCTAATCACCCATTATGATCTTCTAGAAACATTATCCAAATAAAATCCATTATTTTTATATTTTATTCTTATTTAAAATGATTTTTAATGATTTAAATCAAAATAAATAGAAATAAAAATAATAAAAATCAGATTTTAAATGGTTTGGGTCGTGCATAGTGTTAATGTATGGATTGGATCATAACTTGGGCAGCCCATTTGGAAAGAATTACTTTTAAGCCTCCATTTTCAACATAAACCATCACAAAATTTCCCAACTTTGCAAGGGCACATCTCCCTCAATTTTAAAGGTATGAGGGTGTTCTTGGACTTTTTGGAAATCTTGAAGAGTCCTATAAACAACCCCATTGGTTTCAGGTTCATATCATTTACCAATCTCAAGTTATGCCCTTTTGAAGTTGTTGACTTTTTGTTGACTTTTGAAATGACCTATAATGTCTTAGATCATATCTTCCAAATGAAGCATTTCTAGGCTTAACCTTCAACATCAAAGTTGTAGATAATTCAATTTCCTTCAAAATGAGCTTTGGATGGAGACTTGGTGATGAAGTATGTGAAAGTTATGTCTGGTCAAAGTTCAGTTGACTTTTACTGAGGAAACCCTAATTTAGAAACTCCTGATTATTGATGATCTGGAATCTCCTTGATGAATCATGATCAACCCTTGATCAAATGATGAATTTTACTTCATATACTTGATGTTGGCAAAAAATCATGAAGTTTGACTTTGGTTTGACCACAGTTGACCTCAGTTTGACTTTTTAACTGTACTGACTGGTTTTGACTTATTTGATCATCTGACTGAGCAAACTTTTGAGAAAAGTCTTGAAACTTGTCATGGGGGTTCTTACACACATATAAGATGTTATGAAACTCACTTGAGGTATTGGAAGTCCATTTAGCCTGATTAAAGTCAAAACCCTAGTTTTGGATGCACTGCTTAGGAGGTGCATTGTCTGAGGGAATTGTCAACTTCTTTGACCAATTGTGAACTTTGTGAACCTTGTGAATCTTCATAAAATGTCTTGTGATATTCATGGGAGGTATTGTGAACCTTGTGAACTTCATGAAGTGGCTTTGTAGACCTCATGAACCTCAGGAGAGCTTTGTAATCATTGTGAATCTTGTGAACCTTGTGAACCTTCAAGAAGTGACTTGTAGACTTCATGAACTTCATGAAAGGTCTTGAAGATGTAGAGAAACTTGTGAACCTTGTGAACCTTCAAGAAGTGACTTGTAGACTTCATGAACCTCATGAAAGGTCTATGCAAGTGTTGGAGAACTTGTGAACCTTCAAGAAGTAACTTGTGGACTTCATGAACCTCATGAAAGGTTATGGAAATGTTGAGAAACTTGTGAACCTTGTGAACCTTCTTAGAACACAAAGTCTTGTATTGTGAGGGCAAATTTTGGGGTGCAACAGCTGCCCCTGTTCAATTTTCTGAAACCTGAGGGGTTAGATTGGTATATTTGCCAATCGTGACCTGGAAGGTTGAAGAGGATTGAACACAAAAGCCCAAAAATTTGCACTCACCAGTGCATTAGAGTGATACAGATGACTAGTTGAATGTGATTGAGTGGGCTTAAAGATGCCACTAGGGGAAAGCAATCCAAAATATGGATGTATAATGAAAGCTGTCAGGAGTCTAGAGCAATCCTGAGGTACTGATGATACTGGAGTAGCATGTCTTCATGAGGATAGAGCAATCAATAATGATAACCCTAAAGCAGTCTTGAAGTAGTAATATGATTTTAGGAGGATAGAGCAATGAATAGCTCTAAAGCAGTCTTGAAATAGTAATATGATTTCAGGAGGATAGAGCAATCAATAGCTCTAAAGCAGTCTTGAAATAGTAATGTGATATGTCTTCAGGAGGATAGAGCAATCAATAATGATAACTCTAAAGCAGTCTTGAGGTAATAACATGTCTTCAGGAGGATAGAGCAATCAATAGCTCTAAAGCAGTCTTGAAGTAATAAGATGATATGTCTTCAGGAGGATAGAGCAATCAGTAGCTCTAAAGCAGTCTTGAAGTAATAAGATGATTTGTCTTCAGGAGGATAGAGCAATCAGTAGCTCTAAAACAGTCTTGAAGTAATAAGATGATTTCAGGAGGATAGAGCAATCAGTAGCTCTAAAGCAGTCTTGAAGTAATAAGATGATATGTCTTCAGGAGGATAGAGCAATCAGTAGCTCTAAAGCAGTCTTGAAGTAATAAGATGATTTGTCTTCAGGAGGATAGAGCAATCAGTAGCTCTAAAGCAGTCTTGAAGTAATAAGATGATTTCAGGAGGATAGAGCAATCAGTAGCTCTAAAGCAGTCTTGAAGTAATAAGATGATTTCAGGAGGATAGAGCAATCAGTAGCTCTAAAGCAGTCTTGAAGTCATGAGAATTTATCAGGAGGATAAAGTAACCCTGAGGTGACAATAAAGCAGTCCCAAAATGATAAGAAGCTCATCAGGAGGATAAAATAACCCTGAGGTTATGATAAAGCAGTCCCGGAGATCATAAGTTTGTTTGTTGGATAATTAACCTGAAAATAAGGTAGCATTTGTATAATAACATTAGTTTATGCTTTATGTATGCATGTATGATATGATGCACTTAGGTAATGTACTATATGTCTATGGATATATATGTTATGGTATGATGTAAATGATGTATGTATGATATGATACTGCCGGAAGCGTCTGGGTATCTTCGTATAACAACTGCTGGCCAGGGAAAATAAATCCCGATTCCTTGTTGAAGAACATATAACCCTCTGTCTGCTGGGGATAGTAAGGTATAGATATAACCTCCCGTTGTTGGGGATGGTAAGGTATATATATAACCTCCCGTTGTTGGGGATGGTAAGGTATATATAACCTTCGTCTTCGTTTGATAGTAGAACAAGTATAACATCCCGTCTTCGTTCGTCGTACCCTTATTGGAAAGTGATTTCCCGTATATCCGTATGAGGATAAAAGAGATGGATATAAATTCCAGGGGAGATGAGACTTTATGAAGATGGACTTGTCCTACTGAGGGTTTGTAACTGTCTTGTAAAGGTGAACCGGCGAAGCTTCATTGAAATCCTTCCCTCGTTCGTCCTTAGTAAATACTATTACTGCATTTTCATGCTATTCTGGTAAACATCAATCATATTAAAAAGCATACATGCCTTTTTGGTAAACATTAATCATATTCAAAAGCATACATACATTCAAACACAACCAATGGACGTTTCGCTTATGTAAATAGGGTAAAAGTAAATCTGGATTCAAAAGATGGAATTTATTTATATCAAAAAGTGACCCATACACGGGTAAGTTTGTACAAGGAGACATAAACCCTAGTAAGAGGATTTTGCCATAAAGTTTTTACAAAACAGAGAATCAGCTATGTGGGAAACAATCCTATTGAGTTTCCATTCTACTATTGCCACTCAAGTATCTCATCTTCTTGCTGTCGAGACGGAAACGATTGAATTGAGCTTTTATCTGTTCGAGCTTGAATAAGTAGTACAACTGGTTGCAGTTTCATGGGTGATCCAAACGAGACATAGTCATACGCTTTTATCCCTTACTTTTGCATGGATTGCCCTTTCAGGTTTTCAATCCACCGGGATACCCTTTTTTGCCCAAGCCGCCTTTTCAGGTTTTCGACTTGCCGGGTGTACATCTTTTTATATATATCCCTAATTTTTGCCCAAACCCTTTTGGTTTGCCGGGATGCCCTTATTTTTGCCTAGGCCTGTCAACCTAGCGGGTCTCTTTTTATGCGTAGTATTTTTTAACTATGTCTGCGTTCACAGGCTGTGGAAAGTCTTCACCATCCATTGTAGTCAATATCATGGCACCTCCTGAAAATACTGTCTTGACTACAAATGGTCCTTCATATGTTGGAGTCCACTTGCCCCTAGGATCACCCTGTGGTAATATGATACGCTTGATTACCAAGTCACCAGCCTGATATGCCTTTGGTTTAACCTTTTTGTTAAAAGCTTTGATCATTCGTTTTTGGTACATCTGGCCATGACAAACTGCTGCTAACCTCTTCTCATCAATCAAATTTATCTGGTCAAGTCGAGTCTGAATCCACTCATCTTCATCCAAACCTGCATCCTTCATAATTCTCAAGGAAGGAATCTGAACTTCAATGGGCAGAACTGCTTCCATACCATAGACTAAGGAGAATGGGGTTGCCCCTGTCGAAGTACGTATTGTGGTATGATAACCATGAAGAGCAAATGGTAACATCTCGTGCCAATCCTTGTAAGTAACAGTCATTTTTTGTATAATCTTCTTAATGTTCTTATTAGCAGCTTCAACTGCCCCATTCATCTTTGGACGATACGGAGAAGAGTTGTGATGCTTAATCTTGAACTGCGTGCAGAGATCAGTAATCATAGTGTTGTTAAGATTAGAGCCATTGTCAGTGATGATCCTTTCAGGGATGCCATACCTACATATGAGATTATTCTTAATGAACCGAGCCACAACATTTTTAGTCACAGATGCAAATGAAGCTGCCTCTACCCACTTCGTGAAGTAATCAATAGCAACCAAGATGAAACGATGCCCATTAGAAGTAGTAGGTTTGATCTCACCAATCATATCAATGCCCCACATGGCAAAGGGCCAAGGAGCAGTCAACACATTCAATGGTGATGGAGGTACATGAACTTTATCAGCATAGATTTGACATTTGTGACATGTTCTGGAGTGTTGATAGCAATCAGCTTCCATGGTAGACCAATAGTAACCTGCTCTCAAAATCTTCTTTGCCATAGTATGACCACTAGAATGAGTGCCAAAGGTCCCATCATGCATCTCTTCCATAATTTCAGTTGCTTCCTTCTTATCCACACAACGAAGCATAGTTGAATCATGATTGCGCTTATACAGGATGCCATTACTCAGAAAGAACTTAGCAGAAAACCTTCTCAGAAACTTCCTATCTTTGACAGATGCCCCTTCAGGGAACTCCTGAGCTTCGAGATATCTTCTCACTTCATAGAACCAAGGCTTATCCTCTGCCCCTTCTGTATCAATCTCATTGCAGTATGCAGGCTTCTCGAATCTATCAATGGTAATCTTAGGAGCTTCATCATCCCAACTAATCTCAAACATAGATGCCATGGTGGCCAATGCATCTGCCAACTGATTCTCTCTTCGTGGAATGTGCTCAAAGGTAATCTCTTTGAAATGTGGAATCAAAGACAACACATGCTCTCTGTAAGGAATGAGGTTATCATGCTTGGTATCCCAATCTCCTTTAATCTGACTTACTACCAGGGCTGAATCTCCATACACATCAAGGAACTGAATCTTCATATCAATAGCAGCTTTAATACCCAGGATACATGCCTCATACTCAGCCATGTTATTGGTACAATGGAAACAAAGTCTGGCAGTAATCGGGGTATGACAACCTTCAGGGGAACTAATCACAACACCAACACCATTACCAAGTGCATTAGAGGCACCATCAAAAACCATAGTCCATCGGGATCCTTGTTCAGGTCCGTCATATTGTCCAGGTTCTTTGGTAATAATCATAATATCTTCATCAGGAAACTCAAAATTCATTGACTGATAATCATCCACTGCTTGATGAGCCAAATGATCAGCAACAACACTTCCTTTAATGGCCTTCTGAGTAGTATACTGTATATCATATTCTGTTAAAATCATTTGCCATCTTGCAATTCTTCCGGAGAGAGCAGGTTTCTCAAATATGTACTTGATTGGATCCATCTTTGAAATCAATAAGGTAGTATGGGTCAACATATACTGTCTTAGTCGGCGAGCAGCCCATGCCAAAGCGCAGCAAGTTTTCTCGAGCAGTGAGTATCTTGTTTCACAGTCGGTAAACTTTTTGCTAAGGTAGTA
Organism: Lathyrus aphaca; assembly: GCA_963966055.1. NCBI lineage: Eukaryota > Viridiplantae > Streptophyta > Magnoliopsida > Fabales > Fabaceae > Lathyrus > Lathyrus aphaca. The sequence continues at coordinate 16,693,560 of OZ014525.1, forward strand.
TATTGCCTGCTCTTTTCGACCAGACTCGTCATGTTGCCCCAAGACACACCCCATTGAGTTGTCTAATACTGTTAAGTACATAATCAAGGGTCTTCCATCAACTGGTGGCATCAAAATTGGAGGTTCTAGCAGATATTTCTTGATTTCATCAAAGGCAGTCTGGCACTCGTCATTCCATTCCATCACCTGATCTTTTTTCAATAACTTGAAGATTGGCTCACAGATGGTAGTTAACTGGGAAATAAATCTTGCAATGTAATTCAATCGTCCCAAGAAACCTCTAACTTCCTTCTCAGTACGGGGAGCTGGCATCTCTCGTATAGCTTTCACTTTTGCAGGATCCACTTCAATACCTTTTCCACTGACAATGAAACCTAGGAGCTTTCCAGATCTAACTCCAAAAGTACACTTGTTTGGGTTCAATCTTAACTTGTATTTCTTCAACCTCTCAAACAACTTGTGCAGATGATCAAGATGTTGCTCTTCAGTCTGAGATCTGGCTATCATATCATCCACATATACCTCTATCTCATGATGAATCATATCATGAAACAAAGCCACCATAGCACGCTGATATGTTGCCCCTGCATTCTTCAAACCAAATGGCATCACCTTATAGCAAAAGGTTCCCCACTGTGTCACAAATGTTGTCTTCTCCATATCTTCAGGTGCCATCTTGATTTGATTGTAACCAGAGAAACCATCCATAAAAGAGAATACCTTATGCTGAGCAGTGTTGTCTACCAAAATATCAATATGAGGGAGTGGAAAGTCATCTTTGGGGCTAGCTTTGTTCAAATCTCTGTAGTCTACACACATACGTACCTTACCATCTTTCTTAGGAACTGGTACCACATTTGCAACCCACTGAGGATAAGAAGTCACTGCTAAGAACCCTGCATTGAACTGTTTCATTACCTCTGCCTTGATCTTTTCTGACATTTCAGGACGCATACGACGAACCTTCTGCTTCTTTGGACGACAATCTTCTTTCACTGGCAAACGGTGAACCACAATGTCCGTATCCAATCCTGGCATATCTTCATAAGACCAAGCAAAGATCTCCACATAGTCGCGTAACATCTGAATCAATCTGTTCTTGACACTGTCCTCTAAATCAGCCCCTACCTTAACCTCTTTTCTGTTTTCTTCAGTTCCCAGATTCACAACTTCGACTGGCTCTTCATGTGGCTGTATAGCTTTCTCTTCTTGTTGTAACAACCTAGCAAGCTCTACAGGTATTTCACAATCGTCCTCATTTCCGTCTTCAGTTTGATAGATCGGATTCTCAAAATTATAATTGGCAATAGTAGAACTGTTATCAACAGGATCCAGAGTGGATGAGGATCTGCATTTTAGTGATGTGGGTGTGTGTAAGAACACATAGCTGATAAAAGAAAAGAAAGACAAGGAACACAATATTTACGAAAACGAAACGTCCACTGATTTTATTGAATGAAGTATGCAAATGAAATGACAGCCCGTAACAAGCACACCATTGTGCCCCGGGTAAGGCACATGGCTTGAAAGTTTTTATTATTCAAGAAATTACAAATTTAAAACATAACACAGTAATAGTATTTACTCCTGACTAAAGGAGATAGGGATAACATCTTCAGCTTTCCAATTATTGAGCCCAGCACCCGCAGTAGGAAAAATCCATGCATCCAAGTTGTAGTCTTCATCATAGTCTCCCACAGCATTGATAACCCCTTGATTGGTGATACGAGCAGCACGAGCACGACGAACAGCCTTCTGGGACTCTGCAGTGAAACCCAAACCAAACTTGTCAGACTTGTATGGAATATCAGGAAGCTGACCCCAAATAGTACAACCACCTTCATCCACCACAGCTCTAGCATCATTGAGGGAGGCCATTGCCATTGTTGGAGGTTTTCTGATGACCACAGGAACCTTCTTCACAGCAGGAGGAGCTACACAATCATTAACAACCCAGGGAACCACTTCAAATGACTGACACAGAGTCTCAATGTATTCACCTTCCACTTCCAGATACTTGAAAGTGTTTACATGGCTGACAAAGTATTCTTCTTCTCCATAGACAGTAACAACTTTCCCATTCACTGGATATCTCAATTTTTGGTGCAATGTAGAGGTCACAGCACCTGCCCCATGGATCCAGGGACGACCAAGCAGACAAGAGTATGAAGGACGAATATCCATCACATAAAATGTAGCAGTAAACACCTGGGAACCAACTTGGATTGGAAGATCAATTTCTCCATGCACTACTCTTCTAGAACCATCAAAAGCCTTTACCACAATATTACTGGGCTTCAGCACAGTATCTTCAGGACTCAGCTTGTTCAGGACTTCTTTAGGCAACACATTCAGAGAGGAACCATTGTCTATCAGCACATGAGACAGGGTAGTTCCCCTGCATTCAATTGAAATATGCAAGGCCCTGTTATGATCCCTCTTGGCAGGGGTCAAGTCAGCATCAGAAAATCCTAACCCATTGTCATAGGTCAGGTGGGCAACACAGTTTTCAAATTGGTCCACAGAAATTGCACTGGGTACATGAGCCATCTTCAGAAACTTGATCAATGACTTGGCATGAGCTTCAGAACATAATAACAGGGAGAGCATAGAAATCTTCGAGGGAGTATGCCCCAACTGATCAACAATGTCATAATCACTCTTGCGAATGATTTTCAATACTTCTTCCATCTGCTTAGAGAGATCATCAGCAGCTGGCACATCAGTAGATACAGGCTCAATAACAGGACCTTTGCCCCGAGCATCAGTGGTGGAAGTAGCAGCAGGAGTAACTGCACTCTTAGAAGCAACTGGAGGAGAGAAGACTCTTCCACTACGAGTGATCTTGCTAGATCCGGCAATATTATCAATGTCAACAGGCACATCAGGTAAAGGCTCCTGCTTAACACCATGGATGTAAACATCAGACCCATAGTGCCAAGGTACAGCTTTGTCAGATGTATAAGGAATAGGACCAGGAGTGGTAATGACCAAAGGAGCCACTCTGGCTTCAGCAACAACTTTCACAGGACCTTCAGCAGTAATCTTGATTGGGCCCTGATGAGTGACTTTAATGGGACCCTTTGAAGTGATTCTTACCGGTACTTTGTCAACCATATCAACCTCTTCAATCTTCTTACCCCGAGTCAGATGATCCACCATACTTTCTACAGATGCTGGTCTTCTTTCAAACACTATGGTATACTTATCCATGAGACGTTGAATGCCATCTTTCAACCTGAAGCACTTCTCTGGATTATACTCACAATAAACACAATCTTCACGACAACCCGGAAAGAACCCAGCTTGCACTAACTTCTTTCTGATGATGGCCAATGGTGTGGTCAATTCATCAACTGAACGGATATGCAGATCTTCCTCAATGGCATTGACAGTCTTCTCGTGGTTTGGCATTGGAGCAGTAATCACATTGGGGGTACCCGGAGGATCAAATTCAATTTCTCCAGCATCAATCATATCCTGAATTTTGTTCTTCAAGACCCAGCAGTTATTAGTATCATGTCCTGGACAGTTTGAATGATATGCACATCGTGCATTGGGATTGTACTTGGGAGAGGTAACATTGGGATTCTGAGGAGCCTCTCTCGGGGTAATAAGTTCAGCCTTCAACAAGTGTTGCAATGCCTGAGCCATTGACATGTTGATCTTCGTGAACTGTCTTCTAGCCCTCTGTTGGTTGCCTTGAGGCTGCTCTGTTGTTGCAGGAGTTGGATTTGAAATATGAACTGCACTAACAGACTGATGCCTTCTGTTACGATCAGGTTGACCATAAACGGCATTGGATTCCTTCTTCCCAGTGGGAGGCTTCTTTGCAGCACCTGATGAAGAAGTGCCTACTTGGATCTTACCACTCTTGATACCGTTCTCTACCCGCTCTCCTGTCATAATCAACTCAGTGAAGCCAAATGATGAGCTTCCAATGAGATGACTGTAAAACGGACCATTCAGCGTACACATGAACATATCAACCAGCTCCCTGTCAGTCAAAGGGGGTTGAACTCTTCCAGCTAAATCTCTCCACTTCTGAGCATACTCCTTAAAACTTTCTTTGGCACCCATAGACATGCTCTGAAGCTGCATGCGAGTGGGGGCTAAGTCAGCATTGTATTGATACTGCTTGTAGAAAGCTTCAGCAAGATCATTCCAATCTCTGATGTTGACACTCTCCAACTGATAATACCACTCCAACTGAGCTCCAGATAAGCTCTCTTGAAAAAAGTGGATCCACAACTTCTTGTCAGCAGTGTGAGGTTGAATCCTTCTGACATAAGACCTCAAATGCAGCTTGGGACAAGAGACCCCATCGTAAACAACAAAGGTAGGAACCTTGAAACCAATGGGTATCACAACCCCAGATATCAAACTCAAATCCTCAAAATCCAGCCCAGATGATTTCTGTAATTCCATAGCATCCATCCTATCCACCAGCATCTTGAATTTGTCTTCATTAGGCTCATGATAGTAATTAGCCTCAGAATCAGAGTCCCCCATAGTGTTGTGGAGACTGCCTCCCTCTTTCTCAGATTCCTCAGATTCATAGTCTTCAACCTGTTCCTTGGTCTTGACAGGACCCTTGAACCTTCTTCCCATGTTGAGCAACCCAGCAGACCTTATAGTCTTCTTAGTCTTCTTGGCCAGCAGTGCCTTCAAATCATCTTGCCCCTTGGACAGGTTCAAGATCAGCTCTTGGAACTGTGCATTCTGTGCCTGAAGATCCTTAACTGATTGTTCAAGAGCCATTGCTGAAATAAACAGCGAGAAGATGAGAAACCTGTGCACAATATAAACCTGTGATACAATGAAATGATATGGGAATGCATATGCAATGTTTTCAAGGACCGCAGGATTTAAATTTGCTTAAACAAACAAGAAAGTAACTTTTTATTAGTAATAACTTGTTTTGTCTTTTAGGCTTACAAAAATGGAAATGAAATAAGTACAAAAGATGGGGTTTTAAGTCTCCCATGGACGTTTCCTCTTTGTATTGAGGTATGAGTTGAGGTTTCGTTCCTCGTGCAGCTGCTTTGTTAGCTCTAGGATTCTTGTTTGGCTTGCTTTGTAATGAGCCTCGAAAGTATCCCTTTGCTCCTTCAGTTGGATCCAAGATCTCTGCAAATCTTCCATATCAGTAGGCATGTCTGGGTGAAGGATGGTATAAGCTGTGTCTCCTTCAGCAACAGGTTCCATGGTAACTGGTAGGATGGCAGGATATGGCATCATGAGTGTCTGAGCACGAGATCGTACCCATCTGAGATAAGCCTCCATAGGAATAGTGTACTTAGGCTCCAGTGTCTTGCTGTCAACCCTATTTACCTTTCCCCAAGCTCGTATGAATCTCTGACGGTAACCCTGAAGATCGTTGTCATAATCAAACACAATGCCTTGAATCAACATGTCATGTGGACCATCACTCTGAGCGTAACCAAATTGTCGTAAAGCTAGAGAGGGGTTGTAGGTGATGCCTCCTCTTATGCCTAGAAGTGGCACATTAGGAAACTCCCCACAACGGTCAATAATGGTGACATTCTCCATAGATCTGGAGCACCAATGGATATCTGAGTGAGAAAGTGACATGATCCTCTTGGACCATCTGAACCCTTGCTCATTCTTCATTACTGAGCGAGGAAGGTGAGAAATAAACCACCTAGAGAGTAAAGGTATGCAACACATCAAAGTTCCTCTTGCCCTTGTAGTACGGGTGTGAAGAGAATGCAGGATGTCTCCAAGCAATGTAGGTACTGGATTGTGACTCAGGAATATGTTGATGGCATGAACGTCTATGAACTGATCTGGATTGGGGAACAATACTAAGCCATATATCAGCAAGGCTAAGATCTCCTCAAAAGCATCATAGCTCATGGCCTTCAAGAACATTTGAGCCTTATCTATCAACACCTTGGCAAGAATACCCTTGACTCCACTTCTCGTCTCTAGAACAATGTCAGACTTCTTCAGATGTATAGCTGCAGCAATAACTTCTGGTTTAAGCTCCTTCTCTAAGCCTGTGAAGGGTCTTTGATCAAGAACAGGTATGCCTAGAAGTTTAGAGAACTCCTCCATGGTTGGAACCAGCTGATAGTCAGGGAATGTAAAGCAATGGTGTTTAGGGTCAAAGAACTGGAATAGGACACTCATCATGTCTTCATTGAACCCTGAAGTGACTAGATCCAATAGGTGACCATGTCTCTTGATGAACTGGGAATGATCAGACACTTGAGAAACCAACTCTTTAAGCTTGGGAGGTATCCCTACAAAGTTGATCCTGATGGTGTTTCTACGAGCAGAAGCCATGACCTGCAACAAAGAACAAAGATAAATCCCTTGGTCCTTGAAATGGTTAGGGAAAATGATATGCTTATGATGCATGATGATGTCATGATGTTATGCTCAATCACAAACATGTGGCACACACAAACAAGTCACACCATAGCCCTAGGTTTAAAGGCTTGCATGAGGTTTAAGGTAAGTACCCTCCCCTGAAGTTAGATGGTTCATCCTGTCCTACAAAAGTAACCGGGTTCTAAGGGATCTCAATATCATTGATCCTTCACAAGGGTGGTTGATCAGAAGGCAACTTACTTGCCAACCAAAATCCTCCAAGTTCAAGATCTCAATGAGCGTAGTATCGAGTGTCAACCAACTTCAGTCTGCACCAAAGCCGGTTACCTCACTACCTTCTAAAGGCCAAGATGAGTTAACTAGGGTTCTAAAAGTTAGTTAGTGCATTGACAACATATGGCAGCCTCATATTATCCTCAACTTGACTTAAGGAACATAAGCACCAACCAAGAAGTCGCACTAACTATGGCCACCAGATCAACCATATCGATATACGTCGTACAGTTTCCTTGGTCTATTGCCATTTACCTAAGGTACACTAGATCCGGGTTAGGACATTTCACACACAAGAGCACCCCAACAAGTAATATAAAACAAACAAGGCAAACAATTTAAAGTGATCTTAATTCCTAAGGGTACCCCTCTTAAATAGGTCCCCAGCAGAGTCGCCAGTTCTGTAACACGGTGGGAGAACTGACTTTAAGTAATGTTGCGGATAGCAAGAGTCGCCACCGAATTTTATTTTATCCATAAGGAAAGGTTATAAAAGAACAGGAAAGACCTTAAGAGAATATTTTGGGTCCGGGGGGTAGGTTATGTAAAGGGAAGGTGTTAGCACCCTTTACATCCATGGTTATCCATGGGCTCTTAGGTACTTAGCTCACTTTTGAATTGTTTTTGAAAGTGTAGTGTGTGAATAGAAAAATTTTCAGAATAGTTAATAATAATCCATGTACGGATGTGTAAAAACTTGTTTGAAAATTTGTTTGAAATTGTGAAGAGTTTGAAAAGTTTGAAGTGAGCAAGTACATAAGAGGAACCTACCCTAATGTTTAAAGTCTTTCTTGTTCTTTATCCTTTCATTGGTAAGACTATCCCTACTATTAAGGAGTAGGTAGTCATTACCTTGGATGTTAAGGGACATGAGAGGGACATTCTGTTTTATGAAGGCAACTGTGGGGTGTAATTAAGCACATAGGAGGGACTATCATCATTTATTCGAAGGGACTCGATTCGTAAAGGCAACCATGAGGGACTTGATGATTTTTCTTTTAAGGGACTTGCTTTATACACCCCACTTGACCTTATTCGTAGGCAACGTGAGGGATAACCTTAAAAATGTGAGACGGCGATTAAAATCGACTTACGTGTGTGTGAGTGTTTATTTTAATTATCTTTGATTAAAGTGATCTAATTTAATTTTTAAATAACATACATATTTTTCACTCCTTAATTACTAACCATAGCAAAAATAACGAAATAATTAAAATATTTACAAAATTACATCCGGGAAGCAGTTACATAATTATAATAATAAGCAAAAATAAATAATAAGCAAATAATAATAATTTAGCAATAAATAATAACAAATAGGGGTTAGTAAATAATAATAAGTAAGATTAGCAAAATAATGAAAATAATCATAATTAAAATATAAATAGGTTAGTGATAATAAAAATTAATTGAAATAATAATAACATATAAAATTAATAAAGCAAAATAAATTATATGGTTAATAATAACAATAAATAAAATTAATCAAAATATAAGAATAAGGGGTTAACAATTTAATATAAACAATTATGTTAAAGAAAAAAAAATATAAACAAACAATTATTTTTTTATTTACAAATTATTAAATTATTATTAAATATATTATAGCCACAAAACTTAATTATTATAAATTCAATTATTTCTAAACAAAAGTTATAAAAAGTATTTACTTAATATATAAAGAGAAAAATAAATTATAAGTATATTTACAAAACTTTAATTTCTAATAATATGAAATATATTTATATTTTAGATGAGAAAAATAATTTATAATTATGTTTATAATATTTACATGAATCATACTAAATAAACAAATAAATAAATGTACATTATAATTACATTAATAATTAGAAAATAAAATAACTTAGAAAAATTAGAATTAGAAAAAATTTTTAGGGTTTGTGAAAATTAGGGTTTATTCTTAGAACATATTTTTTAGGATTTTCAATATAAGGTTATTTTTAATTAATATACATGTTATAAATTATTTACATAAGATAAAAACATAATTTATGAGAAATTTATATTTTTAGAAAACAAACATGCTTGATTATTATTTATTATTTATAAACATATATTCCAAGAATTATATTTAATTTAAAATTATAATACATAAAAACAAATAAAATAAGAAAAAGTATGAAAAAAAACTTACCTGACTGGGGTTTGAACCCAGGTCAGTAGGTTTGCAAACAACAAGGAAAACCATCAGGCCACCACACACGCAGGTGAGAAAGAGGAGAGCATAATTGTTTTTGTTCGTTACCCAGCAAAATCAGGAAAAATAATAAAAGCCAAAAGGCCTGGGGTAGGATTCGTACCCAGGACCTTATGAATGCAAGCAAGCACGCGCTACCGCCTGGCTGGGAGAGCCTATCTGCTTACAAAACAACCACAAGCTATAATATATTAAGACAACAAATTAAATGGGAAAAACATCAAAAACATTGGTAGAGGCAGGATTCGATCCCCTCCCCCCTTTATCAAACGCGCATATGCTCTACCACTGGACCAACCATCAATTGGTGATGTATAAACAGAATAAACATATAATATTTTAAAACAATATTTGAATTTCAAAACTGGCGCGAATGGCCTTCGTCTTCAACCTCCAGTCTTTCAAAATTTGCTGCGAAATCAGCTAGGGAATTACCTGCGAATTTTCATACGCACATAACCTGCAAATTTTCAATTATCACAAATACGCAAGCATTCATTAAATCAAGCATAGGGTTATGATCCCCACGTCACATACAGTCAGTCCATGGTATTAAAATTAGTTTATGAGTCCTAAATCAAAGAATCCCAAAAATCATTCAAGAACCCTAGCTATGGCCGTTTACGGTTTAAGCACCTAATCTTCAATCCACTTGCCCAGGAAGCATCTATGCATCATTACAAACACAAATATATCATTAGATTTCATTATCAATGCATAATTAGTTCAAACCGAAAATTTTTTTAAGAGAGATAAAATGCATTCGGGTAGCATGAATTTGTATGGTTTTGATGCAATGGATGATTGAGTTTGCTTCAAGAGGGCTCAAGGAACATCTCCATGTCTTCACAATACCTTTTCCTGCCTTGAAGAGAGGAATCCGAATTTGAAATTTCTTATGATTTTTGAAGTGTGAAACCTACCTTTGAGCTGCTGGAATCCGTCCTTGGGCAATGGCAATGAGTTATGTATATATAGGAGACTCAATTAGGTCAAAAACTTTGATTGATTATGTGCAATATTGGATTCAAAAAGATTGAAAAAGATGGTGCTTTGAATTTCAAATATTGGCTTATGAAGACTTACTATTTTTGTATCAATCACATGATTCCATTCCTCTTTGATTCTAATCACCCATTATGATCTTCTAGAAACATTATCCAAATAAAATCCATTATTTTTATATTTTATTCTTATTTAAAATGATTTTTAATGATTTAAATCAAAATAAATAGAAATAAAAATAATAAAAATCAGATTTTAAATGGTTTGGGTCGTGCATAGTGTTAATGTATGGATTGGATCATAACTTGGGCAGCCCATTTGGAAAGAATTACTTTTAAGCCTCCATTTTCAACATAAACCATCACAAAATTTCCCAACTTTGCAAGGGCACATCTCCCTCAATTTTAAAGGTATGAGGGTGTTCTTGGACTTTTTGGAAAGCTTGAAGAGTCCTCTAAACAACCCCATTGGTTTCAGGTTTATATCATTTACCAATCTCAAGTTATGCCCTTTTGAAGTTGTTGACTTTTTGTTGACTTTTGAAATGACCTATAATGTCTTAGATCATATCTTCCAAATGAAGCATTTCTAGGCTTAACCTTAAACATCAAAGTTGTAGAGAATTCAATTTCCTTCAAAATGAGCTTTGGATGGAGACTTGGTGATGAAGTATGTGAAAGTTATGGCTGGTCAAAGTTCAGTTGACTTTTACTGAGGAAACCCTAATTTAGAAACTCCTGATTATTGATGATCTGGAATCTCCTTGATGAATCATGATCAACCCTTGATCAAATGATGAATTTTACTTCATATACTTGATGTTGGCAAAAAATCATGAAGTTTGACTTTGGTTTGACCACAGTTGACCTCAGTTTGACTTTTTAACTGTACTGACTGGTTTTGACTTATTTGATCATCTGACTGAGCAAACTTTTGAGAAAAGTCTTGAAACTTGTCATGGGGGTTCTTACACACATATAAGATGTTATGAAACTCACTTGAGGTATTGGAAGTCCATTTAGCCTGATTAAAGTCAAAACCCTAGTTTTGGATGCACTGCTTAGGAGGTGCATTGTCTGAGGGAATTGTCAACTTCTTTGACCAATTGTGAACTTTGTGAACCTTGTGAATCTTCATAAAATGTCTTGTGATATTCATGGGAGGTATTGTGAACCTTGTGAACCTTGTGAACTTCATGAAGTGGCTTTGTAGACCTCATGAACCTCAGGAGAGCTTTGTAATCATTGTGAATCTTGTGAACCTTGTGAACCTTCAAGAAGTGACTTGTAGACTTCATGAACTTCATGAAAGGTCTTGAAGATGTAGAGAAACTTGTGAACCTTGTGAACCTTCAAGAAGTGACTTGTAGACTTCATGAACCTCATGAAAGGTCTATGCAAGTGTTGGAGAACTTGTGAACCTTGTGAACCTTCAAGAAGTAACTTGTGGACTTCATGAACCTCATGAAAGGTTATGGAAATGTTGAGAAACTTGTGAACCTTGTGAACCTTCTTAGAACACAAAGTCTTGTATTGTGAGGGCAAATTTTGGGGTGCAACACCTAGGAGGACCCTATTGTTCATTACTAACTTCTTTTACTTACATGTTTAGTCTTATATCTCTTATATCTCTTAGGTAGATTTTAATTGCAAACCTCACTAACCATAGGTTATCCATGAATTCAAACTAACTTAGGGTAAGTCTAGTTTCCCTTAGAATGTTTACCTTTTATAACTTGAGTCTCTTCTCATCTTAAAAGAAAATCAAAAACACTTAATAAAGGAAAAGGTGTACAATGCGCCATGAGCCTTAAGCTATACGGGAAATGATTAGTGGAGGTCTCCTTCACTCTTCTAGGATGCTTTACAAACGTTCCATTGGGGGCGATCTTGGAAAGTATTCGCTCCTGTGTCATAGTCTTTAGCGTTGTACATTCAATAAAAACAAACTCAAAACATTTCTTATAAAATACAACAAACCAAGAAGTCACGTCTTCTCATCTCATCTCATACTCTTTGCGGACGAACATGACTTGTCTTGACAGTTCAAACAGCGATACGGTAAACACCCTCGAGTCAGAGTCGGTAACACCTGAGCTAGAGCTATGGCAATGTCATCCTAAAAACCACAAATAGTTCCCGCCTAGGTTAGACGAACTACGGCGTCTCTGATCCTCATTTATCCCGATGAGGTACGTAGGCAGTGGGGTAGGGCCCATTCGAGCACAATCTTTCTTTTTCCCTACATTTTCCCATTTTATTCCCATTTGTTAATTTCATTTCTTTTCTCATTTCCATTTCATTCCAGATAGCCATCCTTTTATTCAAACAACATATTATTTCTCACCCTTTGAAAACAGTCTTTTAAGCGTGGATCCCGTCGGGTACGACGGACGGATTGGGGTGCTAATACCTTCTCAATTCGTAATCGACTCCCGTATCCAGATCTTTGGTTCGCAAGGCCTCGTCCTTTTCTTTCTTCCTCAGGTTTGTGCAACATTACCTTTCCCATTCCTTTGGGATAAAAATGTCTGGCTGGCGACTCTACCTTTCCGCGCCACTTTCGCGTTTGTACTAGGATGAAAATCCCGGGAGCGACAGCTGGCGACTCTGCTGGGGACTTTTAGAAATTCTAATTTCCCCTTTGAGAGTCAATCCTAGCGCTTGTCTGTTTCTGTTTTCTTTGGGTGCTTATTCATTCGCTGTTATGCTTTAGCTTAGCCTTACTGTTTTGTTTACAGTTTATCGCTTTCCTTTACAGCTTTCTGCACTTTACTTTACTGTCGCATATACTGGCATATACTGTACTGGCTGTTCTGGTTTTCCTTGGCGGGATGGGATTATTGTGAGATAAGCCAAATACCCGGCTTGAGTATACACATAGGATTTAGAGTGGGCAGTCGTGTGGCTTGCGTGGTCTTGAGCACGTGTAGTTTTCACGAGTCCCACACCCAGATCAGGCTCTCTTGGGATATGTTCTATACTGCCTAGGCAGACCATAGAATGTTCCCACCTGAGCTGCTAACACTGGGAACCGATCATCGAGGACCTTAGTGGAAACAACCCTCTCCAGTGGTGACAGTGGCAGACCACATTTCGTGGCAAACCCATTCGCACCCGAGGGTCCACTAGGAAATCGCATAGGATGACCATGTTCTCTCGTAGGAACCTGGTTAAAGCAACTGGTCGTATGACGGTGGTATTGTACCCTTCGGGATGAATGTACTATTGTTTCTCGATTTCAGTGCTTGAAGCCAGGAACTTATGGGGGATGCTTGTTTTTCCGGAATTCAGCTGAGGCCTCCCTGAGTAGTACATAATGCCAAACCGATTCCCTGATTTGGTCATGAGCCATTTCTCGGAAATGGTGAACGTATTATTGCTATTCGGCTTTGAGAGTCCGTGATGTTGACCCGTAGTAGCAATACCCGTGAGATTGGGAGGAGTTTACAGGTTTGCAGGAAAACTAAACCTTCAACCTACCTTGTTCTTGATACTTGGGTTTTCTTCTACTTATGATCTGGTGTTCTTGATAGTCGGTATTCAGGCAAAATCAGAAGGCAGTACAACAGTGTCCAGTATATGCAGCAGTGATCACATACCATTGCATTGCATCACATCATCCGCATACTTGCATTCCTAACGCATGTTTATTCATTTGCAGGGCTGCATATTACATCCTTGATTCCGGTTGTGGGTATTGATCTATGAGCATGGAACCCAAGAAGCAGACTAAGTGTATTATCTCCTACAAGGTTTATCAGCCTGTTGTGAAAGAAATTCTCAAAGTGAAGGCCTTAGCTCCTCCAGAAGTTCTGAATGTCTTCAAGCAGGATTACGGGTGGATTTTGTATTTCATAGAGCCCATCAGTGACTATGCTTTCAGAGGGATGCACACCTTGCTACAGTTTTATGATCCGCAGCTTAGATGTTTCGTACTTTCTGATTTCGTGTTGGCACCTACATTAGAGGAGTATTCGAGCATCCTGAGAGTTTCCGTGAAGGACTGTGCACCATTCTTTGGGACCAAGATTGATCCTGACTTCAAAGATGTAGCAACTGCTCTTTATTTGAGCAAATCATTATTGGAAGACCGGATTGATAGCAAAGGAGGCTTCCGAGGATATCATTTGAGTTTCTTGTTAGATGAGGCTACCAAAGCAGCTGAGGCAAAAAGTTGGAGCACCTTCAATGCGATCCTAGCTTTGTGTATCTATGGAATCACTTTGTTCCCGAACATGCCGAACTTTGTGGATGTTGATGATATTCGCATTTTCATAGTAAAGAATCCTATTCCTACTCTCCTAGGTGATCTCTACCACTCTGTGCATTATAAGAATGAGAAGCGAAGGGGTGGGATGTTGAATTGTTGCGCGACTGTATTCTACAAGTGGTTCACACGCTTTCTTCCACAATCAGGAGCTTTTGAGAAGACAAAGAACACTCTTGAATGGTCTGAACGATTGATGGGTTTGCAAGCAAAAGACATTGTCTGGGTTAATCAGGGTTTGCGGTGCATTGACATTCTTCATAGTTGCGGAGGATTCCCTAATGTTCCATTGATCGGGAGGAAAGGGGGAATTAATTATAACCCTTCTCTCACGATTAGACAGTTTGGGTATGCTTTGAAGGAACCACCAGCTGCTGTGGACATTACAGAGTCCTTGTACTTCCAATCAACAGGTGGATTCGAGATTGCTCAGAAAGCTTCTAATGCTTGGCATAATCGGAAGACAAGAGGGAAGAAGACTTTGGTAGTAGGGAATTGTCGAATGTATCCACCGTTTGCAGAATGGTTAAGAGAACAGGTTGAAGTGTTACTGTTACCATTTGGGCCTGCGCCTCTTCTATATCCCACGGTCATTGAACAACCTACCACAGTTAATATCGAAGAGTTCAACAAGATGAAGACGGAAAGAGACGGTTTGTTGAGGGAGAATGCACAGTTGGGTCAGGAGCTTGCTAAAGCTAATCACGCTAGACTTGAGATTGAGTGGAAAGCTCAAGAAGATGCTGAGAGGCATGCTATTGAAAGGAAACAGTGTGAAATTGAGTTGGCTCGGTGTGAGAGGTTCGAGTTTGCTACTAGGAGTTCTTCCAAGGAACACATTGACACTAGAAGGCAACTGGATCAGAAGACCTTGATGTTTGAGAACATGAAAAAGAGACATGCTGCTTACAGGATCAAAAGAGAGGAGCAAGACAAGGTTCAAGCTGAAGAGATCACGAGTAAGCTAAAGGAGAAAGACGAAGAGATGGCCGATAAGTTGAGATAAAAAGATGAAGAACTTGCTAAAGCCCGAGAAGAAGCTGCCTACTACAAGTGGATGATGATTTGCTATCAGAAGAAGCTGAAGAGGTTTGAAGACAACCAGGTGCAGACAAAGGAGTTGGTAGAAGTTCCAAAGGCAGGACCGATCATTGACCCAAATCTAGATGGAGGATTGCATTGACAAAGACATCTTTCTGTTTGTTTGTTTGTTTGTTGTAGGATTACCATCAGGACTGTTGATGGAATCCTTTTATCATTGTACTTCTGTTTGAACCTATACTTTTGGTGTTTTGACTATATCAACAAAGTTCTTATCATAAAAGGCTTCTTTACTATCATTATGTGCGCTCTCGCTTTATGATCACTGACACATCTGACACATTTGCAAAAAACACGTCGGCCTTCGTAGTCTTGGAATTGTTTGGCACGTCTGCTACACACACGCACCCTATATTATCAACACCGCCTGTTATTTAAAGCAAAAAGAGCTTTTGTCTTCATCAAACTCACAAAACTGGAATCAGGGGATGAGATGCCCTAAAAATGAATCAACATGCCATATCATTCATTTCCTGCATACCATATTCTTGTATTTTTGCAGGTTACCCAGGGTTTCTAACTTATTTGATTTCAGGCAATATAGCTGGTCAACGCGTTCACCGATATCCGACTAAAAGAAACCGAGTAAGGATGGCTGATCGAATGGAGACTGATCTCAATGAGCTCCGACAGAGGATGGATCAGTTCATGGAAATGATGACTGGCATGGCCCAGAACCAGGAGCATCTCCGGTTGATGGTTGAGCAACCTCATGGGAATGTTAATACGGGAACACCGGCTGAGAATGTGGATTCTAACGCTGCCCGTAACGGAGAGCCGCATCCAAATAGGACCACAACACGTAATGCAGGTTTAGAAGATAATCAAGAAGACCAGTTCACTCTACTGGATGCTGATATGGGTAACATGAATGAGATCAACAATCGCAGGTATGAAGAGCTATCAGAGAAGATCAAGGCCATGGAATGTCAGAATTCCTTGGGTATCGATGTAACCAGTCTCGGATTAGTACCAGGAGTTAGAATCCCTCCAAAGTTCAAGGCACCATCGTTTGACAAGTACAACGGCAGCACGTGTCCTAGGACTCACATTCATGCGTACTTCGGAAAAATCTCGGCTCATACTGATGACGAGAAACTTTGGATACATTTCTTCCAAGACAGTTTATCTGGAGCTTCGTTGAGCTGGTACATGAAGCTGAGTCGGGTCTCTATTCGAAGTTGGAAAGATCTAGCTGAGGCATTCCTCAAGCAGTATCAATACAATATTGATATGGCTCCAAATCGTACCCAGTTGCAGAACTTATCTCAAGGACCTAAAGAGAGTTTTAAGCAATACGCCCAGAGGTGGCGTGAGCTGGCCGCACAGGTTCAACCTCCATTGCTGGATCGGGAAATGGCCGACATGTTTATGGGCACCTTGCAAGGTGTTTACTTGGATCGTCTGGCCGCCTGCCCGTCCATTGGTTTTTCCGATATCGTCATTGCTGGAGAAAGGATAGAGAATTTTCTGAAAATGGGAAAGATCCAGGATGCAAGCAGTGCTAGTTCTTCCGGTGTGAGAAAACCTTTTGGCAACGGCCAAAGAAGAAGAGAAGGCGAGACGAATGCTGTGTATAGGGGCCGAGACAGAAGTTATTCTCAAGGTTACTACCAAACGGCTGCGGTGACTATTACTCCACAGGTTCAACAACCACGACCACAGATTCAACAACAACGACCACAGATTCAACAACAACAACCACAGTTTCAACAACAACGACCACAGGGTCAGCAACAACAGGTACAGAGACCGTTTCAAGAAAGAACAAGAGCGAGAAACCGCAGACTCGACCCCGTCCCGTGCCCATATGCTGTATTGCTCCCGGAGCTGCTAAAGTTGAACCTGGTCGAGCTTCGTACCATGAGACCTCCCGCTCCTGACAATCTACCTCCGAATTTTGATGCTAACGCCAGGTGCGAATTCCATTCAGGTGCCCAGGGGCACAGTATTGAGAAATGTTGGGCTTTTCAGAACAAGGTACAGGACCTAGTCGACTCCAAGGCGATCAATTTCGCTCCTCTCCCAAATGTACTCCATAATCCGATGCCTAGTCATAATGGAACCGGTGTCGCGGTCATTCTACCAGATGGTTCACGTTAAGCTGAAGTCTTCAAGCTGATCACCCAGGACGCCAGGGTATTCATGAAGCAAATAAAGCCAGCAGTATTCAAATACTCTCAGTGATGGCATTTATGTGATTGCCTTTCTTCATTGTTCGTTTTTCATCCCTATTGAGGGGAACTACGTCGCTCTGATTCTTCATTGGTCATCAGTCAATGGAGATACGTAGGCAGAAGATCGTCAGGTCTTTCCGAGCAACCTTATGGGGCAACTTTACTCCCCAGCTTCACTCTTTCCTTTAGATATCTCGCGTCAGAGTCAGAATAGCTAGAAGAGGAAGTATTACTGTCATGGTTGGGCGTGCACAAGTCTGTGAAAAGAGCTATTGATCGTTGAAAGTATCCAAGACTGACAGGTCCAGACGGAGCCAAGCCTCCTCAACTACGGCAATATTCAGTTTCTTTACTGCATTTGCATTTGTAGTTTCTTTTATATGCTAAACATTTGTCTACATGTATGAATTTTGTTTGCTTTTGAATGTTAGCAATAATAAAACTCACATGTTTTTCTTGAAGTAAATTCATTTGCATTCCCTTATAATTTTGCATGTGTACATTGTGATACCAATTGTCATGCTTGAATTCTATGAAGGAGAATGACGAAACAAAAATGCAAAGTCTCTAATTGTGTGCTCTCAAGTAAGACCTTGTTAACGATGTACAGGCATTGTTTCAAATCCTAAACACTGGAGATATAAGGAAGATAGACCCTCGCTAACCCCTTTGAGCCTTGAAGTAGGAGTTTCTTTTCACATAAAAAACCCTCACATGTAACCCAGGGGCAGGGTAGACGTCAGCTAGTCAGACCAAGCGTTCAAACTTTCATAAAGAAGTGTATTTGAAGATCCGTTGCATTCTACTATGCTAATCAAGAGGTCCAAAGACCCGAAACCACAATGGTTATCCAAGTCAAAAGGTCCAAAGATTGACAACCACAATGGTTATCCTTCGTCGACCACAAAATGAGACAATCACAACCCTCGTGAAGCAATCAAAACAAACAATGTCACGCGACTTGTTCAAAATGCAAAAAGAAAAAAGAAAAGAAAAGGCCCGCTAAGTCGAAACTTGAGAACAAGCGACTTAGGCAAAAGTTAGGGCATCCCGCTGGACTACACAATCAAAGATTCACAAGAATCAGTCCAGGCAAAAGTTAGGGATAAGCAAAATAACGCAAAAGCGAAAGACCGAAAGGATTACACAAGAAAGATCCTCAAATAAGAACAAAGTCGTGTGACACAAACACGAAAGATAGAGGAGTGACTGACTCTCAACAATAACCTGATTGGTGCTTGAACTGATAGCAGTAATGGTTCCTCAATCAACACGAAACCTTCATGAAAGGTGAATGCTTGTGAAAACTAGCTGAATGTAGGAATGGAGAACATCACGAAGAGTGGGTGGGCGCAAATAACTTCGAGCCTTTATCCTTTGTTTTTATAACCGTGAACCAGGCCACGATACAACCCTTGAAAGTCCTAACTGAAATAGGGTTAATTTGAAAGCATACTGCCACGAGACCGCGTTCCTGACTCCTATGAGTTATGCTAAAAGACATTTGTTGGTATTGCATGTACATACTTTCATTCAAATAAAGGTCGTATCTTAACCAGTGAGTCGCTCACGAAGGTTAACGATCCATTTTCAAAGCTTCAAGATTAACATGTTTGTTGAATTAGGATTTTCATTCTAAGAATTAAACATTTTCTCACTTGCATACATTTGTTGAGCATCATAATTGGTTCACATGCGGAAATTCAATCCAGAAGCTCAAGTTTGCCGGGTTGAGAAGTCTAAAAACTTCTGAAAGACTGTCACGTCGAGGTGCACTTTTCCGAATAAAGCTTCATTGAGCAGGGACTTTCCCAATTAGTCATGGTAAGAGCCAGCCAATCTGAGGCAGTCACGTCGAGCAATCTCTTCAAAATTAGAGTGCCGAGCCAATCCGGGGCAGTTACGTGGAGCAATCTCTTCAAATTTCAGTCAAACTGGGGCAATCACCTCGAGATTCAGATCTCTCCAAGATCGAAGATCAGTCACTTAGGTACAAATCTATTCAAATACTCGTACTGGGGCAGGCCACCCTAATAGTACGAAAGTTCATTCTTTCCCGAAGACAGAGGATCGGAAGCATTTACCCGGAGTTTAGAATACCGTGGTCACTTGTCAAGCCAACTATCTCGTTCAGCATTTCTGACAGATACAAACTCATCTGCATTGGCAATGGCTATCTCCTCAGCAAGGATGTTACACTGATTCATGCAGTCGTTACGATACTTAAGAGTTTAAAGACACCAAGTCTTTTGTAAAATCCTCTTGAGGCAAAATCCATACGGAAGCAACTGATCCCCAACACGAGATAACTTGAAATCTTTCCTCCTCAGCAGGACGTGTCTCAGTATTGTCATCTTTAAACATGCAAATAAAAGTTATCCTCACTAAAGTCAGCACTTTTTCCTTCAGATGATTCCCTTGATCTCGGTTCCTCAACAGATCTAAGGCAATTCCTAATCCCCTAGAAGATTTCAGATAAATCATTCTCCTCCCCAGCAGATCCATAAGAGTGGGTAATCCCCAATAGTCGAGGTATCCCCAGGCACGACCCTCGAATCTAAAAGTCCAATTTATTTTTGGCAAAGGTGATAATTCAGGACAGATGAATTATTCACGCTCCTCTCCGATAGAGATATTATTCCCACGGGACTACTTGATATCGAATTCGCGATCAGTGTGGTTCCCCACAGATTTAGCCAAGGCTTATTACTTCCGCGTCAGGAATTTCTTTTACATTCACACCAGTTCAATAACAATACTCAAGACATAACATCCCCAGTGTCATGGGGCAACATACCATGCAATTCTACATATGCAAAGTCCAGCCGCAGACTGGCCAAAGTCCATCTTCGGGTGGCAAGCTTCAAAAGTCCACCCGCAGTGTGGCAAATCTCTAAAGTCCCCCGCAGTGGGCAAAAGTCCCCCGCAGTGAGCAAAAGTCTCCCGTAGTGAGCAAAAGTCTCCCGTAGTGAGCAAAAGTCCCCCGCAGTGGGCAAAAAAGTCTCCCGTAGTGAGCAAAAGTCTCCCGTAGTGAGAAAAAGTCCAGCCGCAGACTGGCCAAAGTTCATCTTCGGGTGGCAAATTTCAAAGTCCAGCCGCAGACTGGCCAAAGTCCATCTTCGGGTGGCAAATTTCAAAGTCCAGCCGCAGACTGGCCAAAGTCCATCTTCGGGTGGCAAGCTTCAAAAGTCCACCCGCAGTATGGCAAATCTCTAAAGTCCCCCGCAGTGGGCAAAAGTCCCCCGCAGTGGGCAAAAGTCTCCCGTAGTGAGCAAAAGTCCCCCGCAGTGGGCAAAAATCTCCCGTAGTGAGCAAAAGTCTCCCGTAGTGAGCAAAAGTCTCCCGTAGTGAGCAAAAGTCTCCCGTAGTGAGCAAAAGTTCCCCGCAGTGGGCAAAAAAGTCTCCCGTAGTGAGCAAAAGTCTCCCGTAGTGAGCAGAAGTCCACCCGCAGTGTGGCAAACCTTTAAAGTCCATCCGCAGTGTGGCAAAGTATTTTGAAGTTCAACCGCAGATTGGCGAAAGTCCATCCTCAGGATGGCATCATATCACGAGTCCACCCACAGTGTGGCAAGCCAGTAGCCTGCTGGCATCATTCAAAGGGCGTTCCCCGTTTACTTTTCTTCACATCATAATTATATCCAAGCAGAGGACATTCGGTTGAGTTTATTTCCCTGATTCTCCGCCACAGAGTGCAAATTTTCTGGTTGTTTCTGGTATTCAATCCCTGCATACTTCAAATGTCTGAAAGTAACTACTATCATCCATTCACATCTACAGTGATTGAATAGGGGCAGCTGTAACACCCCAAAATTTGCCCTCTGATTTATTACCATCTACTGGCTTATGCTTCATTCGTCTACAGACCATTAGTCATAAAAGAAAAATATATGGACTGAATTGCAAAGTATTGGGTCATGGTAATCAAGACATTGTCGTTCTCTCAGTTGTTTATCGCATGTTGCGAGTTAGTATGGAATTGAGATTGAAGTTGAGGATTCGTCGAGAATACCAGTTTACTTTTGAATGAAAGTTTCATGTGGATTGAGGATATTAAGGTGTACAATTAGATTACTTAATTCTCGAGCCCACATCTTATACATGAATTTTAAGCCCATCTCTTTTCCCAAACCATAAACCTTGTTCATTATCCATATTAAGACCATATTACTTACTTCAACCCCATTTACTCATTTAAATTCAATTCAAGAATTCATAAAGTTTGTTTTTATACCATTCTTTTAAACCCAATAACATAATTAACCACTCATTAACATCCATTTTAATCCATTGCCCAAACTTTTCCTTTTATATACCATAAAACCTATAATGCCCATTTTTTTCTATATTCCAATTTCGAAGAAAAAAGCACAAATCATTATGTGGTACCATACCATAAAAAATAAACATATATAATTAAGCCCATCGTAACACAAAGTCCATATATTATTCTTTAAGGCCCATTCATATTTTTTTGTGACAAACCAAATTCTTAAAAGAAAACAAAAAGGCCCATGCTCTTCAAACCCATATGAAAAATCTTGTAGAAAAAATATATAATAGATTAAATTAAGATAGTCCATAACGGATCACACCATGTAAATATCAGTGACTATTAACACCGTATCAAAGTCAGCGACGTTAGCCATTACAAGCCGCAATCAGAAGTTTCACATATCTTACAAAGCCGTACCCAAGGCTGTGCCAAACAAGATATCATATCGAAACACAATTTGAAAATAACAAGGAAATTGGCGGAAAAAAACTTTAATTAATAAAATTGAGTTAAACTCAGTTACACAAAAATTCAGTTACAAAAACTAACTGAAATTAACTGAATTCAGTTAGCAGGAAAAAACAGTTCAGAAACAGAATAACAGAAGAAAAAACTAAGAGGCTGCACCCTTCACTCTTCATCGGGATTGCTCATCATTTTCTCCATCTGCTAGCTGAATCAAAAGAACTATCCTATAAATGTTCATGTTGCTGCAAACTCAGCTAGAAAAAGGAAAAAACCTCTTTGATTCTCCCACCATTCTTCTTCCTTCAGCTCTCATCAAATTATATCCCTGCAAAATCAAGAACGATATTCAATAATACCGCAAGATTCAGGATGCTGAAACAGAATGAAGGAAGGAATAAATCATGGATTCGCATCAACAATAGTCATGGCTCAGAAAGATGAAGAAGAAGATTTGCAATAATAAATCACAGTTGGGAGCAAAAAGAAGAGATTCGAGTTTACCGAATATATCCAACCCGTGTCCTTATCTTCATCATCATTCAATATATCGTCACCACCGACTCAAGGATCGAGTCTCGCAAAACTTCTTCATTGATTTCTAAATCTTTCTTGCAGGCCATCACAAACTCTTCATCACATCTTTATTAATCAACGTCCACGATCCTGCAGCAAAACAAAATTGCAGTCGCATTAGTTCATCGCTATATCGTTCAGCAACAACAATAAACTCAGAACTGATCATTAAGAAGAAAGAGATCAAGCAAAAGAGTATCAAGAACGTACCAACCGCGCCGATCTGAAGAATCACCGACAGTTTCAAGTCTTCGACAACACTTCGGCATCACCACCATTACTTTCTCTGGACTGTTGCATAAGGATTGCAACAGC
Source organism: Lathyrus aphaca (assembly GCA_963966055.1). Lineage (NCBI taxonomy): Eukaryota > Viridiplantae > Streptophyta > Magnoliopsida > Fabales > Fabaceae > Lathyrus > Lathyrus aphaca. The sequence goes on from OZ014525.1 coordinate 16,716,592, forward strand.
GATATTCGCGTGAGAATCTTCGATCGCAACTGACACCAGATTGATCAACGTTATACCTGCAACGAATTCAAGCACATCATTGACCACGGAAATTCGGGACTAACAAGCAAATTACGAAATCAAAACAAAGTGCGGAACCTCGCGAAGCAACGTTGAGTCCGTACCTGAAGGGGCTCGAATCACAGGTAAGTGCTTTCATTCTCGTCAGTTTGAATGTTACGGTGTGATTATTTTGGTGTTCGTAGTTCGATCTGTTTCGTAAGCTTTGAGCAATCTGTTAGAGGATCTGAGGTTTAGTTTTCGTATTCGATAGATTGTGAGAGGTTGGGTCGAAATAGTATGAGGGATGGCGTTATCCGCGCTTCATCGATTCGAGGCGGTAGTTTGTTTTAGGGAGTAGATGGAGAAGCGGCGGCGGAACTTTGAATCGAAGGAGGGAGGAAAGGTGTTTTTAGGTTGAGGTGTTGGGATCGGTGGCCGGAAAGGGAGGTAGAAGAAGAAGAGGCTGAGGGAAGGGGCAATGCCGGCGGCGGCTTGGACTAGGGTTTGTAGAAGGTGAGGTGCAAAGAGAGAGAGAGCACGGCGAGAGAGAGTGTTGAGGGTGGCGGACGCGTAGAGTAGAAGAAGGAGAGGACGGCGATTAGGTTTTGTTCGCAAGGAAAAAGAAAGGTGGTGACGGTGGTAGGGTGAAGGCCTGGCGGCGGCGCGATGAGAACATGGAGAGGTTAGGGTTTTTGTTAGGTTGAAGAAGAAGACCTAAGTTTTTTCATTCAATTTGTGTTCTGTGTGTTTATAATTTCTGTTTATTTTATTAGATATAAATTTAGTTAATAAAATATTAATTAGAATATTAAATTAAATGCAAAGATTAGGATTAATAAAATATTAATTAGAACAATGAAGAATAAAATTAAAGACCAGTAATCCATTTAAAAAACCATTAATTGATAAGTTTAAAAAATAGAATCTCATAAAAAGACCCATTAATCAGCCTGCTGATTATTAGAAAAAAATTATTAAGAAAACTATTAAAAAAATCTCATAAAAAAATCTTATAAGAGAATTAATGGAAAATTATTAAGTATGTTTTTTAATGGGCCTGCGAATATGCTATTCTCACCCCCATGTGCGGCCCAATTGGCAGCTTAACTTAAAAAACGTTCCTATCAACACCCCCCATGTTCTGTCTCTTAAACTGGGAAATTGCAAATAACACCCCCTCTTGGACCTGCGAATTCGGGCCCAATAGATTGTTGTTAAGACCCCCATGCTAAGCCCAGCTTCATTTTGTAACTTAAAAATATTACCCTTCTCACCCCCATTTCTAGTTCTTAACATTTTTATACTTGTTTAATTTAATTCATAAATAAATATTAAAATGTATAGTAAAATTCTATGAAAAATACAGTAGAATATTAAATCAATTTAGAAACATTACCAATTTTTATTTTCTGAATTTAATCATTTTTCAATTTAATTTCGGATTTTTATTTTAATTAATTCATATTAAATTCCTTCATGGACACATAAAATTGTACAATTTATTTAGGCCACTTCCCATAACATTTTTGACCCATTCTTTTTGCTATGATTAAAGGACAAGTTAAAGTACCTAGAATATTTTTTTGGTGAATTTTTAGGACATTTTTTCTATTGTTTTGGTAGTATAATTTGTGTAAATTTGTGATTGAATTTTAGTTAGATTTAGGTGAGCATTTGCCTTAGTTAAAATAAGAATTTTTTAGAGATTTTTTAACACAATAATTTAATCAGGTTGAAGACCTTAGGAATTTAATTTCATATTTTTCTCATGACTTTTAATATTTTTGTCATTTTAATTCATTCCTTCACATTATGCATATTCATAATCCATATCATTTACTAACTATTGGCTTTTTTCTTTGTGCAAGGTGTTTTGCAAGGTTTGGCTTATGGACTTGGATATTTTATGCCTTAATTATGTTTTATACTTTGTGTATTTTGTGATGTAATAGCTTAGAATTTGTATGCTTTTATAGTTTCCATAAGTAGGATAGAAAAGATAAAACGAATCGATAGAAAATCAAATTAAAAAAAACAAACAAATAAAGTGTTCGATCCAATGTCGAGTATATTTTTAACTAAATAAATAAAGTTGCATGTAACTATAGGGTTCTTCGATCACCATCGTTCCACTCCATTCAACCAAAGGCAAACCTTGCATGTTTCATACCATAAGTCGTGTGTCTCAGCACCACGCAACCGACCCACCCGGACCATTGTTCCATCCTGTTTACATTTCATTCACGTTTTTACCTACCATGACCTAGGAGGACCCTATTGTTCATTACTAACTTCTTTTACTTACATGTTTAGTCTTATATCTCTTATATCTCTTAGGTAGATTTTAATTGCAAACCTCACTAACCATAGGTTATCCATGAATTCAAACTAACTTAGGGTAAGTCTAGTTTCCCTTAGAATGTTTACCTTTTATAACTTGAGTCTCTTCTCATCTTAAAAGAAAATCAAAAACACTTAATAAAGGAAAAGGTGTACAATGCGCCATGAGCCTTAAGCTATACGGGAAATGATTAGTGGAGGTCTCCTTCACTCTTCTAGGATGCTTTACAAACGTTCCATTGGGGGCGATCTTGGAAAGTATTCGCTCATGTGTCATAGTCTTTAGCGTTGTACATTCAATAAAAACAAACTCAAAACATTTCTTATAAAAGACAACAAACCAAGAAGTCACGTCTTCTCATCTCATCTCATACTCTTTGCGGACGAACATGACTTGTCTTGACAGTTCAAACAGCGATACGGTAAACACCCTCGAGTCAGAGCCGGTAACACCTGAGCTAGAGCTATGGCAACGTCATCCTAAAAACCACAAATAGTTCCCGCCTAGGTTAGACGAACTACGGCGTCTCTGATCCTCATTTATCCCGATGAGGTACGTAGGCAGTGGGGTAGGGCCCATTCGAGCACAATCTTTCTTTTTCCCTACATTTTCCCATTTTATTCCCATTTGTTAATTTCATTTCTTTTCTCATTTCCATTTCATTCCAGATAGCCATCCTTTTATTCAAACAGCATATTATTTCTCACCCTTTGAAAACAGTCTTTTAAGCGTGGATCCCGTCGGGTACGGCGGACGGATTGGGGTGCTAATACCTTCTCAATTCGTAATCGACTCCCGTATCCAGATCTTTGGTTCGCAAGGCCTCGTCCTTTTCTTTCTTCCTCAGGTTTGTGCAACATTACCTTTCCCATTCCTTTGGGATAAAAATGTCTGGCTGGCGACTCTACCTTTCCGCGCCACTTTCGCGTTTGTACTAGGATGAAAATCCCGGGAGCGACATGTTTGAACCATTAATTTGTTGGAATTTTACAGTTTTGGTCGTGTATGAGATCCATAGGTGTTGCTGCAAATTTGGTTTTCGCAGGTACATTGGCAGAGAAATTCGCAGCTAAATTCGTAAGTCTCAAGGAAGAAGATGAAGTTATGCTGGCGCCAAAATTCAATTTGAATTTCTATTTTAAAATATAATGAATTAATCCTGTTTATATTTCACAAGCGAATGCTTGTCTCAGTGGTAAGGCTAGTTTGTGTACTGCGTGAGGGCACTGATTCGAAACCTGGCTTTGTGCATTTTTTTCTTTTTTTCCAGGTTAATCATGAAGTATTATATATTATGCGTTGTTGCCATCACAATATCAGATTTGCTCACCTAGCTGGGATGGTCATGTGTATGTTTGCGTGCTTAAGAGGTCCTGGGTTCGACTCCACCCCCAGGCCTTTTGGTTTTTTTTCATTATTTTATGATTTTCCAGGTTTAAAGAACAAAACTAAATGGGACTCTTCTTCTTTGCACCAAATGCAGTGTGGCCCAGTGGCAAGACACTTCATTTTCCAGGTAAAGGACCTGAGTTCAAATCCCAGGTCCTGTTTTTTTTTTGTTTCTATTTTCTTTTCTTTTATTATGTTTTCCTTTTATTTTATAAATTAGATTAAAATGATTTCTAAATTATAAATGTATATATTATATTTTCTAAATTCTAAAAAAATATATATTTTCTAAGTTCCAAAATTAATTTTTATTATTATGTATTTAAATTATAAAATGTATATATGTGTTATTTAGTTAAATAAATTATAATTATAAAATAAACCTTAATATGTTATTTTCTAAACAATTGAAAAAAAACCTAATTTTCTCTTATGATTTAAATTTCTAATTTTTTTTTTGTAAAGATAATTATTATGTATATATTTTATTTAATATAATTAAATTATAATTAATCTTATTTTCTATCATTGTTTATAATTAATTATATATGTAAATAATTTCTAAAATTGCAAATTTAATTTCTCATAACATGTTCATAATTTATTTAATTTGTTTATAAATTTTAAATTTTATGATTAATTAATGTAATTGTTCTTATTTTTCTATTAAGCCATTCAAATTTTATTTTATTTATTATTATTACTAATCATATTTATTACTAATCCATTTATTTTTAATTATGCTTATTATTATTATTTCACTAACCTTATTTATTTTATATTATTATACTAACCCCTATTATAATTATTATTGTTTATTTATTTATTTTTATTTATTATTTATATTTTGCTTATTTATTTATTTTTACTATTTATTTTAATTGCTTATTATTATTGTAATTGCTCCTGGATGTAATTTTTGTAAATATTTAAATTATTTAATTTTCATGCTATGGTTAGTAAAATAGGGAGTGTAAACATGTATTATATTTTAAAATTGAATTTAGATCATTTTAATTAAAAGATAAATTAATTTAAACACTCACACACGTAAGTCGATCTTTGATCGCCATCTCACTTTCTAGGGTTACCTCTCAATGTTGCCTAATCATAAGGTCAAGTGGGGTGTATAAAGCAAAGTCCCTTAAAAGAAAAGTCATCTAGTCCCTTAAATAATCAAAGATCAAGTCCCTTAATGGTTGCCTTTCAATATGATCTTGTCCCTTTCGAATAATGATGACAGTCCCTCCAAATGCTTAATACACCCCACAGTTGCCTTCATTAAACAGATGTCCCCCATATGTCCCTCACATCCAAGGTAATGACTACCTATTCCTTAATAATAGGGATAGTCTTACCATTTAAAGGATTCAAGAACAGAAAAGACTTAAACTTAGGGTAGGTTCCTCATAGTTACTTGCTCACTACTTCAAAACAATTTCAAACATTTCACAATTTCAAACAATTTTCAAACACAAATTTTTTCCGCATCCGTACATGGATCATTATCAAACTCTTATGAAAATTTCTATTCACACACTACACTTTTCAAAAACAATTCAAAGTGAGCTAAGTAACTAAGAGCCCATGGATAACCATGGATGTAAAGGGTGCTAACACCTTCCCTTTACATAACCTACCCCCCGGACCCAAAAATCTTTTAAAAGGTCTTTCCTGTTCTTTTATGCCTTTCCTTTGGATAAAATAAAAGTCGGTGGCGACTCTTGCTATCAGCAACATAACTAAAGTCAGTTCTCCCACCGTGTTACAGAACTGGCGACTCTGCTGGGGATTTAATAAAAGAGGGGTACCCTTAGGAATTAGATCACTTTAAACTTGTTTGCTTTGTTTGCTTTACTTTACTTGTTGGGTGCTCTTATGTGTGAAAGGTCCTAACCCGGATCTAGTGTACCTTAGGTAAATGGCAATAGACCAAGGAAACTATACGACGTATATCGATATGGTTGATCTGGTGGCCATAGTTAGTGCGACTTCTTGGTTGGTGCTTATGTTCCTTAAGTCAAGTTGAGGATAATATGAGGCTGCCATATGTTGTCAATGCACTAACTAACTTTTAGAACCCTAGTTATCCCATCTTGGACCTTAGAAAGTAGTGAGGTAATCGGCTTTGGTGCAGACTGAAGTTGGTTGACACTCGATGCTACGCTCATTGAGATCTTAAGCTTGGAGGGTTTTGGTTGGCAAGTAAGTTGCCTACTGAACAACCACCCTTGTGAAGGATCAATGATATTGAGATCCCTTAGAACCTGGTTACTTTTGTAGGACAGAATGAACCAACTAACTTCAGGGGAGGGTACTTACCTTGAGCCTCATGCAAGCCTTTAAACCTAGGGCTATTGTGTGACTTGTTTGTGTGTGCCACATGTTTGTGATTGAACATAACATCATGACATCATCATGCATCATAAGCATAGCATTTTCATTAACCATTTCAAGGACCAAAGGATTTATCTTTGTTCTTTGTTGCAGGTCATGGCTTCTGCTCGTTGAAACACTATCAGGATCAACTTTGTAGGCATACCTGCCAAGCTTAAAGAGTTGGTTTCTCAAGTGTCTGATCATTCCCAGTTCATCAAGAGACATGGTCACTTATTGGATCTAGTCACTTCAGGGTTCAATGAAGACATGATGAGTGTTCTGTTTCAGTTCTTTGACCCCAAGCACCATTGCTTTACATTCCCTGACTATCAGCTGGTTCCAACCATGGAGGAGTTCTCTAAACTTCTGGGTATACCTGTTCTTGATCAAAGACCCTTCACAGGCTTGGAGAAGGAGCTTAAACCAGAAGTCATTGCTGCAGCTCTACATTTGAAGAAATCAGACATTGTTCTAGAAACGAGGAGTGAAGTTAAGGGTATTCTTGCTAAGGTGTTGATAGAGAAGGCTCAAGTATTCTTGAAGGCTATGAGCTATGATGCTTTTAAGGAGATCTTAGCCTTGTTGATTTATGGCTTAGTGTTGTTCCCCAATCCAGATCAGTTCATAGACGTTCATGCCATCAATATATTCCTGAGTCACAATCCAGTGCCTACATTGCTTGGAGACATCCTACATTCTCTTCATACTCGTACTACAAGGGCAAGAGGAACTTTGATGTGCTGCATACCTTTGCTTTCAAGGTGGTTTATTTCTCACCTTCCTCGCTCAGTAATGAAGAATGAGCAAGGGTTCATATGGTCCAAGAGGATCATGTCACTTTCTCACTCAGATATCCATTGGTGCTCCAGATCTATGGAGAACGTCACCATCATTGACCGTTGCGGGGAGTTTCCTAATGTGCCACTTCTAGGCATAAGAGGAGGCATCACCTATAACCCTTCTTTAGCTTTACGACAGTTTGGTTACGCTCGGAGTGATGGTCCACATGACGTGTTGATTCAGGGCATTGTGTTTGATTACGACAACGATCATCAGGGTTACCGTCAGAGATTCATACGAGCATGGGGAAAAGTAAACAGGGTTGACAGCAAGACACTGGAGCCTAAGTACACTATTCCTATGGAAGCTTATCTCAGATGGGTGCGATCTCGTGCTCAGACTCTCATGATGCCATATCCTGCCGTCCTACCAGTTACCATGGAACCTGTTGCTGAAGGAGACACAGCTTATACCATCCTTTACCCAGACATGCCTACTGATATGGAAGACTTGCAGAGATCATGGATCCAACTGAAGGAGCAAAGGGACACTTTCGAGGCTCATTACAAAGCAAGCCAAGAAAGAGTCCTAGAACTAACAAAGCAACTTCATGAAGAACGGAACCTCAACTCATACCTCAACACAAAGAGGAAACGTCCATGGGAGACTTAAAACCCCATCTTTTGTACTTATTTCATTTCATTTTTTGTAAGCCTAAAAGGCAAAACAAATTTATTACTAATAAACGTTTACCTTCTTGTTTGTTTAAGCAAATTTAAATTCTGCGGTCCTTGAAAACATTGCATATGCATTCCCATATCATTTCATTGCATCACAGGTTTATTTGTGCACAGGTTTCTCATCTTCTCGCTGTTTATTTCAGCAATGGCTCTTGAACAAACAGTTAAGGATCTCCAGACACAAAATGCACAGTTCCAAGAGCTGATCCTGAACCTGTCCAAGGGACAGGATGAATTGAAGGCACTGCTGGCCAAGAAGACTAAGAAGACTAGAAGGTCAGGTGGCCTGATCAACATGGGAAGAAGGTTCAAAGGTCTTGCTAAGACCAAAGAACCAGTTGAAGACTATGAATCTGAAGAATATGAAAAAGAGGGAGGCAGTCTCCACAACACTATGGGGGACTCTGATTCGGAGGCTAATTACTACCATGATCCTAATGAAGACAAATTCAAGATGCTGGTGGATAGAATGGATGCTATGGAGTTACATAAGTCATCTGGGCTGGATTTTGAAGATTTGAGTCTGATATTTGGGGTAGTCATACCCATTGGTTTCAAGGTTCCTACCTTTGTTGTTTATGATGGGGTCTCTTGTCCCAAGCTGCATCTAAGGTCCTATGTCAGAAGAATTCAACCCCACACTGCGGATAAGAAGTTGTGGATCCATTTTTTCCAAGAGAGCTTATCTGGAGCTCAGTTGGAGTGGTATTATCAATTGGAGAGTGTCAACATCAGGGAGTGGAATGATCTTGCTGAAGCTTTCTATAAGCAGTATCAATACAATGCTGACTTAGCCCCCACTCGCATGCAGCTTCAGAGAATGTCTATGGGTGCCAAAGAAAGTTTCAAAGAGTATGCTCAGAAGTGGAGAGATTTAGCTGGAAGAGTTCAACCCCCTTTAACTGACAGGGAATTGGTTGATATGTTCATGTGTACGTTGAATGGTCCTTTTTACAGTCATCTCATTGGAAGCTCATCATCTGGCTTCACTGAGTTGATAATGACAGGAGAGCGAGTAGAAAATGGTATAAAGAATGGTAAGATCCAAGTGGGTGCTTCTTCATCAGGTGCTGCAAAGAAGCCTCCCACTGGGAAGAAAGAATCCAATGTTGTTTATGGTCAACCTGATTGTAACAGAAGGCATCAGTCTGTTAGTGCAGTTCATATTTCAAATCCAACTCCTGCAACAACAGAGCAGCCACAGGGCAACCAACAGAGGGCTAGAAGACAGTTCACGAAGATCAACATGTCAATGGATCAGGCATTGCAACACTTGTTGAAGGCTGAACTTATTACTTTGAAAGAGGCTCCTCAGAATCCTAATGTTACCTCTCCCAGGTATAATCCCAATGCACGGTGTGCATACCATTCAAACTGTCAGGGACATGATACTAATAACTGCTGGATCTTGAAGAACAAAATTCAAGATATGATTGATGCTGGAGAAATTGAGTTTGATCCTCCGGGTACTCCAAATGTGATTACTACTCCAATGCCAAATCACGAGAAGACTGTCAATGCCATTGATGAAGATTTACATATCTATTCAGTTGCGGAGTTGACTACACCATTGTCTGTTATCAAGAAGAAATTAGTACAAGCTGGGTTCTTTCCAGGTTGTCGTGAAGATTGTTTGTACTGTACCTATAAGCCGGATAGTTGCTGGAGATTGAGAGATGGAATTCAACGTCTCATGGATAAGTATACTATAGTGTTTGAAAGAAGAACACTTTCCGTGGAAAGTATGGTAGATCATATTACGCGAGGTAAGAAGACTGAAGAGGTTGACATGGTTGACAAAGTGCCGGTAAGAATCACTTCCAAAGGTCCTATTAAAATCACTCATCAAGGTCCAATCAAAATTACTACTGAAGGTCCTGTGAGAGTTGTTGCTGAAGCCAGAGTGGCTCCTATGGTCATTACTACTCCTGGTCCTATCCCGTATACGTCTGATAAAGCTGTGCCTTGGCATTATGGATCTGATGTTTACATCCATGGTGTTAAGCAAGAGCCCTTAGCTGATGTGCCTGTTGATGTTGACAATATTGCTGGATCTAGTAAGATCACACGTAGTGGAAGAGTCTTCTCACCTCCAGTTACTTCCAAGAATGCAGCTACCCCTGCTGCTACTTCCACCACTGATGCTCGGGGCAAAGGTCCTGTTATTGAACCTGTATCTACTGATGTGCCAGCTGCTGATGATCTATCTAAGCAGATGGAAGAAGTATTGAAAATCATTCGCAAGAGTGATTATGACATTGTTGATCAGTTGGGGCATACTCCCTCAAAGATTTCTATGTTGTCCTTGTTATTATGTTCTGAGGCTCATGCCAAAGCTTTGATCAAATTTCTGAAGACTGCTCATGTACCCAATGCCATTACTGTTGACCAGTTTGAGAATTGTGTTGCCCACCTGACCTATGACAATGGGTTAGGATTTTCTGATGCTGATTTGACCCCTGCCAAGAGGGATCATAACAGGGCCTTGCATATCTCAATTGAATGCAGGGGCACTACCCTGTCACATGTATTGATAGACAATGGTTCCTCTCTGAATGTGTTGCCCAAGGAAGTCCTGAATAAGCTGAGTCCTGAAGATGCTGTGCTGAAGCCCAGCAATATTGTGGTGAAGGCTTTTGATGGTTCCAGATGAGTAGTGCATGGGGAAATTGATCTCCCAATCAAAGTTGGGTCTCGAGTTTTTACTGCTACATTTTATGTGATGGATATTCGTCCTTCGTACTCTTGTCTGCTTGATCGTTCCTGGATCCATGGGCCAGGTGTTGTAACCTCCACATTGCACCAGAAGCTGAGATATCCGGTAGAAGGAAAGGTTGTTACTGTCTATGGAGAAGAAGAATACTTTGTCAGCCATGTAAACACTTTCAAGTATCTGGAAATGGAAGGTGAATATATTGAAACTCCGTGTCAGACATTTGAAGTGGTTCCTTGGGTTGTTAATGATTATGTAGCTCCTCCTGTTGCGAAGAAAGTTCCCGTGGTCACCAAAAAACCTCCAACAATGGCAATGGCCTCCCTCAATGATGCTAGAGCTGTGGTGGATGAAGGTGGTTGTACTATTTGGGGTCAGCTTCCTGATATCCCATACAAGTCTGACAAATTTGGTTTCGGTTTCACTGCAGAGTCCCAGAAGGCTGTTCGTCGTGCTCGTGCTGTTCGTATCACCAATCAAGGGATTATGAAAGAGCAGATCAATGCTGTGGGAGACTATGATGAAGACTACAACTTGGATGCTTGGATTTTTCCTACTGTGGGCGCTGGACTCAATAATTGGAAAGCTGAAGATGTTATCCCTATCTCCTTTAGTCAGGAGTAAATACTATTACTGTGTTGTTGCTTTTAAGTTTGTAATTTCTTGAACAATTGAACTCTTAAGCCTTGTGCCTTACCCGGGGCACAATGGCATGCTTGTTACGGGCTGTCATTTCATTTGCATACTTCATTCAATAAAATCAGTGGACGTTTCGTTTTCGTAAATATTGTGTTCCTTGTCTTTCTTTTCTTTTATTTTTGTTTTATCAGCTATGTGTTCTTACACACACCCACATCACTAAAATGAAGATCCTCATCCACTCTGGATCCTGTTGATAACAGTTCTACTATTGCCAATTATAATTTCGAGAATCCGATCTATCAAACTGAAGACGGAAATGAGGACGATTGTGAAGTACCTGTAGAGCTTGCTAGGTTGTTATAACAAGAAGAGAAAGTTATACAGCCACATGAAGAGCCAGTCGAAGTTGTGAATCTGGGAACTGAAGAAAACAGGAAAGAGGTCAAGATAGGGGCTGATTTAGAGGACAGTGTCAAGAGCAGGTTGATTCAGATGTTACGTGACTATGTGGAGATCTTTGCTTGGTCTTATGAAGATATGCCAGGGTTGGATACAAACATTGTGGTTCACCGTTTACCAGTGAAAGAAGATTGTCGTCCAAAGAAGCAGAAGGTTCGTCGTATGCGTCCTGAGATGTCAGAAAAGATCAAAGCAGAGGTAATGAAACAGTTTGATGCAGGGTTCTTAGCAGTGACTTCTTATCCTCAGTGGGTTGCAAATGTGCTACCAGTTCCTAAGAAAGATGGTAAGGTACGTATGTGTGTAGACTACAGGGATTTGAACAAGGCCAGCCCCAAAGATGATTTTCCACTTCCTCATATTGATGTTCTGGTAGACAACACTGCTCAGCACAAGGTATTCTCTTTTATGGATGGTTTCTCTGGTTATAATCAAATCAAGATGGCTCCTGAAGATATGGAGAAGACAACATTTGTTACACAGTGGGGCACTTTTTGTTATAAGGTGATGCCATTTGGTTTGAAGAATGCAGGGGCAACATATCAGCGTGCTATGGTGGCTTTGTTTCACGATATGATTCATCATGAGATAGAGGTATATGTGGATGATATGATAGCCAGGTCTCAGAATGAAGAGCAACATCTTGATCATTTGCATAAATTGTTTGAGAGGTTGAAGAAATACAAGTTGAGATTGAATCCAAACAAGTGTACTTTTGGAGTTAGATCTGGAAAGCTCCTGGGTTTTATTGTCAGTGGAAAAGGTATTGAAGTGGATCCTGCAAAAGTGAAAGCTATACGAGAGATGCCAGCTCCCCGTACTAAGAAGGAGGTTAGAGGTTTCTTAGGACGATTGAACTACATTGCAAGATTTATTTCCCAATTAACTGCCATCTGTGGGCCAATCTTCAAGTTGTTGAAGAAAGACCAGGTGATGGAATGGAATGATGAATGCCAGATTGCCTTTGATGAAATCAAGAGATATCTGCTGGAACCACCAATTTTGATGCCACCAGTTGATGGAAGACCCTTGATTATGTACTTAACAGTGTTAGACAACTCAATGGGGTGTGTCTTGGGGCAACATGACGAGTCTGGTCGAAAAGAGCAGGCAATATACTACCTTAGCAAAAAGTTTACCGACTGTGAAACAAGATACTCACTGCTCGAGAAAACTTGTTGCGCTTTGGCATGGGCTGCTCGCCGACTAAGACAGTATATGTTGACCCATACTACCTTGTTGATTTCAAAGATGGATCCAATCAAGTACATATTTGAGAAACCTGCTCTCTCCGGAAGAATTGCAAGATGGCAAATGATCTTGACAGAATATGATATACAGTATACTACTCAGAAGGCCATCAAGGGAAGTGTTGTTGCTGATCATTTGGCTCATCAAGCAGTGGATGATTACCAGTCAATGAGTTTTGAGTTCCCTGATGAAGACATTATGATTATCACCAAAGAGCCTGGACAATATGACGGACCTGAACAAGGATCCCGATGGACTATGGTTTTTGATGGTGCCTCTAATGCACTTGGTAATGGTGTTGGTGTTGTGATTAGTTCCCCTGAAGGTTGTCATACCCCGATTACTGCCAGACTTTGTTTCTATTGTACCAATAACATGGCTGAGTATGAGGCATGTATCCTGGGTATTAAAGCTGCCATTGATATGAAGATTCATTTCCTTGACGTGTATGGAGATTCAGCCCTGGTAGTTAGTCAGATTAAAGGAGATTGGGATACCAAGCATGATAATCTCATTCCTTACAGAGAGCATGTTTTGTCTTTGATCCCACATTTCAAAGAGATTACCTTTGAACATATTCCACGAAGAGAGAATCAGTTGGCAGATGCTTTGGCCACCATGGCATCCATGTTTGAGATCAGTTGGGATGATGAAGCTCCCAAGATTACTATTGATAGATTTGAGAAGCCTGCATATTGCAATGAGATTGACACAGAAGGGGCAGAGGAGAAGCCTTGGTTCTATGAAGTAAAAAGATATCTTGAAGCTCAGGAGTTCCCTGAAGGGGCATCTGTCAAAGATAGGAAATTTCTGAGAAGGTTCTCTGCTAAGTTCTTTTTGAGTAATGGCATTTTGTACAAGCGCAATCATGACTCAACTTTGCTTCGTTGTGTGGATAAGAAAGAAGCAACTGAGATTATGGAAGATATGCATGATGGGATCTTTGGCACTCATTCTAGTGGTCATACTATGGCAAAGAAGATATTGAGAGCAGGTTACTACTGGTCTACCATGGAAGCTGATTGCTATCAACACTCCAGAACATGTCACAAATGTCAAATCTATGCTGATAAAGTCCATATACCTCCATCACCATTGAATGTGTTGACTGCTCCTTGGTCTTTTGCCATGTGGGGCATTTATATGATTGGTGAGATCAAGCCTACTGCTTCTAATGGGCATCGTTTCATCCTGGTTGCTATTGATTACTTCACGAAGTGGGTGGAGGCAGCTTCATTTGCATCTGTTACCAAGAATGTTGTGGCTCGATTCATTAAGAATAATCTCATATGTAGGTATGGCATCCCTGAAAGGATTATCACTGACAATGGCTCTAATCTGAACAACACTATGATTACTGATCTCTGCACGCAGTTCAAGATTAAGCATCACAACTCTTCTCCGTATCGTCCAAAGATGAATGGGGCAGTTGAAGCTGCTAATAAGAACATTAAGAAGATTGTACAGAAGATGATCGTTACTTACAAAGACTGGCATGAGATGTTACCATTTGCTCTTCATGGTTATCGTACTACAATACGTACTTCAACAGGGGCAACCCCATTCTCCTTGGTCTATGGTATGGAAGCAGTTCTGCCCATTGAAGTTCAGATTCCCTCCTTGAGAATTATGAAGGATGCAGGCTTGGATGAAGATGAGTGGATTCAGACTCGACTTGACCAGATAAATTTGATTGATGAGAAGAGGTTAGCAGCAGTTTGTCATGGCCAGATGTACCAGAAACGAATGATCAAAGCTTTTAACAAGAAGGTTAAGCCAAGGGTATATCAGGCTGGTGACTTGGTAATCAAGCGTATCATATTACCACAGGGTGATCCTAGGGGCAAGTGGACTCCTACATATGAAGGACCATTTGTAGTCAAAACAGTATTTTCATGAGGTGCCATGATACTCACTACTATGGATGGTGAAGATTTCCCACAGCCTGTAAATGCAGACATAGTGACCCGCTAGGTTGACTGGCCTGGGAAAAAATAAGGGCATCCCGGCGAACCAAAAGGGTTCGGGCAAAAATTAGGGATATATATAAAAAGATGTACACCCGGCAAGTCGAAAACCTAAAAAGGCGGCTTGGGCAAAAAAGGGTATCCCGGTGGATTGAAAACCTGAAAGGGCAATCCAGGCAAAAGTTAGGGATTAAAGCGTATGACTATGTCTCGTTTAGATCACCCATGAAACTGCAACCAGTTGTACTATTTACTCAAGCTCAAACAGATAAAGCTCAATCCAATCGTTTCCGTCTCAACAGCAGAAGATGAGATACTTGAAGATAATGGCAATAGTAGAATTGAAACTCAATAGGATTATTTCCCACATAGCTGATTTTCTTTGTTTTATTTTATGGCAAAATCCTCTTACTAGGATTTATGTCTCCTTGTACAAACTTACCCATGCATGGGTCACTTTTTGATGTAAATAAATTCCATCTTTTGAATCCAGATTTACTTTTACCCTATTTACATAAGCGAAACGTCCATTGGTTGTGTTTGAATGTATGTATGCTTTTGAATATGATTGATGTTTACCAAAAATGCATGTATGCTTAATATGATTGATGTTTACCAGAAATGCATGAAAATGCAGTAATAGTATTTACTAAGGACGAACGAGGGGAGGATTTCAATGAAGCTTCGCCGGTTCATCTTTACAAGACAGCTACAAACCCTTAGTAGGATAAATCCATCTTCATAAAGTCACATCTCCCATGGAATTTATATCCATCTCTTTTATCCTCATACGGATATACGGGAATTTACTTTCCAATAAAGGTACGACGAACGAAGACGGGAGGTTATATCTGCCCTGCTATCAAACGAAGACGAAGGTTATGTATACCTTACTATCCCCAACATACGGGAGGTTATGTATACCTTACTATCCCCAGCATACGGAAGGTTATATATGCCTTATTATCAAACAAGACGGGAACGAGTTCCTCATATTCTTCAACAACAAATCGGGATTTATTTTCCCTGGCCAGCAGTTGTTATACGAAGATATCCAGACGCTTCCAGCAGCATCATATCATACATACATCATTTACATCATACCATACATATACATATATACATAATACATTTCTTAGGTGCATCATATTATACATGCATACATAATGCATAAACTAATATTGTTATACAAAATGCTACCTTGTTTTCAGGTTAATTATCCAGCAAACAGACTTGTGATTATCAGGATTGCTTTATCCTCCTGAAAGTTATCATCCCCCAGGATTGCTTTATCCTCCTGAAAGCTTCTTGTCCCTCAGGACTGCTTCATCCTCCTGAAAACTTCTAGTACATCAGGACTGCTTTATCCTCCTGAAAGCATTATACATCAGGACTGCTTTATCCTCCTGAAAGCATATTATCAATCCCTCAGGACTGCTTCATCCTCCTGAAAACTTCTAGTACATCAGGACTGCTTTATCCTCCTGAAAGCATTATACATCAGGACTGCTTTATCCTCCTGAAAGCATATTATCAATCTCTCAAGACTGCTTCATCCTCTTGAAAACATATTACTACCTCAGGACCGCTTCATCCTCCTGACAGCTTATTATTACCTCAGGATTGCTTTATCCTCCTGACAGCTATCATCACTACATCAGGATTTCTTTATCCTCCTGAAAGCATCATTACATCAGGACTGCTTTATCCTCCTGAAAGCACATCAATACCTCAGGACTGCTCCATCCTCCTGACAGCTATCATCATTACTTCAGGACTGCTTTATCCTCCTGAAAGCTATCATTATACCTTCATACTTTGGACTGCTTTATCCTCCAAGAAATGTATCTGAAGAACTTTTTTCCAAGTGGCATCTTTAAGCCCACTCAATCATATTCAACTAGCCATTTGTATCACTTTATGCACTGGTGAGTGCAAATTTTTGGGCTTTTGTGTTCAATCCCCTTCAACCTTCCAGGTCACGACTGGCAAATATACCAATCTAACCCCTCAGGTTTCAGAAAATTGAACAGGGGCAGCTGTTGCACCCCAAAATTTGCCCTCACAATACAAGACTTTGTGTTTTATGAAGGTTCACAAGGTTCACAAGATTCACAATGCTTTCAAGACCTTTCATGAGGTTCATGAAGTCTACAAGTCACTTTATGAAGGTTCACAAGGTTCACAAGCTTCCCAATGCTTTCAAGACCTTTCATGAGGTTCATGAAGTCTACAAGTCACTTCATGAAGGTTCACAAGGTTCACAAGATTCACAATGCTTACAAGACCTTTCATGAGGTTCATGAAGTCTACAAGTCACTTTATGAGGTTCACAAGGTTCACAATACCTCCCATGATTATCACAAGACATTTTATGATGGTTCACAAGGTTCACAAAGTTCACAATTGGTCAGAAAAGTTGACAATTCCCTCAGACAATGCACCTCCTAAGCAGTGCATCCAAAACTAGGGTTTTGACTTTAATCAGGCTAAATGAATTTCCAAGACTTCAAGTGAGCTTCATAGCATCTTATATGAGTGTAAGAACCCCCATGGAAAGTTTCAAGACTTTTCTCAGAAGTTTGCTCAGTCAGATGATCAGATAAGTCAAAATCAGTCAAAGCAGTTAAAAAGTCAAACTGAGGTCAACTATGGTCAAACCAAAGTCAAACTTCATGATTTTTTGCCAAAATCAATTATATGAAGTAAAATTCATCATTTGATCAAGGGTTGATCATGATTCATCAAGGAGATTTCAGATCATCAAGAATCAGGAGTTTCTAAATTAGGGTTTTCTCAGTAAAAGTCAACTGAACTTTGACCAGCCATAACTTTCACATACTTCATCACCAAGTCTCCACTCAAAGCTCATTTTGAAGGAAATTGAATTCTCTACAACTTTGTGTCTCACAAGCCAAGCCCAAAAATGCTTCATTTGGAAGGTATGAGCTAAGACATTATAGGTCCTTTTGAAAGTCAACAAAAAGTCAACAACTTCAAAAGTTTATAACTTGAGATTGGTAAATGATATGGACATGAAACCAGTGGGGTTGTTTAGATGACTCTTCAAGCTTTCCAAAATGTCCAAGAACACCCTCATAGCATTAAAATTGAAGGATATGTGCCCTTGCAAAGTTGGGAAATTTTGGGTTGGTTTATGATGAAAATGGAGGTCTAAAACCAATTTCTTCCAAATGGGCTTGCCAAATGATGACCCAATCCATACAATAACTTCAAGCACGACCCAAACTATTAAAAATCAGATTTTTTTATTATTTTATTTTGATTTATTTTGATTTAATTCATTAAAAATCATTTTAAAATAAAAATAAAATATGAAAATGTAAGATTTGATTTGGATCAAGCTTCTAGAAAATCATAAATTTGATTAGAATTGAAGAGGAAAGAAATCATGAGGATTAGCCAAAAATAGCAAGTGTTCATACATGAATATTTGATTTTTAAGGCATGATCATTTTGAATCTTTTCATATCAAATTTTCCACATAAGTGATCAACTTTTTGACCTAAATTCAGTCTCCTATAAGTACTTAACTCATTACAATCACAAGCCACGAATTGGAGCCTCCTCAAGAGTAAGTTTACAAATCAAAAAAATCCTTCACAAACTCAAATTCGGATTCCTCAATACACAGCCCTTTAAGGTATTTTAAAGACACAAGAAGACTCCTTGGACCTCATTGATCATGAATCATCACTCATATGCATCAAAACCATGCCATACTACATAACCCGAAGCTTGGTTGTTCTTGAAAATGTTTTTTTCGATTTCCATTATTTAACCATTATTAATGAAATTTGTTTGTTGATTTGATGTTGCTTGAAGCTTTGGAGGGATTCTGGAAAGTTTAATTTGATTTTCATGATCCCATACGGATTTTGCCATGGTTAGGGTTTATGACCTCCATTAGGGTTTTGTGTTCTAGCCAATATAAAGTCATTCTGAAAACGTGGTTCGATTCCAGATGGTCTTGTGATCATGTTTGAACCATTAATTTGTTGGAATTTTACAGTTTTGGCCGTGTATGAGATCCATAGGTGTTGCTGCAAATTTGGTTTTCGCAGGTACATTGGCAGAGAAATTCGCAGCTAAATTCGTAAGTCTCAAGGAAGAAGATGAAGTTATGCTGGCGCCAAAATTCAATTTAAATTTATATTTTAAAATATAATGAATTAATCCTGTTTATATTTCACAAGTGAATGCTTGTCTCAGTGGTAAGGCTAGTTTGTGTACTGCGTGAGGGCACTGGTTCGAAACCTGGCTTTGTGCATTTTTTTCTTTTTTTTCAGGTTAATCATGAAGTATTATATATTATGCGTTGTTGCCATCACAATATCAGATTTGCTCACCTAGCTGGGATGGTCATGTGTATGTTTGCGTGCTTAAGAGGTCCTGGGTTCGACTCCACCCCCAGGCCTTTTGGTTTTTTTTCATTATTTTATGATTTTCCAGGTTTAAAGAACAAAACT
Organism: Lathyrus aphaca; assembly: GCA_963966055.1. Lineage (NCBI taxonomy): Eukaryota > Viridiplantae > Streptophyta > Magnoliopsida > Fabales > Fabaceae > Lathyrus > Lathyrus aphaca. Next base: position 16,735,785 of record OZ014525.1, read on the forward strand.
AAATGGGACTCTTCTTCTTTGCACCAAATGCAGCGTGGCCCAGTGGCAAGACACTTCATTTTCCAAGTAAAGGACCTGGGTTCAAATCCCAGGTCCTGTTTTTTTTTGTTTCTATTTTCTTTTCTTTTATTATGTTTTCCTTTTATTTTATAAATTAGATTAAAATGATTTCTAAAATATAAATGTATATATTATATTTTCTAAATTCTAAAAAAATATATATTTTCTAAGTTCCAAAATTAATTTTTATTATTATGTATTTAAATTATAAAATGTATATATGTGTTATTTAGTTAAATAAATTATAATTATAAAATAAACCTTAATATGTTATTTTCTAAACAATTGAAAAAAAACCTAATTTTCTCTTATGATTTAAATTTCTAATTTTTTTTTGTAAAGATAATAATTATGTATATATTTTATTTAATATAATTAAATTATAATTAATCTTATTTTCTGTCATTGTTTATAATTAATTATATATGTAAATAATTTCTAAAATTGCAAATTTAATTTCTCATAACATGTTCATAATTTATTTAATTTGTTTATAAATTTTAAATTTTATGATTAATTAATGTAATTGTTCTTATTTTTCTATTAAGCCATTCAAATTTTATTTTATTTATTATTATTACTAATCATATTTATTACTAATCCATTTATTTTTAATTATGCTTATTATTATTATTTCACTAACCTTATTTATTTTATATTATTATACTAACCCCTATTATAATTATTATTGTTTATTTATTTATTTTTATTTATTATTTATATTTTGCTTATTTATTTATTTTTACTATTTATTTTAATTGCTTATTATTATTGTAATTGCTCCTGGATGTAATTTTTGTAAATATTTAAATTATTTAATTTTCATGCTATGGTTAGTAAAATAGGGAGTATAAACATGTATTATATTTTAAAATTGAATTTAGATCATTTTAATTAAAAGATAAATTAATTTAAACACTCACACACGTAAGTCGATCTTTGATCGCCATCTCACTTTCTAGGGTTACCTCTCAATGTTGCCTAATCATAAGGTCAAGTGGGGTGTATAAAGCAAAGTACCTTAAAAGAAAAGTCATCTAGTCCCTTAAATAATCAAAGATCAAGTCCCTTAATGGTTTCCTTTCAATATGATCTTGTCCCTTTCGAATAATGATGACAGTCCCTCCAAATGCTTAATACACCCCACAGTTGCCTTCATTAAACAGATGTCCCCCATATGTCCCTCACATCCAAGGTAATGACTACCTATTCCTTAATAATAGGGATAGTCTTACCATTTAAAGGATTCAAGAACAGAAAAGACTTAAACTTAGGGTAGGTTCCTCATAGTTACTTGCTCACTACTTCAAAACAATTTCAAACATTTCACAATTTCAAACAATTTTCAAACACAAGTTTTTTACGCATCCGTACATGGATCATTATCAAACTCTTATGAAAATTTCTATTCACACACTACACTTTTCAAAAACAATTCAAAGTGAGCTAAGTAACTAAGAGCCCATGGATAACCATGGATGTAAAGGGTGCTAACACCTTCCCTTTACATAACCTACCCCCCGGACCCAAAAATCTTTTAAAAGGTCTTTCCTGTTCTTTTATGCCTTTCCTTTGGATAAAATAAAAGTCGGTGGCGACTCTTTCTATCCGCAACATAACTAAAGTCAGTTCTCCCACCGTGTTACAGTTGGTGCTTATGTTCCTTAAGTCAAGTTGAGGATAATATGAGGCTGCCATATGTTGTCAATACACTAACTAACTTTTAGAACCCTAGTTATCCCATCTCGGCCTTTAGAAAAGTAGTGAGATAACCGGCTTTGGTGCAGACTGAAGTTGGTTGATACTCGATACTACGCTCATTGAGATCCTAAACTTGGAGGGTTTTGGTTGGCAAGTAAGTTGCCTACTGAACAACCACCCTTGTGAAGGATCAATGATATTGAGATCCCTTAGAACTCGGTTACTTTGTAGGACAGGATGAACCAACTAACTTCAGGGGAGGGTACTTACCTTTGAACCTCATGCAAGCCTTCAAACCAAGGGCTATGGTGTGACTTGTTTGTGTGTGCCACATGTTTGTGATTGAGCATAACATCATAGCATCGTCATGCATCATAAGCATAGCATTTTCACTAACCATTTCAAGGACCAAAGGATTTATCTTTGTTCTTTGCTGTAGGTCATGGTTTCTGCTCGTAGGAATACTATCAGGACCAACTTTGTAAGAGACTCATTACAAAGTAAGTCAAGAAAGAATTCTGGAGTTAACAAAGCAACTTCACGAGGAACAGAATCTCAACTCATACCTCAACACAAAGAGGAAACGTCCATGGGAGACCTAAAACCCCATCCTTTGTATTTATTTCATTTCATTTTTATTGTAAGCCCAAGGGGCAAACAAATTTATTACTAATAAAAGTTTACCTTCTTGATTATTTAAGCAAATTTAAATCCTGCGGTCCTTGAAAACATTGCATATGCATACCATATCATTACATCATAGGTTTTATGAACAGGTTTCTCATCTTCTCGCTGTTTATTTCAGCAATGGATCTTGAGCAAACAGTTAAAGATCTCCAGGCACAAAATGCACAGTTCCAAGAGCTGATCCTGAACTTGTCCAAGGGGCAAGATGAATTGAAGACACTGCTGGCCAAGAAGACCAAGAAGACTAGAAGGTCAGGAGGCCTAATCAACATGGGAAGAAGGTTCAGAGGTCCTGTCAAGACCAAAGAACAGGTTGAAGATTATGAGTCTGAAGGGTCTGAGAAAGAGGGAGGCAGTCTCCATAATACAATGGGGGACTCTGATTTTGAAGTTAATTACTATCATGAGCCTAATGAAGATAAGTTCAAGATGCTGGTGGATAGAATGGATGCTATGGAATTGCAAAAGTCTTCTGGGCTGGATTTTGAAGACCTGAGTTTGATATCTGGGGTGGTTATACCCATTGGTTTCAAGGTTCCTGCGTTTGTAATGTATGATGGTGTCTCTTGTCCTAAGCTGCATCTGAGGTCTTATGTTCGGAGAATCCAACCCCATACTGCTGATAAGAAGTTGTGGATCCATTTCTTCCAAGAGAGTTTATCTGGAGCTCAACTGGAATGGTACTATCAGTTAGAGAGTGTCAACATTCGTGATTGGAATGATCTAGCTGAGGCTTTTTATAAGCAATATCAGTACAATGCTGACCTAGCCCCTACTCGCATGCAACTACAGAGCATGTCTATGGGTGCTAAAGAAAATTTCAAGGAGTATGCCCAGAAGTGGAGAGATTTGGATGGAAGAGTGCAACCCCCTCTAACTGACAGGGAGTTAGTTGATATGTTCATGTGTACGTTGAATGGTCCTTTTTACAGTCATCTTATCGGAAGCTCATCATCTGGTTTCAATGAGTTGATAATGACAGGAGAGCGCATAGAAAGTGGTATAAGAAGTGGCAAGATCCAAGTGGGTGCTTCTTCATCAAGTACTGCAAAGAAGCCTCCCAGTGGGAAGAAAGAGTCAAATGCTGTTTATGGTCAACCTGATCGTAATAGGAGGCATCAGTCTGTGAGTGCAGTTCATATCTCCAATCCAACTCCTGCAACACTAGAGCCACCACAGGGCAACAAACAGAGGCCTAGAAGGCAGTTCACTAAGCTCAACATGTCACTGGCCCAAGCCTTGCAACACTTGTTGAAGGGTGAACTCATCACTTTGAGGGACCCTCCTCAGAATCCCAATGTTGCCTCTCCCAGGTACAATCCTAATGCACGATGTGCATATCATTCAAATTGTCAGGGACATGATACCAATAGTTGCTGGGTATTGAAGAATAAGATTCAGGATATGATTGATGCTGGAGAGATTTAGTTTGACCCTCCGGGTACTCCAAATGTGATTACTGCTCCCATGCCAAATCATGAAAAGACTGTCAATGCCATTGATGAAGTTTCACATATTTCCTCAGTTGCAGATATAACTACACCATTATCTGTTATCAAGAAGAAGTTGGTACAAGCTGGGTTCTTTCTAGGTTGTCATGAAGATTGTTTATATTGTGCTTATAAGCCGGATAGTTGCTGGAGATTGAAGGACGGAATTCAACGCCTCATGGACAATTACACCATATTGTTTGAGAGGACACCTTCTGTGGAGAGCATGGTTGAACATATAACTAAAGGTGCGAAGGTTGAAGAGGTGGATATGGTTGATAAAGTGCCGGTAAGGATTACTTCCAAGGGTCCTGTAAAAATCACTCGTAAGGGTCCAATTAAAATTACTGCTGAAGGCCCTATGAAGATTGTTGCTGAAGCTAGAGTGGCTCCTATGATCATTACCACTCCGGGTCCTAGTCCATATACTTATGATAAAGTGGTGCCTTGGCATTATGGGTCCGATGTTTATATTCATGGTGTTAAGCAGGAGTCCTTAGCTGATACACCTGTTGTTGGTGAAAATCTGGATGTTGATAATTTTGCTGGATCTAGTAAGATCACACGAAGTGGAAGAATTTTCTCTCCTCCGATTACCTCCAAGAATACAGTTACTCCAGCTACCACCTCTACTGGTGATGCTCGGGGCAAAGGTCCTGTTATTGAACCTATACAAACTGATGTGCCAGCTGCTGATGATCTTTCTAAGCAGATGGAAGAAGTACTGAAGATCATTCGCAAGAGTGATTATGACATTGTTTATCAATTGGGGCATACTCCCTCCAAGATTTCTATGTTGTATTTATTGTTGTGTTCTGAGGCTCATGCCAAGGCCTTGATTAAATTTTTGAAGACTGCTCACGTACCAAATGAGATTTCTGTAGACCAGTTTGAAAATTGTGTTGCACACTTGACCTATGATAATGGGTTAGGTTTCTTCGATGCTGATTTGACTCCTGCCAAGAGGGATCATAACAGGGCTCTACATATCTCTATTGAATGTAGGGGCACTACCCTGTCACATGTATTAATAGACAATGGTTCTTCGCTGAATGTGTTGCCCAAGGAGGTTCTGAATAAGCTTAGTCTTGAAGATGCTGTGTTGAAGCCCAGTAATATAGTGGTGAAGGCTTTTGATGGCTCGAGAAGAGTGGTGCATGGAGAAATTGATCTCCCAATAAAAGTAGGTTCTCAGGTCTTCAATGCTACTTTTTATGTAATGGATATTCGTCCTTCGTATTCTTGTCTGCTTGGGCGTCCCTGGATCCATGGGGCAGGTGCTGTAACTTCTACTTTACATCAGAAGCTGAGATATCCAGTAGAAGGAAAAGTTGTCACTGTTTACGGAGAGGAAGGATATATGATTAGCCATGTGAACACATTTAAATATCTTGAAGTGGAAGGTGAATATGTTGAAACTCCATGCCAGACGTTTGAAGTAGTTCCTTGGGTTGTTAATAATTATGAAGCTCCTCCTGTTGTCAAGAAAGTTCCTGTGGTCACCAGAGTACCTCCTACAATGGCTTCCCTTAAAGATGCTAGAGCCGTGGTGGATGAAGGTGGTTGTACTATTTGGGGTCAGCTTCCTGACATTCCTTACAAGTCTGACAAATTCAGTTCGGGTTTCACTGCAGAGTCCCAGAAGGCTGTTCGTCGTGCTCGCACTGTTCGTATCACCAATCAAGGGATTATGAAGGATCAGATCAATGCTGTGGGTGACTATGATGAAGACTACAACTTGGATGCTTGGATTTTTCCTACTGTGGGTGCTGGGCTCAATAACTAGAAGGTTGAAGATGTTATTCCTATCTCCTTTAGTCAGGAGTAAATACTATTACCGTGTTGTTACTTTTAAAGTTTGTAATTTTTGAATAATTAAACTCTTAAGCCTTGTGCCTTACCCGGGGCACAATGGTGTGCTTGTTACAGGATGTCATTTCATTTGCATACTTCATTCAATAAAAATCAGTGGACGTTTCGTTTTCGTAAATATTGTGTTCCTTGTCTTTCTTTTATTTTATTTTGTTTTATCAGCTATGTGTTCTTACACACACCCACATCACTAAAATGCAGATCCTTATCCACTCTGGATCCTGTTGATAACAGTTCTACTATTGCCAATTATAATTTTGATAATTCGATCTATCAAGCTGAAGATGGAAATGAGGACGATTGTGAAGTACCAGTAGAGCTTGCTAGGTTGTTACAACAAGAAGAGAAAGCTATACAGCCACATGAAGAGCCGTTCGAAGTTGTGAATTTGGGAACTGAAGAAAACAAGAAAGAAGTCAAGATAGGGGCTGAATTAGAGGATAGCGTCAAGAGCAGATTGATTCAGATGTTACATGACTATGTGGAGATCTTTGCTTGGTCCTACGAAGATATGCCAGGGTTGGATATAGACATTGTGGTTCACCGTTTACCAGTAAAAGAAGATTGTCGTCCAAAGAAGCAGAAGGTTCGTCGCATGCGTCCTGAAATGTCAGAGAAGATTAAGGCAGAGATAATGAAACAGTTTGATGCAGGGTTCTTAGCTGTGACCTCTTATCCTCAATGGGTTGCAAATGTTGTACCGATACCTAAGAAAGATGGTAAGGTACGTATGTGTGTAGACTACAGGGATTTGAATAAAGCCAGCCCCAAAGATGACTTTCCGCTTCCTCATATTGATGTTCTGGTAGACAACACTGCTCAGCATAAGGTATTCTCTTTTATGGATGGTTTCTCTGGTTATAATCAGATCAAGATGGAACCTGAGGATATGGAGAAGACAACATTTGTTACACAGTGGGGCATTTTCTGTTATAAAGTAATGCCATTTGGTTTGAAGAATGCAGGGGCAACATATCAGCGTGCTATGGTGGCTTTGTTTCATGATATGATTCATCATGAGATAGAGGTGTATGTGGATGATATGATAGCCAGGTCCCAGAATGAAGAGCAACATCTTGATCACCTGCATAAGTTGTTTGAGAGGTTGAAGAAATACAAGTTGAGACTAAACCCAAACAAATGTACTTTTGGAGTTAGGTCTGGTAAACTCCTGGGTTTCATTGTCAGTGGAAAAGGTATTGAAGTAGACCCTGCTAAGGTGAAAGCTATACAAGAGATGCCAGCTTCCCGTACTGAGAAGGAAGTCAGAGGTTTCTTGGGACGACTGAATTACATTGCACGATTTATTTTCCAATTAACTGCTACCTGTGAGCCAATCTTTAAGTTGTTGAAGAAAGATCAGGTAATGGAATGGAATGATGAGTGCCAGACATCCTTTGATGAAATCAAGAAGTATCTTCTAGAACCTCCCATTTTGATGCCACCAGTTGATGGAAGACCCTTGATTATGTACTTAACAATATTAGACAACTCAATGGGGTGTGTGTTGGGGCAACATGACGAGTCTGGTCGAAAAGAGCAGGCAATATACTACCTTGGCAAAAAGTTTACCGACCGTGAAACAAGATACTCACTGCTCGAGAAAACTTGCTGCGCTTTGGCATGGGCTGCTCGCCGACTAAGGCAGTATATGTTGACTCATACTACCTTATTGATTTCGAAGATGGATCCAATCAAGTACATATTCGAAAAACCTGCTCTCTCCGGAAGAATAGCAACATGGCAAATGATCTTGACAGAATATGACATACAATATACTACTCAGAAGGCCATTAAAGAAAGTGTTGTGGCTGATCATTTGGCTCATCAAGCAGTGGATGATTATCAGTCAATGAGTTTTGAGTTCCCTGATGAAGATATTATGATTATTACCAAAGAACCTGGACAATATGACGGACCTGAACAAGGATCCCGATGGACTATGGTTTTTGATGGAGCTTCTAATGCACTTGGTAACGGTGTTGGTGTTGTGATCAGTTCCCCTGAAGGTTGTCATACCCCGATTACTGTCAGACTTTGTTTCTATTGTACCAATAACATGGCTGAGTATGAGGCATGTATCCTGGGTATCAAACCTGCCATTGATATGAAGATTCAGTTCCTTGACGTGTATGGAGATTCAGCCCTGGTAGTAAGTCAGATCAAAGGAGATTGGGATACCAAGCATGATAACCTTATTCTCTACAGAGAGCATGTGTTGTCTTTGATCCCGCATTTCAAAGAGATTACCTTTGGACATATCCCACGAAGAGAAAATCAATTGGCATACGCATTAGCCACCATGGCATCCATGTTTGAGATTAGCTGGGATGATGAAGCTCCCAAGATTACTATTGATAGATTTGAGAAGCATGCATACTGCAATGAGATTGACACTGGAGAAACAGAGGAGGAGCCTTGGTTCTATGAGGTAAAAAGATATCCTGAAGCTCAGGAGTTCCCTGAAGGGGCATCTGTCAAAGATAGGAAGTTTCTGAGAAGGTTTTCTGCTAAGTTCTTTCTGAGTAATGGAATTTTATACAAGCGCAATCATGATTCAACTATGCTCCGTTGTATGGATAAGAAGGAAGCAACTGAGATTATGGAAGACATGCATGATGGGATCTTTGGCACTCATTCTAGTGGTCATACCATGGCAAAGAAGATATTGAGAGCAGGTTACTATTGGTCTACTATGGAAGCCGACTGCTATCAACATTCCAGAACATGTCACAAGTGTCAAATCTATGCTGATAAAGTCCATATACCTCCATCACCATTGAATGTGTTGACTGCTCCTTGGCCTTTTGCCATATGGGGCATTGATATGATTGGTGAGATCAAGCCTACTGCTTCTAATGGGCATCGTTTCATCCTGGTTGCTATTGATTACTTTACTAAGTGGGTGGAGGTAGCTTCATTTGCATCTGTTACTAAGAATGTGGTGGCTCGATTCATTAAGAATAATCTCATATGTAGGTATGGCATCCTTGAAAGGATTATCACAGACAATGGCTCTAATCTGAACAACACTATGATTACTGATCTTTGCACGCAGTTCAAGATTAAGCATCACAACTCTTCTCCGTATCGTCCAAAGATGAATGGGGCAGTGGAAGCTGCTAATAAGAACATTAAGAAGATTATACAGAAGATGACTGTCACTTATAAGGATTGGCATGAGATGTTACCATTTTCTCTTCATGGTTATCATACTATAATACGTACTTCAACAGGGGCAACCCCATTCTCCTTAGTATATGGTATGGAAGCAGTTCTGACCGTTGAAGTTCAGATTCCCTCCTTAAGAATTATGAAGGATGCAGGCTTGGATGAAGATGAGTGGATTCGGACCCAACTTGACCAGATAAATTTGATTGATGAGAAGAGGTTAGCAGCTGTTTGTCATGGCCAGATGTACCAGAAACGGATGATCAAAGCTTTTAATAAGAAGGTTAAGCCAAAGGTATATCAGGCTGGTGATTTGTAAATCAAGCGTATCATATTACCACAGGGTGATCCTAGGGGCAAGTGGACTCCTACATATGAAGGACCATTTGTAGTCAAAACAGTATTCTTAGGAGGTGCCATGATACTTACTACTATGGATGGTGAAGACTTCCCACAGCCTGTAAACGCAGACATAGTTAAAAAATACTACGCATAAAAAGAGACCCGCTAGGTTGACTGGCCTAGGAAAAAATAAGGGCATCTTGGCGAACCAAAAGGGTTCGGGCAAAAATTAGGGATATATATAAAAAAATGTACACTCGGCAAGTCGAAAACCTGAAAAGGCGGCTCGGGCAAAAAAAGGGTATCCCGGTGGATTGAAAACCTGAAAAGGCAATCCAGGCAAAAGTTAGGGATTAAAGTGTATGACTATGTCTCGTTTGGATCACCCATGAAACTACAACCAGTTGTGTTACTTACTCAAGCTCGAACAGATAAAGCTCAATCCAATCGTTCCCGTCTCGACAGCAGAAGATGAGATACTTGAAGATAATGGCAATAGTAGAATTGAAACTCAATAGGATTATTTCCCACTTAGCTGATTTTCTTTGTTTTGTAAAATTTTTTACGACAAATTCCTCTTACTAGGATTTCTGTCTCCTTGTACAAACTTGCCTATGTATGGGTCACTTTTTGATATAAATAAAATTTCATCTTTGAATCCAGATTTACTTTCACCCTATTTACATAAGCGAAACGTCCATTGGTTGTGTTTGAATGTATGTATGCTTTTGAATATGATTGATGTTTACCAGAAATGCATGAAAATGCAGTAATAGTATTTACTAAAAGCGAACGAGGGAAGGAATTCAACGAAGCTTCGCCGGTTCATCCCCACTAGACAGCTACAAATCCACCAGTAGGTTAAATCCATCTTCATAAATACTTCGAGTCACATCTCCCCTGGAATTTATATCCATCTCTTTTATCCTCAGACGGATAATCGGGAATTTATTCCTTCAATAGGAGTACGACGAACGAAGACGGGAGGTTATGGATACCTTACTATCGAACGAAGACGGGAGGTTATGGATATCTTATTATCAAATGAAGACGGGAAGTTATGAATATTATATTATCAAACGAGACGGGAACGAGTTCCTCATATTCAGCTACAAATCGGGATTTATTTTCCCTGGCCAGCAGTTGTTATACGAAGATATCCAGACGCTTCAAGCTGCATGATGCATACATACATCATTTACATCATACCATAACATATATATCCATAAGTACATAATACATTACTTAAGTGCATCATACTATACATGCATACATAGTACATAAACTAATATTATCTTGCAGAATGTTATATACATTTGCATCGAACTAATCTTATTTTTCAGATTAATTCTCCAGCAGACAAACTTCATCAACAACTTGTTACCTTGGGCCGTTGTTTATCTTCCCAAAGGTTATCTCATTATCTTGGGACGTCGTTTATCTTCCCGAGGGCTATCTTGAGACGTCGTTTATCTTCTCAAAATCCGTATTGTTACCTTGGGCCGTTGTTTATCTTCCCAAAGGTTATCTCATTATCTTGGGACGTCGTTTATCTTCTCGAAGGCTATCTTGAGACGTCATTTATCTTCTCAAAAGCCATATTGTTACCTTGGGCCGTTGTTTATCTACCCAAAGGTTATCTCGTTATCTTGGGACGTCGTTTATCTTCCCGAAGGCTATCTTGAGACGTCGTTTATCTTCTCAAAATCCATATTGGTACTTTGGGCCGTTGTTTATCTTCCCAAAAGTATTATCAAGCCTTGGGCTGTTGTTTATCTCCCCAAGAATCATATTATTACTTTGGGCCGTTGTTTATCTTCCCAAAAGTATTATCAAACCTTGGGCCGTTGTTTATCTTCCCAAGAGCCATATCATTACTTTGGGCAGTTGTTTATCTTCCCAAAAGTATTATCAAACCTTGGGCCGTTATTTATCTTCCCAAGAATCATATCACTACTTTGGGCCGTCGTTTATCTTCCCAAAAAGTATTATCATCACAACTTGGCTTTTATTTTCCCAAAAGCTATATTTTCACGCTTCGGACTACTTTATTCTCCAAGAAGTATATTTGAAGAACCTTTCTCTAGATGGCATCTCTAAGCCCATCACCAGTTCTTCCTGATGGTATCTCTAAGCCCATCTCCAGTTCTTCCAAGTGGCATCTTCAAGCCCACTCAAGAATATACCACTAGTCATCAGTATTACTCTACGCACTGGTGAGTGCAAATTTTTGGGCTTTTGTGTTCAATCCCCTTCAACCTTCCAGGTCACGAATGGTCCATGTACCAATCTAACCCCTCAGGTTTCAGAAAATTGAACAGGGGCAGCTGTTGCACCCCAAAATTTGCCCTCACAAGACAAGACTTTGTGTACTAAGAGGTTCACAAGGTTCACAAGACATCTCATGATGTTCACAAGGTTCACAAAGTTCACAAATAGTCAGAAAGTTTGACAATTCTCTCAGACAATGAAATAATGAAATAATGAGCCTAGCTATGAGATGTGATTTTCGCAGGTTTTGAATATTGAAAAATTCGCAGGAAAATACATAGATAATTTGGCAGGTGAATTCGCAGCAACCCAGGAAGAAGATGACCTCCTTGGCGCCATCAGGAAATTCAAAAAATTGGTTTAATATTTTTTTAATTGTTTCTATTTTATTTCAGTTAAGGCTGCTTGGCCTGGTGGTAAGCATGCGCGTTAGAGACCTTCAAGACCCAGGTTCGATTCTGGTTGAAGGACATTTTTTGTGTTTTATCATTTATTTTGCAGGTTTATTATTTAATGATTGAACATCACATAAATGTCACCAGCGCACGCTGGCCTGGATGGTTTTGTGCTATGCATATGAGGTAGGGGACCAGGGTTCATATCCCAGGTCCTTTCTTTTTTATCAATTTTCTATGTTTTCTTATTTAAATTTATTTTATTATATTACTTCTATTTTATTTAAATTGGTAAATATACATTATAAAAAAATGTTTTCTAATATCATTAAAATACTTTTGTATATATATTCTTAAAATATTATTTTGTTTATATTTATTTTTATAATATGAATATATGTATAATTATCATATTGTTGTAAATAAATTGATTTATTTTGTAAATTAATAAATATAACCCTAATATTTTCTAAAACCCTAATATTTTCTAAAACCCTAATTATATTATAAACCTTAATTTATTTGTTTGTAATTGTGTATATTTATTTTATAAATTGTATATAGTCTTTTATATGTAAATCAGTTAATTAATTAATTAACCCTAATTTATTTTCCTAAAAAACATTTAAAAAAAATCTAACTTTATTTTGTGAGTTTAAATTCTAATTTCTTGTTATATGATTATTTAATTATAATTAGCAAATATTTTTATAATATGTATATAAATTAAATAATTAGACTATTAATCATATTTTATTAATATATAGTATTTATTATTTATTTCTCTTATTAAAAATCTTGAAAAATAATTATTTATTTAAAATTGAACTTTTAATATTATATTATTATGCTAATTTTTTCTCTTATATTTATTTTGTTTATTACTAACCCCTTTATTTATTATGTGATTATTTATTTAATTTATTTTACTATCATTATTATTATGTAATTGTATCCACTATGTAATAGTTGTAGAATTATTTTTGTTATTATTTATTTATTTTAATTGCCATGGTTAGTAAAATAGGGAGTGTAAAACATGTTTATATTCAAAATTGAATTTAGATCATTAATCTCAAGACAAATATTTGAATTGGTACACTCACACACGTAAGTCGATCCTGGATCGCCATCTCACATTCTTAAGGGTTACCTCTCATGTTGCCTAAACAAAAGGTCCAGTAAGGTGTAAAGCAAAGTCCCTTCTCTTATATCATCTAGTCCCTTAACAGATAAAAAGATCAAGTCCCATCGTGGTTGCCTTCGTAATGATCTTGTCCCTTTCAAATAAAGATGATAAGTCCCTTCGAATTGCTTATACACCTTACAGTTGCCTAAATAACAGTTGTCCCTTCACTTGTCCCTCACACATCCAAGGTAATGACTACCTATTCCTTAATAATAGGGATAGTCTTACCATTGAAAGAACATTTAAGAACATAAAAGACTTAACTTAGGGTAGGTTCCTCTTGTGTACTTGCTCACCTTTTCAAACATTTCAAAAACACTTCACACTTCAAATAATTTTCAAAACAAAGGCTTTATATATATTCGTACATGGATTATTATAAAGTACTTAAGAAAATTTCTAAACACACACTACACATTTCAAAAACATTTTAAAATGAGCTAAGTAACTAAGAGCCCATGGATAACCATGGATGTAAAGGGTGCTAACACTTTCCTTTTACATAACCTACCCCCCGAACCCAAAAATCTTTTAAGGTCTTTCCTGTTCTTTTATGCCCTTTCCTTTGGATAAAATAAAAGTCGGTGGCGACTCTTGCTATCCGCAACATTTCACTAAAGTCAGTTTTCCCACCGTGTTACAGCGGGCTATCTGGTATATGGATTGGAGAGGAGCGCGGGATGGGCGGTGGGGAAGCGGGCACCGGGCTAGCCATGTTCGAGGTCCCCGCCCCAGAGTCGCCAGTTACTTCCTGGACACGAGGAGCTGCCTTCTTCTTTTTCTTGGGAACCTTGTCCGAGGCTCCTGCTTGATTGGCCGGCTTGAGAACTCGGTCACGAGCAGACGGCATAGCACCTGCAAAACAAAAACACAAACGTCAGCGGGAAAAACACGAGACAAAAGAACATAGGAATAAAAGAACACCTACTCAATAATTCCATAGCATGATCGTCAGTATCACATTCGAGCAGAGCCTTCGTATTGATGAGACGGGGTTCGCAGAGCGGCATCCCGGCCTCATCAACATAGGGGACACCTTTCCGGTCGACCCAAACCGCTAGGTTGAAACTCTGCACGAATTCCACCAGCTTTTTGTAAGCAAGTTTGTCCTCAACACCCAGACTCGAGAACTTCACCCGATAATGGCTGGTGGAAAGATCAAAATGGTCGGGCTACCACCTCAACGGTATCCTCGACATGAGCTTCTCCTCCCCGTCCGCATCTCACTTGTAATAATAAAGAGAGTAGGGCGAAACGGGTGATCGGCCTCACCACATACCATCGTCCTTTGAAGTGTCGGGCGGAATCCACGTACGTCTTGAATAGCCTCACCGGCTGCTTAAAGGAAACCCAGATGTGACGCCCTCGAAGACCGGACCGTTGAAGGTGAAAAATATGGAAGAAGAGAGGTCGAGTGCACCCGATGCCGAGGAAACGGTAAACTAATTTGTACGCCTGCATGAAAGCGATGGCGTTGGGGTGCAACTGCGACGGTGCCAGCCGAAGCCACTTGAAGATCGACATTTGGAATGAGTTGAAGGGCAGCCTGACCCTCGCCTCTCGAAAAGTGAACTCGTACATGGCAAATTGTTTCCCTGGGAAGCAATGACATATCCGGTTCGCCTCTTTAGGAACACGACACTACCAATTTTCTGACTCCCCGGGACCCAGATCTTCCACCACGGCGTAGGCACGGGTCGACTCGTCGCAAAAATAGGATTCCTCGTCCAAGGGTTCGTCCGCAACCCAGGAAAGGTCATTTTGCCCAGACGAGGAGACGTGTTCAATGCCCCCCCGGCACTTCCCTCCTCGACATTCAAGCGCACAACATCTACTTCTACGGGCCGCGGTTCAGTATATTCTCCTCTGGGTTGAAGACGCCCGGTCGTACCTGAAACGCAGACAGAAAGTGAATTCGACATCGCATCAAATCCACCCTTCCACCGCAAGTCAAGTGAAAGGGCGTAGGACTAAAAACGCACGCCCCAAAACCTGACTACTGATCTAGGACAGGCGAAGGGGCGACCCTCGCGAGCAAGTGAAGTCCTGGCTCGCGAAGTGACACTGACGTAGACTCTACGCCCGTGACCACCGGACCCTCACTTGGGGAAATTCACATACATACCTGCCCGTGACAGTCATATGCGTATGAATTTTAAGCCTGGTTCATTCATACCCATATGAAATTTTTGCCCGGTTCATTCATACGCATATGAAATTTTTGCCCGGGAAATCCTAACCCTACCAAATATTTTCACACTTATAATCTAATAAGCTGTTTATAGGCTAATTCTACCTACTTTATACAAATAAATCATGCAATCCCTAGCTACCAGACGCATAAAACATAAAAAATAGAGTATTAGAGGTAAGATCAGTACCTGACATAGTGAAAACAAGGAAATGGAACGGCGGCGCTCGAGCAACAATGGCGTTTCAGGTGGCGGAGACGGGCGAAGAGAGGAATTTTCTTCAGAACTTCCGGTGAACGTCTGAGCGAAAAAAGTTCAAATGAAATAGTTTACCCCCTTTTTATAGCCATAAGCGTGTGGATTGACGCGTCAAGTCATCATTACCTACTGCCTACACCGCCATTTGCACAATAAACGAAGCAACGCACCATTAATGCTGAAACATGTCAATCCATAAGGAATCTTGAACGACGCCGAGCAACCATACGCCTCCCCAACTCTATGAAACGTCGTCGACCCTGTAAGACATCCTCGACTCTCTTAAACGTCACGTGTCCGACGAAGACTTTCAAACTCGACTCTACGAAACGTCCTCGACCCCATGAAACGTCCTCGACTCTGTTGAACGTCACATGCCCGACGGAAAAGAATACTATAGTTAACTCTGTAAACATCATGATCGACTCAGCTATACGCCCGTTGCTTTATCCATTGTGCTTGCGCCCGACTACATTACAATTCATCACTCCGACTCGGAGACTCGACTTGGGGGGGCTCCTGTTCCGGACTGGGCCTCAAGAATGTATTAGGCTACGGCCCAACAGGTCGAGCAGAGGCCCATATTCTCGAGCAGAGACGCCTAGCAGACAGGCAGGGGCACCTCACAGTCAGACAAGTTTCTTATACGACGAGCATGCACTCAGGACGGGCAAAGAACAAGTCTGCCAGGTCACTTGCCACGTCACCCAACTGTCCATTATTATCTCCTGAAAGATAGGGGCAGTTGGACCAAGGACCAGGCCTCTTAGCTAGGTCTTCACGCTTCTCACGCGTTCCTTGGCAGTTCTTCCTTGGGCCTAGCTGATCTAGCCCAAAGAGGGACTTTGGCCCAGCGTTAGGGGCACACTATAAATACCCTTTTTCACTAAAGGGTCAGGTATTCTGATTCACTCTAACTCACCTATTCTATCGTACCTCTACTCACTTAAGCATTGGAGTGCCTTGCAGGTACACCCCCCTTTTCTTCTCCCATTCTTTGGCCGTTACATCAAGTCACTGGAAGGTCCTCCTGATTAGGTAAGATCAGTAAGTTTGAAATCAAAATTTGCATGAGAGAGGTTTCACCGCCGGTCGCGTGAGCGCTCATTGAGAGAGGGAGAAAACCGTGTTGTTTTTTTTCTCCGTACTGTTACTGATACTAAGCACTTTGTTTTTTTATGAATTTCTGTTTATCATGGGCTATACATTTTATTTCACATCAACACCTCCTTTAGGTCATCCGCACACCCTTTATTTTTTCTATGTTTTATGGTTATTTCAAGCTTTGATTTGAGCTTCTTAACCCATTAGTTGTTACTAACCATGCACTCTGTTGCACCCCATAATTTTCCCTCACAATACAAGACTTTGTGTGCTAAGAAGGTTCACAAGGTTCACAAGACCTTTCATGAAATTTATGAAGTTTGCAAGACACTTTATGAGGTTCACAAGGTTCACAAGGTTCACAATACCTATAAGATATTTCATGAGGTTCATGAAGTTTGCAAGAAACTTTATGAGGTTCACAAGGTTCACAAGGTTCAAAAGGCTCACAAGACCTCCCATGAGGTTCACAAGACATCTTATGAGGTTCACAAGGTTCACAAAGTTCACAAATAGTCAGAAAATTTGACAATTCCCTCAGACAATGCATCCTCCTAAGCAATGCATCCAAAACTAGGGTTTTGACTTTAATCAGGCTAAATAGATTTCCAAGACTTCAAGCGAGCTTCATAACATCTTATATGTGTCTAAGAACCCCCATGACAAGTTTCAAGACTTTTCTCAAAGGTTTGCTCAGTCAGATGAACAGATAAGTCAAAATCAGTCAAAGCAGTTAAAAAGTCAAACTGAGGTCAACTGTGGTCAAACCAAAGTCAAACTTCATGATTTTTTGCCAACATAAAGTATATGAAGTAAAATTCATCATTTGATCAAGGTTTGATCATGATTCATCAAGGAGGTTTCAGATCATCAAGAATCAGGAGTTTCTAAATTAGGGTTTCCTCAGTAAAAGTCAACTAAACTTTGACCAGCCATAACTTTCACATGCTTCATCACCAAGTTTCCATCCAAAGATCATTTTGAAGTAAATTGAATTCTCTACAACTTTGTGTCTCACAAGCCAAGCCCAAAAATGCTTCATTTGGAGGGTATGAGCTAAGACATTATAGGTCCTTTTAAAAGTCAACAAAAAGTCAACAACTTCAAAAGGGCATAACTTGAGAATGGTAAATGATATGGACATGAAACCAATGAGGTTGGTTAGAGGACTCTTTATTCTTTCCAAAATGTCCAAGAACACCCTCATAGCATTAAAATTGAAGGATTTGTGCCCTTGCAAAGTTGGGAAATTTTTGGGAGGTTTATGAAGCAAATAGGGCCTTAAAACCAATTTCTTCCAAATGGGCTTGCAATTTTGTGATCCAAACTTCAATATGACATCATGCACGACCCAATCCTCATTTATTCAGATTTTTATTATTTTGATTTTATTTATTTTGATTTTATTCATTTAAAATCATTTTAAATCAAAATAAAATATGAAAATTGAATATTTAAAAGTGATTCTTCTTCTAGAAACTCTTAATGACCATTTAAGTTGATTCAAAACCATCCAAATTCGTGCTAAGGCATTATAGCATGAAAATATTTGATTTTTTGACTAATTTGGCAAGGAGATTTCTTCACACTCAAGGTATCCATCAAGGCCCATAAATCCATGTTATTTTGACCTAATTCCATTCTTCTATAAGTATACAAACTCATCACAATGCATAGGGACGAAAAAATTCAGCCTCCAAAGGTAAGAGCAAAGTTTCAAAATTCACACAAAACTCCAATTCGGTTTGGCACTTAGAGTCCTTTTCAAGACAAACCAAAGGTTGCAACTTGTTCCTTGAAGTTCATGGATTGATTCTGGATCATAACATCATTCATTCATGCCCTAAATTGTGAAAACCGAATGTACATTGTTCATGTTTTAAATTTTTTCAATTTGAATGATTTACATGTTATTAACGAAAACTAACTGTTGGTTTGTGTTTATGATGATGCTTGGATACTTTCTGGATAAGTTAATTTGATTTTAGGTTCAAGATGGAGAAATCACCATGGCTAGGGTTCTTCGGCCGTTTTAGGGTTTTACGATTTATCAATTATAAATGAATTCTAAGACCATGGATCAATGCCAATCAACCTCTGGATCATATTTATACAATTAATTTGATGAAACTTTGCAGTTTTAATGATGATTAAGATTCGCAGGTTTAGCTACAAAAATAAATTCGCAGGAAAACTTGTAGGAGATTTCGCAGGTGAATTTACAGGAACCAAGGTTGAAGATGATCATCTGGCGCCAAATTCATATTTTAAAATTTGATATTATATTTTATATTATTGTGTTGATATTTGTTTCAAAAGACAGTGTTGGCTCAGCTGGTTTGTGTGCGTATGCGTGTTGTTAATGGTCCTGGGTTCGAATACTCCCCAGGCCATTTTTGTATTGTTTTGCTCTTTTTTTTATGATTTTCACAGGTTATGAAACAAAACGCCTTGGCTCTCATTCCATAGCACAAGCGCATGGCTTGTCCCAGTGGTTGGCTGTTTGGTCTTGAATATTCAAAGCCTAGGGCCTGGGTTCGAATCCCAGCCCCAGGTAAGTTTTTATCACTTATTTTATTTCATTTAATTTGCTTATATTTTGATTTAATCAATTTAATGAATAAATATTAAAAATAAAAAAATGTTTACTATTATTTTCTTGTATATAATTTAACAAAAACTTATATTTAAATTTCAAATTTTTATTAGTGAAATTATTTAATATTTATTTTATAGTATATCATTAATATTATATATTTTTGTATAAATAATTTAATTATGTTTTAAATACTTAACCCTAAAAAATTTTATATGTAAAAACCTAATTATTTTTATGAACCCTAATTGTAAATATTATTTCTTTATTCATTTATTTATTTGTCATAAATTTTTGTCTATATTCTAATTAAGAAATAAACTCTAATATATTTTTCTAAATAGTCAAACCCTAATTTTCTTTTCAATTTAATTATGAATTTTAATTTATTTGTCAATTTTAATTATGTATTTTTCTATGTGTAAATAATTCTAGGTTATGTTTAAATTAATTAAAAATTGATAATTTAATTTTTGTGAATATAATTATATGGTTATTCAATAATAATTAATCCTATTTTCATAATATATATATATATATATATATATATATATATATATATATATATATATATATATATATATATATATATATATATATATTCTATAATTTGTTCATAATTTAATTCTTGCATGTAAATAATTTTTAATATATGTTTAAAAAATAATTAAAACTTGTTAATCTAATATAATTTATTTTCATAATATGTTTATAATTAACTTAATTTTTATAGCATTTAAAACTTTATGATAATTAATTGTTTATATTTTCTTCTTAATCTTAAATAATAATTGTTCATAAAAATTTGATCTTTTAATTATTATGCTAATATTCTTATTTATTTTATCATTAATGCTATTTATTTTCATATCTATTTTATTATTACTAACCCCATTTATATATATTGTGATTTATTATTATCATTATTACTAACCCCATTGTGATTTATTATTATTATTATTATTATTATTTCACTAACCCAATTATTATTATTATTTATTTTTGCTTATTTTGCTTTAATTATTATTATCATGTAATTGTTCCTTTGATGTAATATTTAGTAGTAATGTTTAAATATTTATTTTTATGCTATGGTTAGTAAATAGGGAGTGTAAACATACTTGTATTTTAAAATTAATTTAGATCACAAATTTAAAGATAAATATTAAAATTGTATACTCACACACGTAAGTCGATCTTTGATCGCCATCTCACTTCCTTAGGGATACCTCTCATTGTTGCCTAATTAAAAGGTCAAGTAGGGTGTATAAAGCAAAAAGTCCCTCAAAGTAAAGTCATCTAGTCCCTTAACAATAAAAGATCAAGTCCCTTAATGGTTGCCTTCGTAATGATCTTGTCCCTTTCGAATAATGATGACAGTCCCTCCAAAATTGCTTAATACACCCCACAGTTGCCTAAATAACAGATGTCCCTTTACTTGTCTCACACATCCAAGGTAATGACTACCTATTCCTTAATAATAGGGATAGTCTTACCATTTAAAGGATTCAAGAACAGAAAGATTTAAACTTTAGGGTAGGTTCCTCATAGTTACTTGCTCACTATTCAAAAATTTCTCAAACACTTCACAATTCCAAACAATTTTCAAACACAAGTTTTTTACGCATCCGTACATGGATCATTATCAAACTCTTATGAAAACTTTTATTCACACACTTCACATTTTCAAAAACAATTCAAAGTGAGCTAAGTAACTAAGAGCCCATGGATAACCATAGATGTAAAGGGTGCTAACACCTTCCCTTTACATAACCTACCCCCGGACCCAAAAATCTTTTAAAAGGTCTTTCCTGTTCTTTTATGCCTTTCCTTTGGATAAAATAAAAGTCGGTGGCAACTCTTGCTATCCGCAACATAACTAAAGTCAGTTCTCCCACCGTGTTATAGAACTGGCGACTCTGCTGGGGATTTAATAAAAGAGGGGTACCCTTAGGAATTAGATCACTTTAAATTGTTTGCCTTGTTTGCTTTATACTTACTTGTTGGGTGCTCTTATGTGTGAAAGATCCTAACCCGGATCTAGTGTACCTTAGGTAAATGGCAATAGACCAAGGAAACTGTACGGCGTATACCGATATGGTTGATCTGGTGGCCATAGTTAGTGTGACTTCTTGGTTGGTGCTTATGTTCCTTAAGTCAAGTTGAGGATAATATGAGGCTGCCATATGTTGTCAATGCACTAACTAACTTTTAGAACCCTAGTTATCCCATCTTGGCCTTTAGAAAAGTAGTGAGATAACCGGCTTTGGTGCAGACTGAAGTTGGTTGATACTCGATACTACGCTCATTGAGATCTTGAACTTGGAGGGTTTTGGTTGGCAAGTAAGTTGCCTACTGAACAACCACCCTTGTGAAGGATCAATGATACTGAGATCCCTTAGAACCTGGTTACTTTTGTAGGACAGGATGAACCAACTAACTTCAGGGGAGGGTACTTACCTTTAAACCTCATGCAAGCCTTTAAACCTAGGGCTATTGTGTGACTTGTTTGTGTGTGCCACATGTTTGTGATTGAGCATAACATCATGACATTATCATGCATCATTAGCATAGCATTTTCACTAACCATTCCAAGGACCAAAGGATTTATCTTTGTTCTTTGTTGCAGGTCATGGCTTCTGCTCGTAGAAACACCATCAGGATCAACTTTGTGGGCATACCTGCTAAGCTTAAAGAGTTGGTTTCTCAAGTGTCTGATCACTCCCAGTTCATCAAGAGACATGGTCACTTATTGGATCTAGTCACTTCAGGATTCAATGAAGACATGATGAGTGTCCTATTTCAGTTCTTTGACCCTAAGCACCATTGCCTTACATTTCCTGACTATCAGATGGTTCCTACAATGGAGGAGTTCTCTAAACTTCTGGGTATACCTGTTCTTGATCAAAGACCCTTCACAGGCTTGGAAAAGGAGCTTAAACCAGAGGTTATTGCTGCAGCTCTACATCTGAAGAAGTCTGACATTGTTCTAGAAACAAGAAGCGGAGTCAAGGGTATTCTTGCTAAGGTGTTGATAGAGAAAGCTCAAGTGTTCTTGAAAGCTATGAGCTATGATGCTTTTGAGGATATCTTAGCCTTGTTGATTTATGGCTTAGTGTTGTTCCCCAATCCAGATCAGTTCATAGACGTTCATGCCATCAACATATTCCTGAGTCACAATCCAGTGCCTACATTGCTTGGAGACATCCTACATTCTCTTCACACCCGTACTACAAGGGCAAGAGGAACTTTGATGTGTTGCATACCTTTGCTTTCTAGGTGGTTTATTTCTCACCTTCCTCGCTCAGTAATGAAGAATGAGCAAGGGTTCAGGTGGTCCAAAAGAATTATGTCACTCTCTCATTCAGATATCCATTGGTGCTCCAGATCCATGGAGAATGTCACCATTATTGACCGTTGTGGGGAGTTTCCTAATGTGCCACTTCTAGGCATAAGAGGAGGCATCACCTACAACCCCTCTCTAGCTTTACGACAGTTTGGTTACGCTCGGAGTGATGGTCCACATGACATGTTGATTCAAGGCATTGTGTTTGACTACGACAACGATCTTCAAGGTTACCGTCAGAGATTCATACGAGCATGGGGAAAAGTAAACAGGGTTGACAGCAAGACTCTGGAGCCTAAGTATACTATTCCTATGGAGGCTTATCTCAGATGGGTGCGATCTCGTGCTCAGACTCTCATGATGCCATATCCTGCTATCCAGCCAGTTACCATGGAACCTGTTGCTGAAGGAGATACTGCTTATACCATCCTTCACCCAGACATGCCTACTGACATGGAAGACTTACAGAGATCCTGGATCCAATTGAAGGAGCAAAGGGATAATTTCGAGGCTCATTATAAAGCAAGCCAAGAAAGGATCCTAGAACTAACAAAGCAACTTCACGAGGAACGAAATCTCAACTCATACCTCAACACAAAGAGGAAACGTCCATGGGAGACTTAAAACCCCATCTTTTGTACTTATTTCATTTCATTTTCTGTAAGCCCAAGAGGAAAAACAAATTTATTACTAATAAAAGTTTACCTTCTTGTTTGTCTAAGCAAATTTAAATCCTGCGGTCCTTGAAAACATTGCATATACATTCACATATCATATCATTGCATCACAGTTTTAGTGTGCACAAGTTTCTTATCTTCTCGCTATTTATTTCAGCAATGGCTCTTGAACAAACAGTTAAGGATCTCCAGGCACAAAATGCACAGTTCCAAGAGCTGATCCTGAACTTGTCCAAGGGGCAAGATGAATTGAAGACACTGTTGGCTAAGAAGAAGAGTCCTGAGGACAACAAGGATGGTCAGTTGGAACAATTGCAAGCTGAGATAACAGAAATGAGGATCCAGATGAACGGCCAGGGGGCTCTTATCCAAAGTTTAGCTCAGGGGCAAGAAGAGCTGAGAACCTTTGTCCAAAGACTTCAAAGTAATGGAGTCAGGAATCTAATTGTCAATCAACATCCGTTAAAACAAACTGATTTGGTTGAAAAGAAGATGAGGATAAAAGAAGGTAAGAAACCAGTTACCACTGATTGTTCTTCAATTAAAGAAAAAAGACATGGTAAAGTTAATCCACCTCAACACAAGGGATGTAGAAGACAGTTTATCAAATTCAGCACTCCAATTTCACAAGTTCTGCAATGCTTGTTGGAGATGAAACTAATTTCCTTGAAAAATTCTCCTCAAAATCCTAAAACTTCCTCTCCTCGCTATAATCCCAAGGCAAGGTGTGGGTATCACTCCAACTGTCCTGGATATGATACTAATAGTTGTTGGACATTGAAGAAAAAGATCCAAGACCTGATTGACGAAGGAATCCTAGAGGTTACTCCAGAAGGTCAAGTTGAATTCTACTATCACCCATCAAACACCGAAGCTGCAAGACAAGTTGCCCAGTGTAGCATGAAAGGAAGCCTACCTATTCCTGTTGAGATATGGGGCACCTTGGGACATCCAAGTGGTAAATTTGATTTCATGGTGAAGTATACTGCTCCTCAAAGTTCACAGATTGCAATTGAGGACATTCAGCCAACTGGATGGGACAACATTTGAATTTTCATTTGTAATTTCTTTTATTTGTTTGAACACTTACTATTATGTTAAACTTTTGTTTTCATCAATGCATTGCATATGTTTGTCTTGAATTAATCCATTCGTTCCACTATATTTTGAATTATGCTTCTTATTTCTATCTTGTGATATTTAACTCCTGATAAAGCTATAAGCCTGTAGAGGGAGGATGACGAAAACAATACCATAATCTTATGCAGTATGCTTTTGAACAGACTATGCTGACGATGTACAGGCATTGTTTCAATTCCTAAACAGTGGAGATATAAGGAAGTTAATCCCTAGTCAACCCTTTTGAGCCTATGAAGTAGGAGTTTTTATTCTCGCACAAATTAAAACCCTTATTTATAACCTGGGGCAGGGTAGTTACTCGGTTAACTCAAATATGCCAATTATCTGTGTTGTACACAGCTGATGATGGTTCTTTGTAATCATGAAACCTGACAGTCAATATCCAGCAAAAGAGCAGTCTTGCTAAGTCAAAACCTATGAAGGAGACTTAGTAAAACATTAAGACATCTCGCTGACTGTAACCTTGAAATAAGCAGTTCAGGCAAAAAGAAGGGATAATAAAGTCAAAAGAAAAAGAAAAAAAAAGAGGTCACCATGAATCCTCAACAAAGAAAGATGACTGAATGTTCAAATAAATTTTGGGTTTCTGAACCATCACAAATGTCAGTGTTACAATTCCAAACTCATTTGAGCCTCAATGCATAAGTTAACTGAGTATAGGACTGAAGAACATCATGGAGATTGGGTTGGGTACAAATAAAATTTGAGCCTTTATCCTTTGTTTCTTAAACCGTGAACCAGGCCACGTTACAACCCTTTAAAAGTCCTAACTGAAGCATGGTTAGTTCGAAAGCGTACTGCTACAAAAAGGTATCCTGACTCCTTTAGGGCTTATTATAAAACTTGAGTTAATATCACAGTTTTCACAAAAAATGTTTTTTCTAAAATAACTCTTTTTCAAAAACTTCAAGACAGACATAAGCATTGCATTTTTGAATACATTTGTTTGCATATACCTGAGTGTTTGATAAATGGAGAAACTTACAGGATGAATGTTCAATGAACCAAAGTCCTTCCGATGAACAAAGTTGCTTCCGGGATCAAAGTCCATGTATACAAAGGGGCATAGTCATTATCTCCCAATCAAGGGGGCAGGCCATGATACTGCCTAACTCATGTGGGGCAATCAGGACATGATTCAGTTATGTTTAAGTATCCAGGGGCAGATCTCCACATCTGTCTAAATTACCCAGGGTAACATTACAAAGTTCATAATGCCAGGGGCATAGTCACTGTTTCCCAGTCAAGGGGCATACCAACTTACTGTTCAATTCATTTGGGGCATTCAGGTCCAGATTCAACAATGTTTAATAGCCAGAGGCAGCTCTCCACATATATTGGAATTTCATGATGTCAGGGGCATATTATGGTGAGGCCCTCTGTTTATTTCTCTTGAGGTAACTACATTCAGATACTTCCATTATGGTATAATTCATCCTCAACCAAGGGGCAATGCTTTCTCTTCAAATCTAATACCCAGAGCGTATATGGTCCATCACAATTTGAAGACACATTCCTCTCATTGTAGTACCTGGATATTTAATTCTCAGCAGAAGCCATTATGGAAATTAATTGTCTGTGCCAGTAGTATCAGATGGTGTCAGTATCATGTCTTCAGATCCAGCTATGAGGATTTCTGGGAAGGTATTCAGGAAAGTTAAAAATTTCAGGAGCTCCAAATCCAATTGGTTATACACTCTCGAAGTTGAAACAATTCTGTTTTCAAGTTCAGCTGTACTTTTCCCTCTGAATCCAGATTTACTTTTACCCTATTTACATAAGCGAAACGTCCATTGGTTGTGTTTGAACGTATGTATGCTTTTAAATATGATTGATGTTTACCAGAAATGCATAGATGCTTAATATGATTGATGTTTACCAGAAATGCATGAAAATGCAGTAATAGTATTTACTAAGGACGAACGAGGGAAGGATTTCAACAAAGCTTTGCCGGTTCATCCCCACAATACAGTTACAAATCCCCAGTAGGGAAAATCCATCTTCATGAAGTACTTCAAGTCACATCTCCCCTGGAATTTATATCCATCTCTTTTATCCTTATACGGATAGTCGGGAATTTACTTTCCAATAGGATTACGACGAACGAAGACGGGAGGTTATGTATATCCTACTATCAAGCGAAGACGGAAGGTTATGTATACCTTACTATCCCCAGCATACGGGAGGTTATATATATCTTATTATCAAACAAGACGGGAATGAGTTCCTCATATTCTTCAGCAACAAACCGGGATTTATTTTCCCTGGCCAGCACTTGTCATACGAAGATATCCAGACGCTTCCGGCAGCATCATACCATACATACATCATTTACATCATACCATAACATACATATCCATAGATACATAATACATTACTTAAGTGCATCATACTATACATGCATACATAATGCATAAACTAATACTACCATATAGAATATTACCTTGTTTTCAGGTTAATTCTTCAGCAGACAAACTTCATCAACAACTTGTGACTATCAGGACTGCTCTATCCTCCTGAAAGTTATCATTCCCTCAGGACTGCTTTATCCTCCTGAAAGCTTCTTATACCTCAGAACGTAGTTCATCTTTCTGAAAGCATATTACCTCCTCAGGACGTTGTTATCCTCCTGAAAGCATATTATCTCCTCGGGACGTTGTTTATCTTCCTGAAAGCTATCATCACCTCCTCAGGATGTTGTTTATACTCCTGAAAGCATATTATTACTTTGGTCCGTTGTTATCTTCCCAAAGGTTACCACTTCCTCAGGACGTTTTTATCCTCCTGAAAGCATATTATCTCCTCAGGACTGCTTTATCCTCCTGAAAGCTATCACCCCTACCTCAGGATGTTGTTATCTTCCTGAAAGCATACTATTACCTCAGGACTGCTTTATCCTCCCGAAAGCATATTATTACCTCAGGACTGCTTTATCCTCCTGAAAGCATATTATTACCTCAGGATTGCTTTATCCTCCTGAAAGCTATCAATCCCTCAGGACTGCTTTATCCTCCTGAAAGCATATTATTACCTCAAGATTGCTTTATCCTCCTGAAAGCTATCAATCCCTCAGGACTGCTTTATCCTCCTGAAAGCATGTTATTACCTCAGAACGTTGTTTATCTTTCTGAAAGCATATCATTACCTCAGGACGTTGTTATCCTCCTGAAAGCATATTATCTCCTCGGGACGTTGTTATCTTCCTGAAAGCATACTATTACCTCAGGACTGTTGTATCCTCCTGAAAGCATATCACTCCCTCAGGACTGCTTTATCCTCCTGAAAGCATATTATTACCACAGGACTGCTTTATCCTCCTGAAAGCATAATACTACCTCGGGACGTTGTTTATCTTCCTGAAAGCTATCATTTTACTTCCATATTTTGGACTGTTTATCCCCCAAGAAATGTATCTGAAACACTTCTCTCCAAGTGGCATCCTTAAGCCCACTCAAGCATATTCAACAAGTCATCAATACCACTCTACGCACTGGTGAGTGCAAATTTTTGGGCTTTTGTGTTCAATCCCCTTCAACCTTTCAGGTCACGACTGACATATATACCAATCTAACCCCTCAGGTTTCAGAAAATTGAACAGGGGCAGCTGTTGCACCCCAAAATTTGCCCTCACAATACAAGACTTTGTTTGCTAAGAAGGTTCACAAGGTTCACAAGACCTTTCATGAAATTCATTAAGTTTGCAAGACACTTTATGAGGTTCACAAGGTTCACAAGGTTCACAATACCTACAAGATCTTTCATGAGGTTCATGAAGTTTGCAAGAAACTTTATGAGGTTCACAAGGTTCACAAGGTTCAAAAGGCTCACAAGACCTCCCATGAGGTTATCAAGACATCTTATGAGGTTCACAAGGTTCACAAAGTTCACAAATAGTCAGAAAATTTGACAATTCCCTCAGACAATGCATCCTCCTAAGCAATGCATCCAAAACTAGGGTTTTGACTTTAATCAGGCTAAATAGATTTCCAAGACTTCAAGTGAGCTTCATAACATCTTATATGTGTCTAAGAACCCCCATGACAAGTTTCAAGACTTTTCTCAAAGGTTTGCTCAGTCAGATGAACAGATAAGTCAAAATCAGTCAAAGCAGTTAAAAAGTCAAATTGAGGTCAACTGTGGTCAAACCAAAGTCAAACTTCATGATTTTTTGCCAACATCAAGTATATTAAGTAAAATTCATCATTTGATCAAGGTTTGATCATGATTCATCAAGGAGGTTTCAGATCATCAAGAATCAGGAGTTTCTAAATTAGGGTTTCCTCAGTAAAAGTCAACTAAACTTTGACCAGCCATAACTTTCACATGCTTCATCACCAAGTTTCCATCCAAATCTCATTTTGAAGGAAATTGAATTCTCTACAACTTTGTGTCTCACAAGCCAAGCCGAAAAATGCTTCATTTGGAGGGTATGAGCTAAGACATTATAGGTCCTTTTAAAAGTCAACAAAAAGTCAACAACTTCAAAAGGGCATAACTTGAGAATGGTAAATGATATGGACATGAAACCAATGAGGTTGGTTAGAGGACTCTTTAAGCTTTCCAAAATGTCCAAGAACACCCTCATAGCATTAAAATTGAAGGATTTGTGCCCTTGCAAAGTTGGGAAATTTTTGGGAGGTTTATGAAGCAAATAGGGCCTTAAAACCAATTTCTTCCAAATGGGCTTGCAATTTTGTGATCCAAACTTCAATATGACATCATGCACGACCCAATCCTCATTTATTCAGATTTTTATTATTTTGATTTTATTTATTTTGATTTTATTCATTTAAAATCATTTTAAATCAAAATAAAATATGAAAATTGAATATTTAAAAGTGATTCTTCTTCTAGAAACTCTTAATGACCATTTAAGTTGATTCAAAACCATCCAAATTCGTGCTAAGGCATTATAGCATGAAAATATTTGATTTTTTGACTAATTTGGCAAGGGGATTTCTTCACACTCAAGGTATCCATCAAGGCCCATAAATCCATGTTATTTTGACCTAATTCCATTCTTCTATAAGTATACAAACTCATCACAATGCATAGGGACGAAAAAATTCAGCCTCCAAAGGTAAGAGCAAAGTTTCAAAATTCACACAAAACTCCAATTCGGTTTGGCACTTAGAGTCCTTTTCAAGACAAACCAAAGGTTGCAACTTGTTCCTTGAAGTTCATGGATTGATTTTGGATCATAACATCATTCATTCATGCCCTAAATTGTGAAAACCGAATGTACATTGTTCATGTTTTAAATTTTTTCAATTTGAATGATTTACATGTTATTAACGAAAACTAACTGTTGGTTTGTGTTTATGATGATGCTTGGATACTTTCTGGATAAGTTAATTTGATTTTAGGTTCAAGATGGAGAAATCACCATGGCTAGGGTTCTTCGGCCGTTTTAGGGTTTTACGATTTATCAATTATAAATGAATTCTAAGACCATGGATCAATGCCAATCAACCTCTGGATCATATTTATATAATTAATTTGATGAAACTTTGCAGTTTTAATGATGATTAAGATTCACAGGTTTAGCTACAAAAATAAATTCGCAGGAAAACTTGTAGGAGATTTCGCAGGTGAATTTACAGGAACCAAGGTTGAAGATGATCATCTGGCGCCAAATTCATATTTTAAAATTTGATATTATATTTTATATTATTGTGTTGATATTTGTTTCAAAAGACAGTGTTGGCTCAGCTGGTTTGTGTGCGTATGCGTGTTGTTAATGGTCCTGGGTTCGAATACTCCCCAGGCCATTTTTGTATTGTTTTGCTCTTTTTTTTTATGATTTTCACAGGTTATGAAACAAAACGCCTTGGCTCTCATTCCATAGCACAAGCGCATGGCTTGTCCCAGTGGTTGGCTGTTTGGTCTTGGATATTCAAAGCCTAGGGCCTGGGTTCGAATCCCAGCCCCAGGTAAGTTTTTATCACTTATTTTATTTCATTTAATTTGCTTATATTTTGATTTAATCAATTTAATGAATAAATATTAAAAATAAAAAAAAGTTTACTATTATTTTCTTGTATATAATTTAACAAAAACTTATATTTTAAATTTCAAATTTTTATTAGTGAAATTATTTAATATTTATTTTATAGTATATCATTAATATTATATATTTTTGTATAAATAATTTAATTATGTTTTAAATACTTAACCCTAAAAAAATTTATATGTAAAAACCTAATTATTTTTATGAACCCTAATTGTAAATATTATTTCTTTATTCATTTATTTATTTGTCATAAATTTTTGTCTATATTCTAATTAAGAAATAAACTCTAATATATTTTTCTAAATAGTCAAACCCTAATTTTCTTTTCAATTTAATTATGACTTTTAATTTATTTGTCAATTTTAATTATGTATTTTTCTATGTGTAAATAATTCTAGGTTATGTTTAAATTAATTAAAAATTGATAATTTAATTTTTGTGAATATAATTATATGGTTATTCAATTATAATTAATCCTATTTTCATAATATATATATATATATATATATATATATATATATATATATATATATTCTATAATTTGTTCATAATTTAATTCTTGCATGTAAATAATTTTTAATATATGTTTAAAAAATAATTAAAACTTGTTAATCTAATATAATTTATTTTCATAATATGTTTATAATTAACTTAATTTTTATAGCATTTAAAACTTTATGATAATTAATTGTTTATATTTTCTTCTTAATCTTAAATAATAATTGTTCATAAAAATTTGATCTTTTAATTATTATGCTAATATTCTTATTTATTTTATCATTAATGCTATTTATTTTCATATCTATTTTATTATTACTAACCCCATTTATATATATTGTGATTTATTATTATCATTATTACTAACCCCATTGTGATATATTATTATTATTATTATTATTATTTCACTAACCCAATTATTATTATTATTTATTTTTGCTTATTTTGCTTTAATTATTATTATCATGTAATTGTTCCTTTGATGTAATATTTAGTAGTAATGTTTAAATATTTATTTTTATGCTATGGTTAGTAAATAGGGACTGTAAACATACTTGTATTTTAAAATTAATTTAGATCACAAATTTAAAGATAAATATTAAAATTGTATACTCACACACGTAAGTCGATCTTTGATCGCCATCTCACTTCCTTAGGGATACCTCTCATTGTTGCCTAATTAAAAGGTCAAGTAGGGTGTATAAAGCAAAAAGTCCCTCAAAGTAAAGTCATCTAGTCCCTTAACAATAAAAGATCAAGTCCCTTAATGGTTGCCTTCGTAATGATCTTGTCCCTTTCGAATAATGATGACAGTCCCTCCAAAATTGCTTAATACACCCCACAGTTGCCTAAATAACAGATGTCCCTTTACTTGTCTCACACATCCAAGGTAATGACTACCTATTCCTTAATAATAGGGATAGTCTTACCATTTAAAGGATTCAAGAACAGAAAGATTTAAACTTTAGGGTAGGTTCCTCATAGTTACTTGCTCACTATTCAAAAATTTCTCAAACACTTCACAATTCCAAACAATTTTCAAACACAAGTTTTTTACGCATCCGTACATGGATCATTATCAAACTCTTATGAAAACTTTTATTCACACACTTCACATTTTCAAAAACAATTCAAAGTGAGCTAAGTAACTAAGAGCCCATGGATAACCATGGATGTAAAGGGTGCTAACACCTTCCCTTTACATAACCTACCCCCGGACCCAAAAATCTTTTAAAAGGTCTTTCCTGTTCTTTTATGCCTTTCCTTTGGATAAAATAAAAGTCGGTGGCGACTCTTGCTATCCGCAACATAACTAAAGTCAGTTCTCCCACCGTGTTACACACTCACAAGCCTGCTTATTAGCCTATTAGTTTTGTTTTGTCCTTTAAATTTCTTTTTTTTATATTTAAGACTTTAATTTTTATTTGGATTCCTATTATATGCTTATGTTTAATTTTATGTGAGTCATTTAAGTTTTTAATTTTTAGGGCCAATGATATATCAAAAAGTTAAATTATTTTCAATTTTGTTAAATTGGGAAATTTAATTAATACGAGGCCTTTAGTTAGTTTTTATTTATTATTCTATTTCGACAAAACAAATTTAGTTTAGTTTTTTCATTTATTACATTATTTCGATTATTTATTATGTTATCGAATTCGATGCAATCTAATTTATTTATTTGCATTTATATTTCTATTCCGATTTAATTGTCGTCATTTTATTTAATTCGATTAATTTAATTTATCGCAATGTCAATATAAATGATCGACTCCTAATAGAACGATTTCAATTTTAAGTCGGCTCTTAGGAAGTAATTGAACTATATTTCGACGCGTCCGAATAAAAGGTCCAACGCCTCCGAATAGTTGCCGTTAATTTATTTTCCACCGCATTTCATCGCTTTAATTTAATCGCAAGCCATGTAAGTCGAGTGCACCGTGCCTCGCTGTCGCTCCCGATAAATGGGAATGGCCCAGATAAAGGTACAGACGCGAACGATCGGCGAGAGGGACAATGAGAACACACAGCAGTGAACTCACTGGAGATGAATAGAGTCGCCAGCCAGGCATTTTTATCCCGAAGGAAAGGCAATGCTGCACAGGCCTAGAAAAAGATGGATAAGACGGTTGCGAACCAGAGAGACTGAGAAAGGGGGTTGGTTACAACCTGGGAAGGTATTAGCACCCAGATTGTCCGTCGTACTCGACGGGATCCATGCTTAAAAGATTTGTGTTTAAAGGGGTAGTGTCAATGCAATTTGTGTATAAAAGAGCTGGAAAAGGATGTACAGGTGTCAGTGTAGAAGAAATGAAGTGTGTAAATGTACAGTGTCAGTGCAGGAATGAGAATGTGCCCAAGATAATGAGGCTAAAAGAATGAAGCTGGAAAGAGGGGGAACATACAGAGACTTTTGTTCGATAACTGTTAAGTTATGCCTACGTATCCTCTCGTGCAATGAGGAAGTCAGAACACCGTAGTTCGACTCAAAGAGACTGAAAGATGAATTGACTTGTGAACTGCTTACTTGCCTATGCTCAAGTGTATGACCTGTCTGGCTCAGGTGCTTACTGTCTTGCATTAGACGGAAGAAGCAAGTTCTCGTTTGTGAGTGAATGAGATGAGAAAAGAATCCCGGAGGAGACGATTATTGTTTGTTTTTGAGTTTTCAGTCTTTTATTGCTTTTGAAAGTTTGTCATAAGTTAATGAGCTTAAGCCTAAACCAATGGATTTAGTAAACCCATCACATCTTCCCTCTGATTAGGGGTAATGAGAATACCTTAAGTGTGAAGTCAGATTCTCACACTTAATCACCTTTTGATGAAGGATTAAGATCATTAACCTACTTGTGATTATTTAGATGTTTTTGGTGTTTTTGTTTAGTGTTGAGTAATGAGGTTAAGCCATAATCAGACTCATTACACCATCCTAATAGAAGGATAATAGATGAGAATGTTTAAGCTGAGGAAAGCTCCTCAACTTAATCCATGATTAGGGATTAAACTCATGGCAAAACAAAGCCTTTATTAAGTGAATCTTATTTAATGGTATGATGATGAAGTGTTTTTTATGATTTGTAAGACAACTTGAGGGGGACTTGTCCATTAACACTAGGGTTAGTCCTTCTTAACCAATTAAGGAAGAATTAGAACCCTAATGCAAGGCCCAAGTTACAAGTGTGATGTCTTGATACTTATTAAGTGAATTGATTAAGAGATTTAAACACATTAAGGGTTTAACACTTAGGATTAAAGTTATACACTCCATCCTAATAGAAGGATGCAGGCATAAGCTTAATCACCAAGCCTTAGAGCCTTTAAGGTTTAGTCCCTGATTATGAGATGAGAAGAGAAGACTCAAAGATGACACAAAGGTAAAACTAAATGGGGAACTAATAAAACCCTAATCATTGTCATGCTTGGTTGTTCCTAAGGTTTGTGAGGTTAAACAAGAAAGAAGCCTTCAATGGAACCACCAGGAAGCAGATGAAAGGATCAGGAGAAGCAAAGTGACTTGCTTCAATCCAGAAGTCAAGTCACTTGAGGAAAGAAAGTGGGAGGAACAAGAGTGAGCAAGCTCAATCTCAAACACATATAGAGATGCAGCAATGGATGCAAGAGAGATGAAAAGAAAAGTTATGGGAAGTGAAGGCAAATTCACTTCTCAAGTTCACTTACCACCTGAAATGTTAGAAAGAAATGCAATGCAATGCAAAATGAGATGAAATGGTATGATGCTAAACAAAACCAGAAGCATATTCATGATGACAATGATGCTATGAGATGCTACAAACATGAGGCAACACATGAAAATGTTCATACAAGATCATGGATGCAAATGATGCAAGTTAAGGAGCATGAACTTACATGAAAAGTTATGAAACATACATGGCAAACAACATGGCAAATGCAAGATGCAATGATCAAACATGCTTTCTATATGTCTTATGATGTCAAATGATTCACATGGATGTTTGAAATGTCATGGCAAGTCATGTAATGCAAGAAAATGCAAAATGGATGCATATGAAAGCCCAAATTAGGGTTTATGGATCAAACAACAAACAAAAACCAAAGACAGAAGCAAAACCTAAGATAAAAAAAAGGAAAATGCCACTCAAAGAAACCCTAATCTTGTACTAAACCAAGGTCCAAAGGGGAGGTCTCAACTCTTAACCAATCTCAAGTTATGAATTTTACAAGTTATTAGGGTTTTTAGGGCTCCTAAACAAGAAAATCATCAAACAAAATGAAAATGAGGAATCAAATCAAAGCCATTTTATCTCAAAAACTACATGCTAAACACAATGCAATGCAAGAAGAATCAATGTCCAACTCTTCATAGATAGGCAGAAATGATTTTTTGAACTTTGGATCAAATTAATGCATAAAAATGATTTTTATTCAATGAAAAATTCTCAAAATGCATCAAGATCAAAAAAGAAATTTGGTTTGAAGGTTGGACAATGTTTCTAAATGTCTTAGAACATTTCATGAATTTTTTTGGTGATTTTTAGATACCTAAGAGTATTTTTAATAAATTAATTTCCATTAATCAATTAAAAATAATCTTTTAAATATTTAAAAATACTTTTTAATGATAAAAAATAAAATAAAAATATTTTTTGTGTCATAAAAATTAATAAAACTTATGAGAAAAAGTTTCATAATTTTTAGATATTTTCTACTATTTTAAATTAATTATGCAAAACAAATGAAAAGAAAATGAATTAAATGAAAATAAAAAGAAAGTCAAATGAGTGGAGGGCCAGGATTGAGTCTGAGTTGAATTAGTTGACCACGCGCGTTATCCAAGGGCTGTGGTTGGCTCAGATTAAATTAATTTAATTATAGATTAATTAAACTAAACACGTGGATTAGGGCTAAGCAAACAGATCTGGACCACACACGCGCGCGGGTAGTCAACGGGTCAAAGGCATCCAACGCACGAAATTCAAATGGGAGTTAATGACTGTAATTAGGGCAAATGATTTTCAGGTGGCCGGAGAGGACCTCCGGTCGTCTTCTCCGGTGGGAAGTCCACCTGAAAATCTCCAAACTCTCTCAAATCGTAACAAAAACAAAATCTAAAAAAAGGGAAATGATTCCCATGATCCACTGAATCAAAACCCCATGCCCAAATTCATTTATCTTTCCCCAGAAGCATGAATCGAAACAAACAATTTTTAGGGCAAACCAGTTTCAGAGATCAATTAAATGTTCATTTCATCACCATTTCAAAAACTAAAAGCATCAGGATACTCAGTGAAGCATGGAGAACAAGTTTAGAACATAAAAAATGATTCCTGGAAAAATATTTCTTGAGCTACCTGAGATTCGAAGCTTTCACTCCAGCAACTTTCAGACCCTTTCTCCTTGTGCAATCCACTCCTTAGGACCTCTTGATGATGTTTGAATGCTTTGGAGAAGTTTATGTTGGCTGTGTGAAGAGTTTGAGCAGCTTCTGCTCAAGCTCAGTTGGGAATGGCAAAGGTGATGCAAGCAGCTTCAGGCCAATGTGAGTGGTTCTTTATGGTCCTGATGATGAGTGGAGAAGGTTTGTGGAGTTGGTTTTGATGTTTGTGAGCTGGGGAGAGAGATTCGAATGAAACTGCAACTTGAGGTGAAAAATGGCAATGGGGTGCTCTTGCTTGTTTCAGGCCCAAGTCTTGTTGGTTTCTACTCAGTGAAGCAAGGTGATTTGATCTATGGAAATGGTTTTTGTGTTTGTGTGTTGTGGAAGATGATTCGAAAGTTTTTGCTTGTTGGGGTGTTTTTGTGAATGGCTTGCTATATGAGGTTTCAGCCTTGCTTCTTGAGTGTCTTGGCCAGCATTTGGATAGTATATTTTAATCCCATAGGTCAGGGGATGTGACATGGCCTGTGGTGATTGGGATGTTTACTTTTGCAAAATGTCAACTTGGTTGTAAGAGAGGCATGGGCTTGGTTCTAGCTTGGTACAAGGGCTAGGGCTGGCGCAGCATGGTGTGGTGAGAGACTATGGCTGGTTCAAAGGCCAAGGCAGCAAGTTGTAGGAAACATCATGATGGTTTTGCAACTTGGTTGAATTTTGGTTCATATGGAAAAAACTTGTTACATAAGCCATGAAACATGAGGCACCTTGGTTCAAATCTGACTTTTAGAAGTTGCATGATCATGTTAAGTGCATTAGAAGCCCATATGGTGACTGAATTGGCCTTGAAAGGAGAATTTGCAATTTTTGCCTTTTGGTGCATAACTTGAAAATCAATGATTTTTGCCAACTTTGTCACACCATAACTTTTGATCCAAAAAGAATTTGATCATGTTCTTGTACTTTTTGAAAAGGGAAAGATGTAATCTACAACTTTCATGACCAAAGTTTTTCCATTTGAAGCATTTTTGGATCAAGAATTAAGGCTTGAAAAATGACCTAAAATGAAGCATTCTTGAAAAGTCAACTATGCCCAAAAAGTCAACACTTGCAAAAACTCCAAATTCTTGATTTTTATGAACTTCAACCTTCTTCCATGATCAAATAAAGATCATATACACTCAAAATGATGAAGATCACCCATTGGTTGGGTCATTGGGGGCCTCAGATGCCCTGATTTTACACTGACTTGCTTGAAAAGTCAACTCTTGATCAGATGACTTCCCCATGGAATTTCTTCATGAAAATTGATATGCATACTCCTTATACCATATAGAGACCAATGGAAACAAGAATGACCAAAAAATTGGGTGTTATGGCCTCTGAAACCAAAACCCTAATTTTAGGTCAACTGTGCAGTCAAACCTGGCTCTGCATCCATTCAAACCCTAGTTCTTGTGATTCTTTTGAAATCTTGACTTTGTGGGGATATAAAATGATGCTTGAACACACATGGACCCCTTTGAGGTGATTGTTGGCCTTTGGAGTGGCTCAAGAGGCTTTGGGATTGCTCAGGTCACAAACCCTAGGTGCAGATGACTTAGAAACTATGCAGTGAATCAAAAATGTGATATGAGATGATATGATTGAGTTTATGCATATGAAATGATCACAAGCCATGGTGTGAATGGGTGAGGGCAAATTTGGGGTGTCTACAGCTGCCCCTATTCAAACATGGGTTAGCTGTGCAGGGTGTAAGCGAAGGCTTAACAGGCAAACAAGATAACTTGTGGTTGAATACCAAAGACAGTCCAAAATTTGCACTCACAGAAATGAAGAAGAAAAGGGATATAGATTGCAAAAGGAAAATAAAGTATATTGTAAAAGTGCGGAAAACAAAGCAATGACGGGGACGACCGACATGCTGGGGATAAAAGGTAAAGCCAAGACGGGGACGACCGACTAGCTGGGGAAAATCGAATTATGATGGGGACGGCCATCAAGATAAAGTAAGATTCTCTGGGAATTAATGAAACATGACGGGGACGGCCGTTTTGTTCACAAAGGTAAAGTAACCAACGATGGGGACGGCCATCGGGCTAAAAAGAAAAAGGGACCACGACGTGGACGGCCATCGGGTTAAAGAATAAATGAAATAAACAGATGATGGGGTACGGCCATCAAAAGTGAAGGACGATCACCTAGCAGGGGATGGCTGCTCTGTTGGGGAATAAAGGAATTATGATGGGGACGGCCACCTGGCAGGGGACGGCTGCCGAAAATATCAACGATGGGGACGACCATCGGATAAAAGGTCAACAATGGGGACGGCCATCGGACGAGCATGATGGAGGACGACCATCAAGAGGTGGAGGACGACCACCTAGCAGGGGACGGCTGCTCTCAAGGTTTATCATGACATAGGACGAATGCCAGATAACCAAAATCAACAATGGGGACGGCCATTGGATAAAATTGATGAAGTAAGATCATCAAGAGGTGGAGGACGACCACCTAGCAGGGGACGGCTGCAAAAAAAAATCAACGATGGGGACGGCCATCGGATGAGCATGATGGAGGACGACCATCAAGAGGTGGAGGACGACCACCTAGCAGGGTACGGCTGCTCTCAGGGTTTTATCATAACACAGGACGAGTGTTAGATAAAAAGGAAAAAAAGCTTACTTGGCGATCTACTGGGGATACAGTAAACACGGACGAGTGTTTACAACCAAGGAAAGAATGTATAAGTGTTTAGGTGTTGTGTATAGATTAAAGATGCGGACGAGCACCCTTAAGACCACGATACGGACGAGTATCAGGTAGAAACAAACTGACACGTGTTCAGAGATGATGATACGGACGGGTATCATCTGGT
The DNA here is from genome assembly GCA_963966055.1 of Lathyrus aphaca. Taxonomy (NCBI): domain Eukaryota; kingdom Viridiplantae; phylum Streptophyta; class Magnoliopsida; order Fabales; family Fabaceae; genus Lathyrus; species Lathyrus aphaca. The sequence goes on from OZ014525.1 coordinate 16,775,018, forward strand.
TAACAGAGAACACGGACGAGCGTTGTATCTGAGGGGACTCTTCTGGGGAATAGTAGACACGGACGAGTATCTATATTCAAGAAGAACAGAAGTATTTGACACAGTGTATGGACTAAAGATGCGGACGAACATCCTTAAGACTATGATACGGACGAGTATCATGTAGAAACAATCATTGGACGCATATTCTGAGATGATGGTACGGATGAGTACCAACTGGTTAACAAAGAACACGAACCAAAGTCGAATCTGTGGGGATGTAACTGGTATATACAAGATACGGACGAGTATCTGTATAAGTAGTGAGTATGAATGGATGAGTATTTATCAGCTGGGGAGGGCGATACGGACGAGTGTCAAAAAGGAGAAGAGTGTGATATGAACAAATATTTGATATACAAAGTGTAGGTGACTGCGTTGGGGATACGACACGGACGGGTGCCAAGAAAGTGTATATAAGTATATGTGAGTACAAAGAGGATGTCTTTGGCTTTCTGCTGGGATATAACACGGACGGGTGTCAAAAGGAGTATATACTGGTGTTTGTGATTTGTGAGGCAACTACTTTTGCTGGGAACTCTGGTGGGGATTTTTCTTCTGTATGTTGATGAACTGTAATCATTCACAGGTGTTGATTCACAACATGGCTCATGATTATGCTATGCATTTGATTTTTTTGCCGTAATGCTCCGTGTTAAAACGGAATGCTACGCTTTGTGGGTGAATATGATGCAAATGCTATGATTGTGCAAAGATACCAAAACCGGGATTCGGATCCCGTTGCTGCGAAGATCTTTGATCGATCTGCTTGAAGCGGACATCCCAGCTGGGGGGTGAAATTATTGACAGAGCTGATGAGATGCATTTGCTTGGGGATCTAGGTCACTGATTGACATATCCTTGTAATATGGGACCCAGCTGGGGTTTGTAGAAGCCTTCCGTACTCTGTTGTGACTCCTTCATGCGTTGCTCTTCTGAATAGAGGCTGAGGATTCTGTGGGGAGATGATTCCCTGACTTTGCATTCTGCCGAGGGAGAACGATTGGTAATACAGCTGGGGAATGTTGTTGGTAACTCAGCGGGGGAGAGTAATGAGAGGCAAACTCAGTTGGGGAGAAAGCCCCTTGAGTGCTAAGACTGTTTGTTGATTTGCCAACTTGCTGGGATGTAACTTGCATGCCCCAGGTTGCGTTCTGGATACCTGCAATCCTGCAAAGATAAGGAAACGCACAAAAGGTCCCGAGGTATCCTTTACTGGATTCCGTCATAGGAGTTAAGCATTCTCAAGAGTAAGTATATTCCCTGCAAGCATGTGTTTCTATTTTTAGTGAAAAACATCTGTACTTATGCAATTAGTTTTAGAGACAGCAGACATTCTTTGCAAACGAAATATGTACAAGACGAAACATGACTGAAAAATCTGATTTTATTAATTCTTGTGCCCTGGATTGGCAAGATACAGTCAAGGAAACAAATCTCCTAAAATAAGGAGATTGTTACAAATTGAGAAACAAAGTGCTGGCGATGTTGACGACGCTTTCAAAGGAGCTTCCTCTTCTGCTATGACTCGTATGACAGTGACGTTCTTCTCGCCTCGCTTTTTGAAGAATGTTGATTCTGATTGAAGCTTGATCCTTTTGAAGCTTCCCAAGTTGTAAGTGATACAGACGAATTCAGAGTGCAGTTGTTCGCTTATTCCCTTATTTTGCATGGATCGCCCTCTCGGGTTTTCGATCCATCGGGATACCCATTTTTGCCTGAGCTGTCCAATGCGGCTTTTCAACTCAGCGGGTGTACATTTTTATTTATTTCCCTTATTTTTGCCCGAGTCTTTTATTCTGTTTTTGACTCGCCGGGATGCCCTATTTTTGCCGGGACTTACATTCTGTTTTTATGTCCAGCGGGTCATTTTCATGCGAAGTATTTTTTAACTGCATCTGAATTCACAGGGGACGGGAAATCTTCCCCATCCATGGTGCTGAGCATCAGTGCTCCACCAGAGAAAACTTTCTTTACCACGAATGGTCCTTCATAATTTGGAGTCCATTTGCCCCTGTGGTCTGTATGAGGAGGGAGGATTCTTTTCAACACAAGATCTCCTACTTGGTACTCTCGGTGCCTGACTTTCTGATCGAAGGCTCTCTTCATTCTCTTCTGATATAGCTGTCCATGACAGATTGCAGCCAATCTTTTCTCTTCGATCAGACTCAGTTGCTCGTATCGGGCCCGAACCCATTCTGCCTCACTCAGTTTAACATCCATTAATACCCGTAGGGAGGGTAATTCAACTTCAACAGGTAGGACTGCTTCCATACCATACACAAGTTGATACGGTGTTGCCCCAGTGGATGTTCTGATTGACGTGCGGTACCCATGCAAGGCAAACGGTAGCATTTCATGCCAATCTTTGTAAGTGATTACCATCTTTTGCACAATCTTCTTGATATTCTTATTTGCTGCCTCAACAGCGCCATTCATCTTCGGCCTGTAAGGAGAAGAATTGTGATGTTGGATCTTGAAGTCCCGGCATAATTCAGCCATCATTTTGTTGTTTAAGTTGGAACCATTATCAGTAATGATTCGCTCGGGAACTCCATATCGACAGATGATATCTCTCTTCAGAAATCTGGCTACCACTTGTCTTGTAACATTTGCATATGAGGCGGCTTCGACCCACTTAGTGAAATAATCAATGGCGACCAGGATGAATCTGTGGCCATTTGAAGCGGTTGGCTCAATCTTGCCAATCATATCAATGCCCCACATGGCAAAGGGCCATGGTGAAGACATGATGTTTAGAGGATTGGGAGGCACATGCACCTTATCTGCATAGATCTGGCATTTATGGCATTTTCTGGCATAAGCACAACAGTCTGCATCCATTGTGATCCAGTAATAACCTGATCTTAACAACTTTTTTGCCATGGCATGCCCTCCGGCATGGGTACCAAACGATCCTTCGTGCACTTCATGCATCAGCAAACCTGCTTCCGTCTTGTCAACACATCTGAGGAGTACCATATCAAAGTTCCTTTTGTATAAAGACCCGTCAGTGTTCAGAAAGAAACTACCAGCAAGCCTTCTCAAGGTCTTCTTATCATTGGAAGATGCCCCAGGTGGGTATGTCTGATCCTCCAAGAAGCATTTGATGTCGTGGAACCAAGGCTTATCATCTCTAACAACGTCTGCTGAGAACACATATGCTGGTCTATCAAGTCTGGATACTGAAATCTGAGGTACAAAGTTAGCAGCTTGAACTTTGATCATGGATGAAATGGTAGACAGAGCATCTGCAAACTGATTCTCGTCCCGAGGGATATACTCGAGCTTGACTGTTGTGAAGAAAGTCAATAACCTCCTTGTATAATCCCTGTAAGGTATCAGATGATCCTGGTGGGTGTACCACTTTCCGTTGGTTTGATTGATTACCAGAGCTGAATCTCCGAATACGGTCAACGTCTTGATCCTGAGGTCAATGGCTTCCTCAAGACCCATAATGCAAGCTTCGTATTCAGCTTCGTTGTTAGTGCAGTTGAAAGTGAGTTTTGCCGAGAAAGGCATGTGAACTCCCTTAGGTGTAATGAGTATTGCACCAACACCACGACCGTTCATATTAACAGCCCCATCAAACATCATAGTCCATTCTTCTTCTGGGTTAGGCCCTTCAGTGTGAACAGGCTCTTCATGGTCTTTTGCTTTTATGAACATGATGTCTTCATCAGGGAAGTCAAATCTCATAGGCTGGTAGTCATCAATGGGTTGCTCAGCAAGATATTCAGATAGTACACTGCCCTTGATGGCTTTCTGAGATGTGTATTGTATGTCGTATTCTGTGAGAATCATTTGCCATCTTGCAACCCGTCCGGTAAGTGCTGGCTTCTCGAAAATGTACTTAACTGGATCCATCTTTGAGATCAACAAAGTAGTGTGGGTCAACATATACTGTCTCAGTCGGCGAGTAGCCCACGCTAAAGCACAGCAAGTTTTCTCGAGCAGTGAATAACGTTGTTCACAGTCGGTAAACTTTTTGCTTAGGTAGTATATTGCATACTCTTTTCGACCAGACTCGTCATGCTGGCCCAGCACACACCCCATCGACTCTTCTAATACTGTCAAGTACATTATCAGAGGTCTTCCTTCAACTGGTGGCATAAGGATTGGAGGTTCTTGCAGATATTCCTTGATCTTGTCAAAAGCCTTCTGGCAGTCTTCGTTCCACCTGACCGTCTGTTCCTTTCTTAACAGCTTGAACAAGGGTTCACAGGTTGCTGTAAGGTGAGATATGAACCGTGAAATGTAGTTCAATCGTCCTAAGAACCCTCGAACTTCTTTCTCTGTTTTCGGTGCAGGCATCTCTTGGATGGCTTTGACTTTATCAGGGTCAACTTCAACCCCTTTCTCGCTTACAATAAAACCCAGCAGCTTACCAGATCGCACCCCGAATGTGCATTTGTTGGGGTTCAACTTCAGTTGGTACTTCCTCAGACGTTTGAACAATTTGAGCAGATTTACCAGATGTTCTTCTTCAGTGAGGGACTTGGCAATCATATCATCCACATAACACTCTATTTCTTTATGGATCATATCGTGGAATAATGTTACCATAGCCCGTTGATATGTGGCACCAGCGTTCTTCAGTCCGAATGGCATCACTTTGTAACAGAACGTGCCCCAGGGTGTGATGAATGTTGTCTTCTCCATGTCTTCAGGTGACATCTTAATCTGATTATACCCTGAAAATCTGTCCATGAAGGAGAACACCGAGAACTGAGCCGTGTTATCCACCAATACATCAATGTGAGGTAATGGGAAGTCATCTTTCGGGCTGGCTCTGTTCAGATCCCGGTAATCAACACACATTCTTACTTTGCCGTCCTTCTTAGGCACAGGTACTATATTAGCAACCCACGGCGGATAGCTAGTCACAACAAGGAACCCGGCGTCCCACTGCTTTTGTACTTCTTCCTTGATTTTCATTGCCATGTCTGGACGAGTACGGCGCAGCTTCTGTTTGACCGGTGGACATTCTTCTCTCAAAGGTAGCTTGTGCACGACAATATCGGTATCCAACCCTGGCATATCTTGGTAAGACCAAGCAAACACATCTACATACTCTTGAAGCAGATCAATCAGTTGTTTCTTCACTGAGTCTTGCAGGCAGGCCCCGATTTTAACCTCTTTCACGTCTTCATCTGTACCAAGATTGATCGTTTCAACCTCCTCCTGATGAGGAGTAATAACCTTTTCCTCTTGTCTTAACAACCTGGCTAGCTCTTCAGGAAGCTCATACTCTTCTTCAACCCCTTCATCAGCTTGATTGATTGGATTGTCAAAGTCATACGAAGTCATAGCCGTGCTGTTGTCGGTGCTGTCTGGAAGGCACTCTCTGCAAGGGTTCAGTTTGTTCATTTTAGTGATTGATTTTAATCTTGCTTTAGAAAAGTGAAATAAAAGTTGTCATTTTGAAAACACTGCCATTTATTTTTTTTGTACAAAAAGAAAAAATAGGAAAACAGTGAACGGAAAAGAAAAAGACTTGTTTGCAAAAAGATGTCTGATATTTCATTAATTGATCTTGTTTGCACAAAAAGTACAGATGGCCCGATTACAAAATGAGTCTTGTCATCTTGGGCAAGATGCAAGACTTTGATGCATGCTATAAAAAAATACAGGAAATAATAATTACTCTGCATGAGTAACTCTTATAATTTCCTGGGAAGACCAGTTCGAGATACTGCTCCCCGGGATCTTTGGACGAATCCAATTCTCCAGATTGCGCTCCTCTTTGTTCGCGGTGGTTTCTGGCGAACAACCTCTGGTTAACCAATCTCTTCAGGAGACTGGGTTACTTGCAGGACCAACCATACAAGTCCTGGGATACATGTGCATTTGGTTCTGTCGAAATACTCTTAGAATTGGTGATTGATTTATGGTTTGTTTTGTAAAGATTGTCAAAGTGTTAAGAACTTTGATGTTTGCAAGTAAAGTAAATTTTAAGTTAAAAATGAAATAAAGTTAAGAGTTTTAAACAAGAACAAAAGAAATGTCGAAGGCTTAAAACTTGCAGAAAAGTAAATAAAGTTTAAAATGACATGAACTTGAAGAATAAACAAGTAATTTAAAAATGACTTTGAAATATAACTGGTGTTTTAAACGTACATTGTTCCAAATACTAGACTCATTTTCTCTCACACTGGGTACTTAGAGCTTTTACAGGAATTTTGTACAAATTTTCACACACACATTCTAACCACAAACTATCCTATTTATACATAAACAAAATAACTGCTTAGAACGGAAAAACTATAACTAAAGGACAAGTGTCAGCCTGCATGTAAATTTCTTCTCTGAAACCTCCATGTGTCCAACTGCCAAAAGTTACAACCTTTTGAATTTGAATCTCTTCCTTAGTGACGAACCTTGTAACTCTTCAAACTGTCGAAGCCCTCTAAAGAAGAAACAACCTTTCAGCACTTGCCAAACACTTTCCTTTGTCAAACATCCTCTCCTGTCGAAATCGTTGAGGGACTATCTTCTGCCAAACACTTGGTCACAAATAACTTCCCAACTTTATTCTACCAGAACACCAATTGCCCTTTCTGTCGAAGTAATGGGGTTTCAAACCCTGTCAGCAATCCTTAAAATCTCTTCCTGTTATTATCCTTCGACAAAAATGATCTCAAACCCTTAATTTCAGTCTTGTCGAAATTATGGGTTTACAAATTGCCCCCCAGCAAAGATGTTTTCGACTATCCTTGGAGAAATATCTTTTGCTGTCGAAGTGACCTTTGACTTCCAGTTGCATTTATTGTAAAGTGATTTTTGTTGAGTCCCAAGGAAACACCATGATTTTTACTTTATGAAACGTCACATCTAGCCCACGTTTCACACAATCTCCCATGACCCTAGATTGTAGGTAAATCATGGCTCATTACCAACCGCCACTTTCAATCTCCACCAATGGATTAACATGCATGTTTCCCTTTTTCCAACTGAAAAAGTCTCTTCATTTTCTTTTTCTTTATTATTATTCATTTATTCCAACCTCTATAAATACCATTTTCACCACCATTTCATACTTTTCACCTTCTCAAACTCTTCTCTTACCCAAGCGTGAAAACTCCATTTCCAAATCTTTCAAAGCTCCTGTTTCTTTACCATCTTCATCAAATCAATGGCTCCTCCAAAGACTACCACTGGACAAAGTGCAAAGAAGACAAAGAAGACCACGGATCTTCCTCCTGCTCACGTATTATCTGGGCCTACACAAACACAGCACCAACAGTACTTTCCAGAACCCCCAAATGAAAGGGAAAAGGCAAGCATTTACAGGTCACAGGTAATAATTCCTATCTCTGTTTCTGGAATCCACCATGCTATGTTAGGCCCTATTTTTGATCCCTCTGCTGACCCTAACCGCTTGAAAGAATTTTATCCCTGTTACTCTGCCTCCAAACCCATAGCTGCTAACAAGAACCCCAAACCTGTCGAAACCTCATCAAAGGAACCTGAAGTCCTTATGGCTTCGACAGAAATAGATCTGTCTTATCTAAACCAAAACAGGATTTTTAGGAGCCCCCCTTTGACAAAAGATCCCTCTGAATACCTATCATGGCTTACTAGGGTCGAAAAAGCCAAAGAAAAGTTTTGGAAGAAAACTGGTATTTATGATTTAATCCAGTTGTCGAAAGAGGGCCCCCGTTACTGCCAAAACATGCTGTTGGCCTCTCTGTACTTTTGGGATAGCACTTACAATACATTCCACTTACCCTGTGGAATGGTGACCCCCACCCTATTCGACATAGCAGCCATAACTGGCCTTAGTCCTTTAGGGGAGATATTTAACCCTGAACACTTGAACAAGGATCCCATAAGCTTCGACACAAAGCATGCTGGGTATTCTGTCTTCATAGCCCATTACCAAGGTGAAAACAATGAAGAAGTCTCTGACATAGAACACATTGCCTTCCTTAGCCTGTGGTTATCCAAATTTGTATTCTGTACAAGGTCCCTTCAGGTAGCCAGAAGTTTTATCATTATGGCGAATCAACTTCACAATGGAGTTGCATTTTGCCTGAGTGAGCTACTTTTGGCCAACCTCTATGAATCTTTAAGTGAAAGTGTAAGCAACCTCAAAACCCTTAAGGACAAAGGTAACATAAGTCTCACAGGCCCTTTTTGGCTTCTACAACTATGGCTGAATGCCACTTTTGAAAACTTCATCCCCATAAAAATGCCAATTGTCGAAGAGGCAGTCAAAGAAAGACGCGTCGAATGGCCTAGGCTGGTTCAACTGACCCCTACTGATGAGAATACAAGCCTTCGACAAGCATTTACTGGCTACATCATGATGTTCGCCAAACGCTACAAATTTTCTCCTTCAATGGCACCATTCGCCAACAGGCAAGTAGGTCCAAGATGGTTTACTAGAAAACTACCAGTGGAGAACCAGAAAGATGAAGATTCCTACATCTCCATTTGGGAAGCTTTTCTCATGCCCAGACACTTCTTTTCTCATCATAGCCTCAACAACACAAAGGTATCTCTCATTGTTTACCAACCCAATCTGGTAGCTAGGCAGTTTGGATTAATTCAAACGAAGACGAAGCCTATCTACCACAAGAAAGGTGCCATTATCTTCTACAACTCATGTCACCATTTCGACAAATGTTTGGAACTGTACAACAAGTTTTTTGACCCTTCTCTTGAAGTTTATCCCGCCATTTTCCTACCAAACTTCCTCTGTACTGAAGAATTCGACGTCTGGTGGAAGGAATACTATATCAACAGATTTTTCGACGTAGCAACCTTCACTACTCTTCTGACGAATGCTTTTACCTTTGTGCAGGACAGGAAGAAAAAAGGCACAGATCAGCATATCAAAGAAGTTCACAAGTTTCAAATGTATTTTGAAACTATTTACAGGCCTGATGATCTTCGTCGAACCATAGCTGAAGCAGCAGTATCTTTAAAATACAAATTCACAGAAAAATTGAATAAGTTGTGGTTTCCTACATCTCTTCCACCACATGCACACTATGATTTTGCTTTCACAACTTTTCCTCCAAAATTCCCTCCACTCCCTTCTGCAGAATTTGGAGTGGCCTTAAGTCCTCCATTTCCAGATTGGTTTGTATGTGGATCATATTTAAAACTGCTTCGTGAAAGCAACAAAAAACCTGCCGAACGCGTGGTTGCGACGAAGTATCATCTGCACAACTTCACTGGGCACCTTCATATTGGGATAGAACATGTTACTGTGGACGAACCCATTCTTGAAGGTGTCGAAGAAATTACATTCTTCTTTTTTGCTTCTAACTCTTTTATTATTATATCAATGTTCATGCAACTTTTCCTTTTCAGCTGTTAGAATTGTCAGGAAGACTACTGGCGAAGGAACTTCTTCAAAAACAGTCGAAAAATCTCCTGCAACTGCCAAGAAGGTTTCGACACAAACAAAACATCCCTCCTTATTTATATACTTCATATTCTCTTATACTGAACCCTTCTTTTCTTTCTCTTATAGGTAACTCGTACCCCAGCAAAGAAAAGGAAACCAGAAGAAAAGGAAGCAAGCGTCGAAGAATCTGAGGACGAGTCCCCTGAACCCCAGCCTTTGAAAAGAAACAAAGGTCTAAGAATTAAAACAGTGGCGTCCCAAAGATCTCTGGTCCAAAGACGAACTCCACCTGCCAGTCCAGTCAACAAAGTTCCCTCAAGGAGCGAAAGAAGTGGGGACTCAAGTGCCCATACTGAAATCCCTCAGGTAATCATTTCGACAAACACCACCCCAGCCTTGACTGAATGTAACTTTATCTTACAGTTCTTCCTTTATGTTTTTTGCTTGTTAGGTTGTTATTGACGTCGAAGAGACCTCTGCAATCCAAGAAGAGCATGCTCCCTCTAATTCTGAGAGGACTCTGGCTGAAAGACTCCAGGATGATGCCACTCCAGATGCAGGGGTCCATGGGCCTCAAACCTTGGACGAATTCGACCTCAGTGATTCTGAGTCTTCCGACAACAACTCTCCTTTTCGACCAGACCCTACTGCAGAAAAAACAAATTCAGATCAAGATGTACCACTTCCACCACCAGCTGCTATACCAAACACTGACGAAAATGCCATTGCTCAAGATGCACCAGTCCTAGGTCCAACTGACACCACCATGGCTGATAAAGAAAATGTCGAAGAAGAAGTCACTCTGTCGAATCAGCCAGAAGTTAACTTGAGCATTGGAGGAACCTCTCAACACATTCCCTCTTCATCAAAAGCTCCTGTCGAAACCTCTCTGGGCACTGCTTCGACGAGTTTATCTCATGAAGAAATTGAGAGCTTGAAGGTTAGAAAACCCTTTGAGTACTTAAAAGCCTTGCTCGACACCAGGTATAACTTCCAAGATTCTTCTGCCAGTGGTTCGACAGCTTCAGGGGCCACTTCTGACCTTCAACCAATCAATGTCATCATGGATGAGATCAAGACAAGGATCCTTGGAGTTGACCTTTTTGAAGTCTTGGCTGAGAATACTTCTGCTCAATATGATCTGAAGAAGCTCCTGAAAAGTGCCAACTTGCTGGAGGCTTCGACTGAGGAAAGCCATTTGGTGATGGATTTGATATCTTTGATTGATTCTGTCAGCGCTGATCTGGTTCGACAAAAAGAATTCTCCCAAAAGATCACAGCCAAGTCTGAGGAGCAAGTTTCAGCATGGAACACAGTGGCTTCTTCGACAGAAAGGATTTCAGAGCTGAATAAACTTTCTGACGAATACACTAAAGCTGCTGCTGAATGTGAAAACAATATTCAAGCTTACCAAGCCCAGATTGCTGATCTCCAAAGAAAAATCCTTCAAGAAAAAGAACGCCAGGCCTCTCTCCAGAAACCAAATCAGGAAGCAATAGACAGTGAACTCCAGAAGGGGCTACAACATGCAGAAACAGCCCAGCAACTTCACAGGGAGCTTGACGAAATGACTGTCAGCAAGAGCCTTTGTGAGCGTCGAATTCAACTCCAAAAGAAAAAATTCGACGAGCTTAAAGCCACATTCCTTCGACAGTGATTTTGTAATAGGACTTAGGAATTTTATTTGTTTTAAGGATATTTTCTTTTAGCACTTTTATATGTAATGCTATTTTACGCCATTTGTTTGGCGCAGACAAGTTTCATTTGCAATTTTAATTTGTTATGATTTTTATTTCCTGCAATGTTGGTCTATACTTCTTTAAGTACTTTCCATTTATTTTCATCACTCTTCTAACTTTTTCTATTTCTTCGACTTCGTATGCACCATTGGAAAAAACTCTTAGAATTTTAAAAGGTCCTTCCCACTTAGGGGACCATTTTCCCATCACTCTGTCTTTCTTCTCCATGGGCAAGATCACTTTCCAAACTAAATCATTTACTAAAAAGGCTTTGAATTTTACTTTTTTGTTATAAAACTTTTCAACTCTCTCTTTCTGCCTTCTTATTAGTTCTAAAGCACGCAACCTTTCTTCGTCTAAATCAACCAACTCATCCATCATCATACTCCAATAGATTTCAGATGGAATCTCATGATGTCTTTGAATTCGTATTGACTGTAAACAAATTTCGACAGGCAATACTGCATCATGTCCATAGGTTAATTTAAATGGGGTGGAATTAGTTGCTTCCTTAGGAGATGTTCGACAAGCCCAAAGGATTTGATCCAGAGTCTTATGCCAATTTCTTGGTTTTTTACCCACATGTTTCTTTATCAGGTTTATTACTACTTTGTTGGCTGCTTCGACCTGACCATTTGCTTGGGCATAATAGGGTGTCGAAGTCAACAACTTAAAACCTGTCTCCCTTGCAAATGCTTGCATATTTCTGCCAGTAAACACAGATCCTTGATCAGTGGTTATGGTTTCTGGTATTCCAAACCTGTACATTATGTGTTTCTGGATGAAATCTATGACTGCTTCCTGATCTACATTTGTCAAAGGTATGGCCTCAATCCACTTAGTGAAATAGTCTACTCCCACTAATATGTACTTCTGCCCTTTTGAAGAGGCTGGTCGAATCTCACCAATTAAATCTAAAGCCCATCCTCTAAATGGCCAAGGCTTTACAATAGAATGTAACTCACTTGCTGGCACATGAGGTATGCCTGCATGAACTTGACATTCCTGACAACCTTTTGCAAATTCAACACAGTCCTTCAACATAGTTGGCCAGTACATCCCTTGTCGAAATAATAGCCATTTCATTTTATGTCCTGCTTGGTGGGCACCACATGCACCACTGTGTACATTCGACAAAGCTATATAAGCTTCAGTCTCTCCAAGACATTTCAGTAGAACTCCTTCTGCAGTCTTTTTAAACAATTCATTTCCAAAGAGCACATAGCTTATGGCTCTGTACTTTATCTTTCTTTCGACAGTCTGATTTGGATTTTGTAAATAATCTTTGATGGGTTTTCTCCAATCTCCAACTTCTAAATTACCTACATTGAAAATCTCAAAGTTTTCTTCATCACCATATCCCAATCTCATTGTCTCCAAATCAGATGGGGCCAGCTTAATAGACAAAACCTTACCTCTCACTTCGACAACCTTCAACAGATTTTCTTTCGACACTTTATACCCTGAAGCCAGCTGAGCCAAGTCATTTGCTTCCTGATTTTCTAATCTGGGAATGTGTCTAAAAACTACACTGTCGAATCTCTTGAGGAGCCTGTTGGCTATCACAAAGTACATGATCAAATTTTCTTTGACACATTTGTACTCTTTCGTCAATTGTTTTATCACCAATTCGGAGTCACCCATTATTTCGACCTCTGTTGCCCCCAGTTCCAACAAGATTTCAAGTCCAGCTATTAAGGCTTCATATTTTGCCTCATTGTTTGAACAGAATCCTTCTATTTTGTACTTGAACTTTGTTGGAATTTTATTGGGAGAAATAATTAACACCCCAATACCTGTTCCATTTTTGTGGCTGGAACCGTCGAAATATAACCTCCAAGGCTCTTTTTCGACATAATTTGTTTCATCTCCAAGTATGGAGTGGTCAGCTATAAAATCAGCAACTACTTGCCCTTTAACAGCTTTTAAAGGCATATATTTTAAAGAGTATTCAGTCAAAGCTAAAGCCCATTTTCCAATTCGACTATGTAAAATAGACTTAGACAACATATGTTTTATTACGTCGAAATGAGAAGATATATGTACATCAATGGGTTTTATATAATGCTTCAATTTTGTACAAGAGAAATATACACATAAACATAATTTCTCTATCATACTATATCTAGTTTCAGCATCATTTAAGACTCTGCTGAGATAATAAATGGCTCTTTCGACGCCATGTTCATCTTCTTGACAAAGCATACTTCCTAATGTTCTGTCAGATGCTGATATGTAGAGCCTCATGCTTCTTTTTCGACAAGGAGATATCAGGACTGGGGGATTTGCCAAGTACTCCTTGATCTTGTCGAAAGCATCTTGCTGCTCTTGCCCCCAAGTGAACCCCTCCTTCTTCAGTCGAAGCAGAGGTGAGAAGGCCTGAGTCTTTCCACTAAGGTTGGAGATAAATCTCCTGAGGAAGTTGATTTTCCCTAGTAGAGACTGCAACTCCTTCTTTGTCGATGGCGCTTTTGCTTCCATTATTGCTTTAGCTTTGTTCTCATTAATTTCAATCCCCTTTTTGTGGACCACAAAGCCTAAGAAATCCCCAGCCTGCACACCAAAAGCACATTTAAGAGGATTCATTTTCAAACCAAACTTCCTCATCCTTTCAAAGGACTGTCGAAGGTGGTTAATATGGTCCAAGCCTGAAGCAGATTTAATCACAATGTCATCTATATAAATTTGCATAAATGTTTCGATGAAATCATGAAAAATAGAATTCATGGCCCTTTGGTAAGTAGCTCCAGCATTTTTCAAACCAAAGGGCATAACTACCCATTCATATGTTCCTATTGCTCCTGGACAACGAAAAGCTGTTTTTGGAACGTCTTCTTCAGCAATAAAAATCTGGTTATAACCAGAATAGCCATCAAGCATACTTAAATACTCATGGCCTGCTGCAGAATCTACTAGCATTTCTGCTACTGGCATAGGATACTCATCCTTAGGGGTGGCTGAGTTTAGATCTCTAAAATCAATACACACCCTTAGTGTGCCATTTTTCTTAATCACAGGAACAATATTAGCAATCCATTCGACATACCTTGTTGTACGGATGAATTTGCATTTTAGAAGTCTTTCGACTTCTTCTTTGATTTTCGACAGAATCTCAGGTGCAAAACGTCTGGGGGTCTGCTTTATTGGCTTCTTCCCTTCCAGTATTGGCAACTTCAATTCCACCAAACTTCTGTCTAAACCATGCATTTCGTCATAATCCCAGGCGAAGCAGTCTTTAAACTCATTCAGCAGTTGGATTATTTCGACTCTGAGTTGAGGATTCAACTTGGCACTGATGTAAGTGGGCCTTTTCTCTGCCCCCAGTCCCAGATTAATCTCCTCCAAAGGATCCTGTGCCACCATTTTCATATTGGTGGAGGTTGGATCCTTTTCGAACCCCAAAGGTTCGTCATCATAAATGGCATCAAGTCTTTGGTTCTGCCATTCACCATTTGAGTCTTCTTCAAAACTCTGATTTGCATGTTGCTCCTCAATGTTTTCTTGAGGATGTTGTTCTTTGACAATTTGAGTGCTGGCTTCGACAACCATATTTCTAACTTCAGCCTCAAGGGCCGTTTTGAGTTGTTTTTCGGCTATATAAGCCGAAATCCTTTTCATGGCTGATGCTTCAGTCATCTTCACTGAATTCACTCCCCCATCCAGTTGGGTTGACATGGGTAGTTCCCCAGGTGTAATTTGTCTCCCCAATTATTTCTTTATCCCACTGGAAACCATGCGTAGGATGGAGGTACATGGAACAGTAAGCATTGTCGGAAGCTGTTAGGTCGAAAGCAGCAGGGTTGCATGGTGCTATATGGGCTAGGTTTTTGTCGAAGTTACGACTAGTAACATTGTTCACATCAGCTGTGAAGTAACTCTGATCTGCTTCAATGTTTTCGACAATCCCATCTGGCCTCCAGATTGCTATCCTTTGATGCATGGAAGATGGCACAGCTCCAATCCCATGGATCCATTCCCTTCCCAACAGCAAGTTGTAATTTGCCTTTGATGCTATCACCACAAACATGGTAGGCCTGGTGATAGATCCTACAGTCAAGTTTAGTTGTATTACCCCCAACGTTGTCCCTACTTTACCTTCATAGTTGGACAACACCATATTGTGAGGCTTAGTGTCGGAGTCATCTTTTCCAATCCTCTTTATCATATAATGAGGAATTAAATTCACAGCTGCTCCACCATCTATCAGAATTTTGTTGACACCCACATTTTCTACCTTTCCTTTTATGAAGAGAGGCTTTAAGTGAGCCTTCATTGCATCATCTGGCTTTTCGAAGAAAGCATTTTGCTCTTCGACACAGCCATTATTCATTATGTAGTAGCACACGGGCTTCAAGCCTATGCTGTCATCTACCATGTCATCTTCTTCGTCTTCGACTTCCATTATCCTGTCATAATCTCTGGGCAGTACAGAGACCACATTGCAGGTTACGTCGAAAGAGGCATCTGATTCCGAACTAAATTCATCTGTGACTTCTTCGTCCACTGGCATTCCGTTGTTTGTTTTCTGCACTTCTGTGGTGTCACTAGATCCATCCTTCTCAGGGGTTTCTTTTTCTGCCAGAGGTATCCCCTTGTTTGTGACCTGCACACATTTGCTTGATTCAGCTTCCTTCTGCCCAACCCTTTTGTGTTCTACAGTTTCCTTTTCAATTTTCTTCTGCCTTTGGAATCTTCTCCATTGGGATCTGGACATAGGATTCTTCCCTTTGTAGTTTTCAGAGACGTACTTTGGCTTTGCCTCCTTTTTAACTTCCATTGAGGGACCCCTGTTCACTTCAAAACTCTTCCATTTCTTCTGACCTTGGGCATCCCTTATAGGCTGAACCCATTTGTCATCATTTGGTCTGTTGGATGGTTTGTAGGTGTTGAAACGTCTTTCTCCTACCTCTTGATTGTGATACTTCCCTCTTCTTGGGTCGAATCTTTCGTTTCTGGTTGGTGGGACTGTTCCCCAATTTCTTTTCCTCTGGGTCTTTTCTGCTGCTTCTAAGTCATCAGCTGCTTTCTTGTCGAACACGGCACTGCATCTTGGGCAAAGCATGACTTCTGCATTCTTCCTTTGACACCTCTGGATGAATTCGACAAGACTCTCGTTCTCCTCTGGGTAAACCAGTTTTTGATGCTTCTCTTGATGTCTCTTTCCCTTGTTTGTGTCTGGTCCCACCTTCTGAGTGATTTCCACCATGTGAATCCCAGCATTCTGTTCAGTTGTGATCTTCAATTTATTCATTTTTTCGACCAGCATGATTTCCTCTGGGATGTCCTCCTTTGACTGACTCACATTGCCTTTTGGGTGTAAACCCTTGTAGATGTAGTTGCAGCAGTGTGCAACCCTTTCGACAGGATGCCCTTCAGTTCTGATGGTACCAATGTTTATTGGTTCGACAGTAGGGGAATGGTCATCAGTCCCTGCTGTTTTGATCTCCTCTTGACCAAGGCCCTCAGTGGCCTCTTTCTGAACAGTGAGGGTTTTGTCACCCTCCTCTTCGTCATCCTTTTTGAAGGAATCTCCCCACCCTGTGGGTTTGATTTTGTTGATATCTGCTTTGGAGCTTGGTGGTGCTGAATATTTCACCATGAAATCGAACTTTCCATTCGGCTCTCCCAAAGTATCCCAGATCACCCCCTGCTCAGCATCTCTTTCGTAGTTTTTCTTGTCGAAGCTTCTTCCCACTTTGACTGCATTTCTTTCGTCGAAACCTTCAGTAGTTTCGCTAGCATTATCACTGTCGAAGTCTTTAGAAACGTTGACTTCTTTCTCTTCAGTCTGGTCAGCAAGATCATCACCTTCTTCCACCACATTTACATGGGTGTCGAAACCTTCAGCAGCTTCTATCATGGTGAAGTTGGTGTCGAAGCTTTCAGTAACTTCCACCATTTCAAAATTTTCTTCAGCCACGATCTCCATTTCGACCACATTTACCATTTCTGGTTCAGCATAATTGGCCTCTACCACCTGCATAGGATTAGAGTCCATCCTCATCTGCTGCTTGGCTTTGTCTCCAAACTTCAGCCTTCCATTTTGGATTGCGTTCTGGACAAGATCCCTGAAAAGGTAACATTGAGAAGTTTTATGACCCAAGAAATTATGGTATTTACAAAAACCTCTCTTTTTCTGTTGGTCTACAGGAGGCTCTTTCGTGCCTGCTGGTTTTATTAACTGACCATCTTTGACTAATAAATCAAATATTTCATCACACTTAGTGATGTCGAATGTATAGGTTCTTTTAGGGAACCTGTCATTCTTTTCTACTTCGACTGGATTTTTTCCATTCGACGGGGCTAAAACTTTACAAGAATATGGAGGGCCTTGTTTTAATTCTGCCGGATCAATTTCTTGCTGGTCGAAGATGACTTGTTCGTTTTCGTCATAATCATCTTCATGAATTACTCCTACATAGGCCACTCTTTCCTTCTTGTTTTTGTTTGATCTGAATTTTTCATTTTTCAGTCTTTCTATTTGCCTCACTCTGTCTGCCAGTTGTGCCATATCTCTCAAGTACTGGGTATCCAGTTTCTTCCTTATGGAATAATCTAGACCCCCTGCAGCCATTTCGACTAGTTCTTGTTCCGGCACTTGCGTAAAGCATCTGGCTTTTAGTAATCTAAACCTATTCAAATAGTCATCTATAGGTTCAGAAAACTTTCTTTTGACACTTGCCAACTCCTTCAAACTTATCTTGGTTTGTCCCATATAAAATTGTTCATGGAACAATCTTTCTAATTGGGTCCAAGTAAAAATTGAAGTTGCAGGAAGTGATGTGAACCAAGTGAACGCATTTTTTGTTAAAGAACTTGGGAAATATTTCATCCTTAGGTTCTCATTATTCGCAATTTCTCCTGCTTCTATCAAGTAACGTGCCACGTGTTCTATGGTGGACTCACTAGTATCCCCTGAAAATTTTGTAAATTTGGGGACTTTCCACCTTGGTGGTAATTCTTGTTGTAAGACAAATTCAGACAAAGGGGAAGTATAACTAGGCCTTTGTAATCCTACGTTTACTCCATTTTGTGCCATTATTCTCTCAACCATGGTGGCAATATTGTTTTCGACAGGCATGTTATTGTAACGCATTCTCTGCTGTAACACTTCGTCAGCATTTTGATTTCTCTGGACTATTATCCTTCTTGGTTCCTGTCGAATAGGCTCTTCTACATTAGGCTGTTCGACTATCACCTCTTGCCCCCTGGGATTTTCATGAGGATTTCCTAAGGGCCTTTGGTTTATAGTAAGTTCTTCTTCGACAGCCCTATTGGCAGGGTTTTGATTCAATTGCCTCCTTTGCTGTGCTTGCGGGACTCCAAAAAAGTCAGCAATGCGTGCCATCTGTTCTGCCAATATTTGGTTTGTTTGGGTAGTGTTCTGTATTAAGGGGTTGAACACTTCTCCCATTTGGTGTGTCAAAGCCTGCACCATATCATGATTGCTTTCATCCATCTGTTGACGAATTACTTGCGCAGAATGATTTGTCATAGCGGGCATATGGAAACCTGGTGGAACTTGGTTTATTCTATTTCCATTTCCACCATATCCTGATCCCTGCAATGGTGATGACACTTGAACCATAGCATCAGAGAATAATGGTGACGAATTATGTAGGCTTGCCATCATTGAAGTTGGCATTCCATATGGTTGTTCCCTCCCAGTAAAAGGTTGAGAATAATTCAGATATGGCCTGAATGTATTTCCTCCAGGGGGAGGGGTTCCCAAGGGTCTGGCGTGTCCCATGGTGGAAGAACTAGGCGCATTCTGGGATCCTGAACCTGTTGGTATGGAATCCCCCAAAGGAGGCCTAATCTGTTCTAAAACAGGGCCAGACGCTGGTATTGTTCCTGACGAAGGGATAGGGTTGGAAACTGATATTGTTTCGTCAGGATTATTTGAAGTATTTGGCAAGTTAGCCATGTTTCTTCTTCTTGTTCTCTTTGGTCTCTCTACGTCGGTTACGGCTAGTTTACCGCTTCTAAGAATCATACAACGTAGCAAGGAACAATTTGTCTAAGAAGTTTTCTATTAGATTTTATCGAATGCACTAGTCCCACCGGGTGTGCCAATTTGTTCGCGGTGGTTTCTGGCGAACAACCTCTGGTTAACCAATCTCTTCAGGAGACTGGGTTACTTGCAGGACCAACCATACAAGTCCTGGGATACATGTGCATTTGGTTCTGTCGAAATACTCTTAGAATTGGTGATTGATTTATGGTTTGTTTTGTAAAGATTGTCAAAGTGTTAAGAACTTTGATGTTTGCAAGTAAAGTAAATTTTAAGTTAAAAATGAAATAAAGTTAAGAGTTTTAAACAAGAACAAAAGAAATGTCGAAGGCTTAAAACTTGCAGAAAAGTAAATAAAGTTTAAAATGACATGAACTTGAAGAATAAACAAGTAATTTAAAAATGACTTTGAAATATAACTGGTGTTTTAAACGTACATTGTTCCAAATACTAGACTCATTTTCTCTCACACTGGGTACTTAGAGCTTTTACAGGAATTTTGTACAAATTTTCACACACACATTCTAACCACAAACTATCCTATTTATACATAAACAAAATAACTGCTTAGAACGGAAAAACTATAACTAAAGGACAAGTGTCAGCCTGCATGTAAATTTCTTCTCTGAAACCTCCATGTGTCCAACTGCCAAAAGTTACAACCTTTTGAATTTGAATCTCTTCCTTAGTGACGAACCTTGTAACTCTTCAAACTGTCGAAGCCCTCTAAAGAAGAAACAACCTTTCAGCACTTGCCAAACACTTTCCTTTGTCAAACATCCTCTCCTGTCGAAATCGTTGAGGGACTATCTTCTGCCAAACACTTGGTCACAAATAACTTCCCAACTTTATTCTACCAGAACACCAATTGCCCTTTCTGTCGAAGTAATGGGGTTTCAAACCCTGTCAGCAATCCTTAAAATCTCTTCCTGTTATTATCCTTCGACAAAAATGATCTCAAACCCTTAATTTCAGTCTTGTCGAAATTATGGGTTTACACTCTTCCAGCTCGTCTTCCAAATTGTTGATAGCATCGGGGGTGAGCATCCCCCCACTGACAAAACCTGGCTCCTCAGCAGCCTCCGCTTGATGTTGAGTTGGTCTGTAACCCAACCCAAACTTGTCTTTCTTCTCTTCCACAGATACAACCTTGCCCCAGCCTTGGGCAGTTCCTTCTTCAACAACCTTCCGGGCTTGTTGATAAGATGACATGGAGATTCCAGATACAGCAGATGCTTCATTCACATTCAAGGCCTCAAAACCTTGACTCATTGTTTCATGGATCTCCCCATCCATTTCAATGTACTTATAGGTTGCCAGGTGGCTGACAAAAATGTCCTCCTCTCCACAGATTGTAACGATTTGACCCTCCCACTCATATTTTAACTTCTGGTGAAGGGTAGAGGTCACGGCGCCAGCGGCGTGAATCCATGGCCTACCCAATAAACAGCTGTAGGCGGGCTGTATATCCATCACGTAGAAGATAGTTGTGAAAGTCTGCGGGCCAATCGTTACGGGTAATTCAATCTCTCCCATAACCGATCTCTTTGAACCATCAAAGGCTCTCACCACCAGGTTGCTGGGTCTCAACGCCAATCCGTCATATTCTAGCTTCACCAGGGCCTTCTTAGGTAAGACATTGAGGGATGAACCCGTGTCTACCAGCACATGGGAAAGGACAGCACCTTTGCATTCCATGGTTATGTGCAAGGCTTTGTTATGGTTGCGGCCTTCCGTTGTCAAATCAGTATTGGTGAACCCTAGTCCGTGACCAGCATTAACATTTCCCACTACTGCTTCCAGCTGATTGACAGTGATCTCTTCAGGCACGTAAGCTGCGTGCAGGACTTTGAGCAGTGCATTCCGATGGGCTTCGGAGCACATAAGCAATGATAGGATTGAGATCTTGGAAGGCGTCTGATGAAGCTGATCCACTATTTTATAATCACTCTTTTTGATGATTCGCATGAACTCATCAACCTCTTGATCGAATGGTGTCTTCAAAGCTTCCTTAACAGCTTGATCTTCCTGCACAGGGCTCTTCCCTTTTGCCTTGGCAGCAGCTTCTGCTTCGGCTGTGGGTCTCTGAATTTGTGGAGCGAAAAGACGTCCGCTTCGAGTGAAGCCTCCGCCTCGGCCCACATTGTCTATTTGTGGTGCAGGGGTTGATGATTCAAAAGTGATTCTTTGTCCCTCACAGTACAGGTCAGAGCCGTAATGCCAGGGGATGGCATTACTGCTTTCATAAGGTACCGGTCCAGGCACCGTGATGGTGACTGGACTGATTGCAGCTGTTGAAGGAACGGTGATAGTCTGCGGATCATAATAAATTGTAACTGGTGCTCTAATGGGAGCAGTACCTTCTGAATTGTAGGCGGGGTTGCTTTCAGGATCATAGAATATGGTGACAGTTGAGACATCTTCATGATTTGTTGTTGGTGTTGTAGGAGACATTGTCGGGAGTGTGGATGTTGTTGTTGTAGGAGTTTCAAAATGGAGTGAAGCTGAAGTTGTAGAAGAAAAATTTGCTGATAACTGATCAGTTGAGATGATAGATGGAGTACTTGTTGATGAAACCGAAGAATTGTCAGGAACAATGGTTGCTGCAGTTGTAGGAGGTTCTGAAACCGTTGCTGAGGAGGTTGATGGATTTGTTGGAAATGATGTGGTGATCTGAAGTTGGCCACTCTGAATAAGACCATCTATGCCATTCCTTAAATTATCGCACCCATTTACTGAGATGTTGCAGTAAGCACAGCCTAACTCACACCCCGGGAACATTTGACATTCCAAAAGCTGAGCTTTGATTTCCACCAACGGCGTCCTGATCTGGCCCACACTGGTTATTAAATAAGACGGCTTGTCTTCTTCAATAGCGTTAATCCTGGGACCACCGTGGTTTGGCATCGGGTTCTTGTTGACATTGGGTGGTGGTGCGAAATTCAGAGCTTTTGAGTCTACCAGGTCTTGTACCTTCATATGCAGAGCTCTGCACTTTTCTGTACTGTGGCCAGGTGCGTTTGAATGGAAAGCACACCTAGCATTGGAGTCATAGTTCCTGGGTAGACTGTTGGGATCTGGAGGTGCCAGCGTCCTTAGCTCAACTAGGTTGAGTTTCAGGAGTTGTGGCAGCAAGGTAGCATACGGCATAGGGATCGGATCGATCGCCCTGTTAGCTTGAGAAGGCCTCTGTTGGAATGGCCTTTGTTGACTGTTGTTGTTGGTGTTGCTGTTGCTGTAATTCCTTGGAGGATACTGATTTTGCTGATGGTACTGAGGTTGCGGCTGATAGTTTTGCTGCGGAGGTTGATAGACTGGTTGAGGATGTGCTGGAGCAGGAATGGTGACTGCTGCTATTGATCTGTGAACATATTGGGGCCTGCCCCTGTTGGTGTGGATGGCATTGGTCTCGCCAGTTCTTCTCGGGCCTGCAAAAGGCTTTCTTGTACTACTGGACGAGCTTGCACCATTGTCAGATATCTTACCCATCTTCAATAGGCTTTCAATTCTCTCCCCAGCTATGACAACATCTGCAAAGCTAGTGGAAGAGAAAGCAGCCAGCCTGTCAATGTAGGTTCCCTGAAGGGTGTTCATAAACATGTCTGCCATTTCCCTTTCAGACATAGGGGGTTGAACGGCAGCGGCCAATTGCCTCCATCTCTGGGCATACTCTCGGAAACTTTCCCTTGACGACTGTGACATTCCCATTAGGAGGGTCCTGTTGGGTGCCATGTCTAAGTTGTACTGATACTGTCTGATGAAGGCCTCTGCCAGGTCCTTCCAGCATCTAATAGTTGCCCTTGTCAAGTGAGAGTACCATTCTCTTGAGGCTCCAGTTAAGTTGTCTTCGAAATAGAACATCCAGAGCTTCTCATCCATAGTATAGGCCTTCAGCCTTCCCAGAAAAGATTGTAAATGAGTCCGGGGGCATGAAGTCCCGTTGTATTTTTCAAAACAAGGAGGCTTGAACTTATGGGGGATCCTGACCCCGTCTACCAAGCCCATGTCCATGACGTCGAAACCCAAAGAGTTTTGAGATTCTAAGGACCTCAATTTCTCAGCTATCTCATCCAATCTTCTATCATAAGCTTCTTCCCCAGCGCCCATTACTGTGAATTGGTCCTCCTGAGGATCTTCTTGTAGTACCCTGGCTGCGGTGGCAGTCCCTTGAACATTTGCAGGAATATTGGCCTCAGGATGGAGGTGTGGTCCAAATACAGGGGGATTTACATGAGGTTGGACCCTTTCATTGTTACTGGTACCGGCAGTCCCTATATGTGGATCCTCTTGATTTTGCCTTTCCACCATGGCTCTCAATCTTTCCTGGCTCTGAGCCATGTTGTTCATAACTTCCATAAACTGAGTCATTTGATTCCTCATCTCTAGCCTTTCATTTGCCATTTGATTTCTGACCTCAGTAAGGTCCTGCTGCATCTGATCCATTTGGATTCCCGGAAGGTTGTTTCGGGTTGGATAACGGTGCGGACGGTTGAGGGGAAATACCCGGCGCCTAGCAATAGTTCCTGAGGCATCACAACAGAGGTTAGCAATAATAAAACAAAACCTACAAAACAAACAAAGGGTTAGCATGCAATGCAGTTATGCTTATTTGTTCTCAAGGTATCCGGTTTGGCTTTCAGTTTTGACCCTTCCAGACCCTTGAAGATGCTGTTGTTGTTGCTTGAAGAAAACTCAGATGAAGCAAACTAACACAAATATATTACAGAAGGTGAAATAATACAACTTGTTCATTTTACAACACAAGCCCTCTAAGGGGTCAAAATACAATACAAGAAAATAAAAGTACATGGAAAGAAAGCAACAACAAACAAATGGTCAAACACCAAGACCAAACTCATCCTCACGAACTTCCTTGAGAAGTGCTTCGGTCACAGGATCAGCCGGACGCTCCGTGAGATTCCTGATGAGGAGATTCCGGGTCGTAACAGCTGCAGCTAGCTTCTTGTGCTGAGTTTGTTCTTTGGACCTCTTCACCCCTGCTTTGATCTTCAGTTCTGATATCTCCCTCTGGGCTGCTGCCAGGGCCTCTTGCTGTTCTTTTGCACTAGCTTCCAGTTGCTCCATCTTGTCTTGAATTCTCTTGTCTTCCAGGGTACGAGCCTCGGTGATCCTGACCCACCGGGCTTGACTCTCCTTCAAATACAAGTTTGTCCTTGCTCTCTGGAATTGGGCTTCTTTGCAAGCATTCTTCAGAATTTGTTCTCCAGCTTTAGACTTTTTGATATAATCCCCAGACTTCTCAATCTTAGTCAGATGCCCTACTCTCAATTTCTCCAACCTCTCAATCTCCCTCATACCTTCACTCCTCTCCCGGAGGGTCTTCTGCAAAGCCTGGGTTAGCTTCTCATTTCTTTCCTTCAAACCCTCAAACTCCTCCAAACTGACAGTGGCAGGTGGTGGTGTTGAAGATGACTCAGGCATGTCTTCTATGGTAAAGGGCATCCCAGAGAATTGAGCCCTGGCACGAGACCACTCATAATATTGTGCTGATGCCACATTATTGCACTTCCCCAGAATAGTCACTCCCTTGGCATGAACATTATCCCAGGCCCAGGCAGCCTGCCTAACAATAGCCAAATTAATCTTGTTCTCACAATAGAGAGTCTCAACCAAGTCCTGTGCCCTAGGAGTGTGGACCAGTGCATAGCCCAGTTGCCTTCTGAACAGCAGAGGATTGTAATTGATACTACCCTTAACTCCTATTAAAGGCACATTGGGGAAATGCCCACAGCTGGTGATGATATCCCTGCCCTTGGTGCTCTGAGTGCACCATCTGATATCTGCTGAAGTTAGAGCAGTGAGTCTCTTAGCCCAGTTGCTCTGCTGATGAGGGTTCAGAAATGCATCTGTCCTGGGTAGATGCTTGAGAAGCCAAGTGTGGAACAATGGAGCACAACACCTCACTAATCTCCCCCTCTGCTTTTCATTTCTCTGATGCACTGAGTAATAGAGATCCCCTAATAAAGTTGGTACTGGGTTCTTCAAGATGAATAGATGGATTGCATTCCTGCTGATGAATCGAGGCTCATCTGCAAACAATACAATTCCATATATGCTCAAGGCCAGTAAAGCACAAACAGCTTTCCACTCTCCTAGAGAAGCTTTCAGGGTAGCTTGAGAGATTAAGAAATCCAGATGAAAACCAGGGATCCCAGCTTTAGAAGTCATATGCTGCTCAATCAGGACAGGTTCCAGATGCAAAGCTTTTGCTACTTCTCCATTAGCAGGAAAGACCATCTCAGGGTTGAAAGGGATTCCACCCCTGATAGGCATACCAACTAATGAAGAGTACTCTTCCAATAAAGGGCCCAGCTGAAAGTCTTGAAAGGTGAAGCATCTCAGTGGGGGATCATAGAACTGAATGCAGGTGTGGATCAGGCTTCTCTGTGATGGGTCCAGATCCATAACCATATCAAGTATATCTCCATAACTTTCCCTGAACAATGGTATGTGATCTGGGGTGATCAGGGTCTGAATCCTCCTGATGTCTGATAGCTCTGGCTGGAAAAAGTGATAGGTGATGTTGCTCTTTTTAGGAGCCATGAAGCTGAGACTGAATAGAGACAGGTGCTGATGATAATACTGAAGAAGTGGGCCACTGACTGGCTGGCGCAGGTGATAACTGAAGCAGATAGCTGATGAAGACAAGTCACTATTGAAGATGGGGTCAAAACCAAAACCAAATGAAGATGGATACCCTGAAACACAAATAAGCAAATGTCAATATGATGCAATGATTATGTATGCAAATGAAATGCAAGGGTCTGTGACTGAGCTGGATCTGATCAAAACTCTGATATAAGTCCAAGTGTGCTCAAGAATTCCAGATGAGGTCTATAAATCCAGTAACCAAGGTGGGGGGCTCAAATAAAGAGCCACACGTCCAGGGTTTTAGAATCACAAGAACTGTCCCAAAATGAAGCACTCTTAAACAAACAAAGTAACAGGGTATTCTGAGGTCAAGGTACCTGCAAACCTGTAAACAGCCCAACCCCCTCACAGGTGGTGTTCTAGAACAAGGATCCTCAGACTTGGATCAATTATGAGAAGTGTAAATACTTCTAACCCGGAGGTACAGTGTTTACAATAACCATAAAAGTTCCTCCTCTAATTCACCTCAGTTTCTGAAGGTCAATACTAAAGGTCATCCAGACTTAGCAGGCTTCCCAGATAGCCCTAGCATTGCAGGAAATCTGCAACACAGAGTTCTCAAGAAGAAACCCATATCTGAACCGTGTTTCATATTCCCGCACCAAACCGAAATGGAATGGGAAAGAATATGATTCACTCTAGCCTAGGTGTCACTCAGGTCCCAGGTATAGGACCTTAACTCTCAATGAATCACCCACCCATCAAAACAAAGACCAGATCCAGCCAGCAGCATGACAGTATGATATATACAAAAGCAATAAAGAAAGCAATAAAGCAAAAATAAAACATATACAAACACAAATAAGCACATAACACCCCAGTAAACAACAAATCAAACAAGCGCTAGGAGGAACCCACAAAAAGAACCAGAAGCCCTGGTTGCAGTATAAGGCTCCCCAGCAGAGTCGCCAAGCTGTCACTCCCGATAAATGGGAATGGCCCAGATAAAGGTACAGACGCGAACGATCGGCGAGAGGGACAATGAGAACACACAGCAGTGAACTCACTGGAGATGAATAGAGTCGCCAGCCAGGCATTTTTATCCCGAAGGAAAGGCAATGCTGCACAGGCCTAGAAAAAGATGGATAAGACGGTTGCGAACCAGAGAGACTGAGAAAGGGGGTTGGTTACAACCTGGGAAGGTATTAGCACCCAGATTGTCCGTCGTACTCGACGGGATCCACGCTTAAAAGATTTGTGTTTAAAGGGGTAGTGTCAATGCAATTTGTGTATAAAAGAGCTGGAAAAGGATGTACAGGTGTCAGTGTAGAAGAAATGAAGTGTGTAAATGTACAGTGTCAGTGCAGGAATGAGAATGTGCCCAAGATAATGAGGCTAAAAGAATGAAGCTGGAAAGAGGGGGAACATACAGAGACTTTTGTTCGATAACTGTTAAGTTATGCCTACGTATCCTCTCGTGCAATGAGGAAGTCAGAACACCGTAGTTCGACTCAAAGAGACTGAAAGATGAATTGACTTGTGAACTGCTTACTTGCCTATGCTCAAGTGTATGACCTGTCTGGCTCAGGTGCTTACTGTCTTGCATTAGACGGAAGAAGCAAGTTCTCGTTTGTGAGTGAATGAGATGAGAAAAGAATCCCGGAGGAGACGATTATTGTTTGTTTTTGAGTTTTCAGTCTTTTATTGCTTTTGAAAGTTTGTCATAAGTTAATGAGCTTAAGCCTAAACCAATGGATTTAGTAAACCCATCACATCTTCCCTCTGATTAGGGGTAATGAGAATACCTTAAGTGTGAAGTCAGATTCTCACACTTAATCACCTTTTGATGAAGGATTAAGATCATTAACCTACTTGTGATTATTTAGATGTTTTTGGTGTTTTTGTTTAGTGTTGAGTAATGAGGTTAAGCCATAATCAGACTCATTACACCATCCTAATAGAAGGATAATAGATGAGAATGTTTAAGCTGAGGAAAGCTCCTCAACTTAATCCATGATTAGGGATTAAACTCATGACAAAACAAAGCCTTTATTAAGTGAATCTTATTTAATGGTATGATGATGAAGTGTTTTTTATGATTTGTAAGACAACTTGAGGGGGACTTGTCCATTAACACTAGGGTTAGTCCTTCTTAACCAATTAAGGAAGAATTAGAACCCTAATGCAAGGCCCAAGTTACAAGTGTGATGTCTTGATACTTATTAAGTGAATTGATTAAGAGATTTAAACACATTAAGGGTTTAACACTTAGGATTAAAGTTATACACTCCATCCTAATAGAAGGATGCAGGCATAAGCTTAATCACCAAGCCTTAGAGCCTTTAAGGTTTAGTCCCTGATTATGAGATGAGAAGAGAAGACTCAAAGATGACACAAAGGTAAAACTAATTGGGGAACTAATCAAACCCTAATCATTGTCATGCTTGGTTGTTCCTAAGGTTTGTGAGGTTAAACAAGAAAGAAGCCTTCAATGGAACCACCAGGAAGCAGATGAAAGGATCAGGAGAAGCAAAGTGACTTGCTTCAATCCAGAAGTCAAGTCACTTGAGGAAAGAAAGTGGGAGGAACAAGAGTGAGCAAGCTCAATCTCAAACACATATAGAGATGCAGCAATGGATGCAAGAGAGATGAAAAGAAAAGTTATGGGAAGTGAAGGCAAATTCACTTCTCAAGTTCACTTACCACCTGAAATGTTAGAAAGAAATGCAATGCAATGCAAAATGAGATGAAATGGTATGATGCTAAACAAAACCAGAAGCATATTCATGATGACAATGATGCTATGAGATGCTACAAACATGAGGCAGCACATGAAAATGTTCATACAAGATCATGGATGCAAATGATGCAAGTTAAGGAGCATGAACTTACATGAAAAGTTATGAAACATACATGGCAAACAACATGGCAAATGCAAGATGCAATGATCAAACATGCTTTCTATATGTCTTATGATGTCAAATGATTCACATGGATGTTTGAAATGTCATGGCAAGTCATGTAATGCAAGAAAATGCAAAATGGATGCATATGAAAGCCCAAATTAGGGTTTATGGATCAAACAACAAACAAAAACCAAAGACAGAAGCAAAACCTAAGATAAAAAAAAGGAAAATGCCACTCAAAGAAACCCTAATCTTGTACTAAACCAAGGTCCAAAGGGGAGGTCTCAACTCTTAACCAATCTCAAGTTATGAATTTTACAAGTTATTAGGGTTTTTAGGGCTCCTAAACAAGAAAATCATCAAACAAAATGAAAATGAGGAATCAAATCAAAGCCATTTTATCTCAAAAACTACATGCTAAACACAATGCAATGCAAGAAGAATCAATGTCCAACTCTTCATAGATAGGCAGAAATGATTTTTTGAACTTTGGATCAAATTAATGCATAAAAATGATTTTTATTCAATGAAAAATTCTCAAAATGCATCAAGATCAAAAAATAAATTTGGTTTGAAGGTTGGACAATGTTTCTAAATGTCTTAGAACATTTCATGAATTTTTTTGGTGATTTTTAGATACCTAAGAGTATTTTTAATAAATTAATTTCCATTAATCAATTAAAAATAATCTTTTAAATATTTAAAAATACTTTTTAATGATAAAAAATAAAATAAAAATATTTTTTGTGTCATAAAAATTAATAAAACTTATGAGAAAAAGTTTCATAATTTTTAGATATTTTCTACTATTTTAAATTAAATATGCAAAACAAATGAAAAGAAAATGAATTAAATGAAAATAAAAAGAAAGTCAAATGAGTGGAGGGCCAGGATTGAGTCTGAGTTGAATTAGTTGACCACGCGCGTTATCCAAGGGCTGTGGTTGGCTCAGATTAAATTAATTTAATTATAGATTAATTAAACTAAACACGTGGATTAGGGCTAAGCAAACAGATCTGGACCACACACGCGCGCGGGTAGTCAACGGGTCAAAGGCATCCAACGCACGAAATTCAAATGGGAGTTAATGACTGTAATTAGGGCAAATGATTTTCAGGTGGCCGGAGAGGACCTCCGGTCGTCTTCTCCGGTGGGAAGTCCACCTGAAAATCTCCAAACTCTCTCAAATCGTAACAAAAACAAAATCTAAAAAAAGGGAAATGATTCCCATGATCCACTGAATCAAAACCCCATGCCCAAATTCATTTATCTTTCCCCAGAAGCATGAATCGAAACAAACAATTTTTAGGGCAAACCAGTTTCAGAGATCAATTAAATGTTCATTTCATCACCATTTCAAAAACTAAAAGCATCAGGATACTCAGTGAAGCATGGAGAACAAGTTTAGAACATAAAAAATGATTCCTGGAAAAATATTTCTTGAGCTACCTGAGATTCGAAGCTTTCACTCCAGCAACTTTCAGACCCTTTCTCCTTGTGCAATCCACTCCTTAGGACCTCTTGATGATGTTTGAATGCTTTGGAGAAGTTTATGTTGGCTGTGTGAAGAGTTTGAGCAGCTTCTGCTCAAGCTCAGTTGGGAATGGCAAAGGTGATGCAAGCAGCTTCAGGCCAATGTGAGTGGTTCTTTATGGTCCTGATGATGAGTGGAGAAGGTTTGTGGAGTTGGTTTTGATGTTTGTGAGCTGGGGAGAGAGATTCGAATGAAACTGCAACTTGAGGTGAAAAATGGCAATGGGGTGCTCTTGCTTGTTTCAGGCCCAAGTCTTGTTGGTTTCTACTCAGTAAAGCAAGGTGATTTGATCTATGGAAATGGTTTTTGTGTTTGTGTGTTGTGGAAGATGATTCGAAAGTTTTTGCTTGTTGGGGTGTTTTTGTGAATGGCTTGCTATATGAGGTTTCAGCCTTGCTTCTTGAGTGTCTTGGCCAGCATTTGGATAGTATATTTTAATCCCATAGGTCAGGGGATGTGACATGGCCTGTGGTGATTGGGATGTTTACTTTTGCAAAATGTCAACTTGGTTGTAAGAGAGGCATGGGCTTGGTTCTAGCTTGGTACAAGGGCTAGGGCTGGCGCAGCATGGTGTGGTGAGAGACTATGGCTGGTTCAAAGGCCAAGGCAGCAAGTTGTAGGAAACATCATGATGGTTTTGCAACTTGGTTGAATTTTGGTTCATATGGAAAAAACTTGTTACATAAGCCATGAAACATGAGGCACCTTGGTTCAAATCTGACTTTTAGAAGTTGCATGATCATGTTAAGTGCATTAGAAGCCCATATGGTGACTGAATTGGCCTTGAAAGGAGAATTTGCAATTTTTGCCTTTTGGTGCATAACTTGAAAATCAATGATTTTTGCCAACTTTGTCACACCATAACTTTTGATCCAAAAAGAATTTGATCATGTTCTTGTACTTTTTGAAAAGGGAAAGATGTAATCTACAACTTTCATGACCAAAGTTTTTCCATTTGAAGCATTTTTGGATCAAGAATTAAGGCTTGAAAAATGACCTAAAATGAAGCATTCTTGAAAAGTCAACTATGCCCAAAAAGTCAACACTTGCAAAAACTCCAAATTCTTGATTTTTATGAACTTCAACCTTCTTCCATGATCAAATAAAGATCATATACACTCAAAATGATGAAGATCACCCATTGGTTGGGTCATTGGGGGCCTCAGATGCCCTGATTTTACACTGACTTGCTTGAAAAGTCAACTCTTGATCAGATGACTTCCCCATGGAATTTCTTCATGAAAATTGATATGCATACTCCTTATACCATATAGAGACCAATGGAAACAAGAATGACCAAAAAATTGGGTGTTATGGCCTCTGAAACCAAAACCCTAATTTTAGGTCAACTGTGCAGTCAAACCTGGCTCTGCATCCATTCAAACCCTAGTTCTTGTGATTCTTTTGAAATCTTGACTTTGTGGGGATATAAAATGATGCTTGAACACACATGGACCCCTTTGAGGTGATTGTTGGCCTTTGGAGTGGCTCAAGAGGCTTTGGGATTGCTCAGGTCACAAACCCTAGGTGCAGATGACTTAGAAACTATGCAGTGAATCAAAAATGTGATATGAGATGATATGATTGAGTTTATGCATATGAAATGATCACAAGCCATGGTGTGAATGGGTGAGGGCAAATTTGGGGTGTCTACAGCTGCCCCTATTCAAACATGGGTTAGCTGTGCAGGGTGTAAGCGAAGGCTTAACAGGCAAACAAGATAACTTGTGGTTGAATACCAAAGACAGTCCAAAATTTGCACTCACAGAAATGAAGAAGAAAAGGGATATAGATTGCAAAAGGAAAATAAAGTATATTGTAAAAGTGCGGAAAACAAAGCAATGACGGGGACGGCCGACATGCTGGGGATAAAAGGTAAAGCCAAGACGGGGACGGCCGACTAGCTGGGGAAAATCGAATTATGATGGGGACGGCCATCAAGATAAAGTAAGATTCTCTGGGAATTAATGAAACATGACGGGGACGGCCGTTTTGTTCACAAAGGTAAAGTAACCAACGATGGGGACGGCCATCGGGCTAAAAAGAAAAAGGGACCACGACGTGGACGGCCATCGGGTTAAAGAATAAATGAAATAAACAGATGATGGGGTACGGCCATCAAAAGTGAAGGACGATCACCTAGCAGGGGATGGCTGCTCTGTTGGGGAATAAAGGAATTATGATGGGGACGGCCACCTGGCAGGGGACGGCTGCCGAAAATATCAACGATGGGGACGACCATCGGATAAAAGGTCAACAATGGGGACGGCCATCGGACGAGCATGATGGAGGACGACCATCAAGAGGTGGAGGACGACCACCTAGAAGGGGACGGCTGCTCTCAAGGTTTATCATGACATAGGACGAATGCCAGATAACCAAAATCAACAATGGGGACGGCCATTGGATAAAATTGATGAAGTAAGATCATCAAGAGGTGGAGGACGACCACCTAGCAGGGGACGGCTGCAAAAAAAATCAACGATGGGGACGGCCATCGGATGAGCATGATGGAGGACGACCATCAAGAGGTGGAGGACGACCACCTAGCAGGGTACGGCTGCTCTCAGGGTTTTATCATAACACAGGACGAGTGTTAGATAAAAAGGAAAAAAAGCTTACTTGGCGATCTACTGGGGATACAGTAAACACGGACGAGTGTTTACAACCAAGGAAAGAATGTATAAGTGTTTAGGTGTTGTGTATAGATTAAAGATGCGGACGAGCACCCTTAAGACCACGATACGGACGAGTATCAGGTAGAAACAAACTGACACGTGTTCAGAGATGATGATACGGACGGGTATCATCTGGTTAACAGAGAACACGGACGAGCGTTGTATCTGAGGGGACTCTTCTGGGGAATAGTAGACACGGACGAGTATCTATATTCAAGAAGAACAGAAGTATTTGACACAGTGTATGGACTAAAGATGCGGACGAACATCCTTAAGACTATGATACGGACGAGTATCATGTAGAAACAATCATTGGACGCATATTCTGAGATGATGGTACGGATGAGTACCAACTGGTTAACAAAGAACACGAACCAAAGTCGAATCTGTGGGGATGTAACTGGTATATACAAGATACGGACGAGTATCTGTATAAGTAGTGAGTATGAATGGATGAGTATTTATCAGCTGGGGAGGGCGATACGGACGAGTGTCAAAAAGGAGAAGAGTGTGATATGAACAAATATTTGATATACAAAGTGTAGGTGACTGCGCTGGGGATACGACACGGACGGGTGCCAAGAAAGTGTATATAAGTATATGTGAGTACAAAGAGGATGTCTTTGGCTTTCTGCTGGGATATAACACGGACGGGTGTCAAAAGGAGTATATACTGGTGTTTGTGATTTGTGAGGCAACTACTTTTGCTGGGAACTCTGGTGGGGATTTTTCTTCTGTATGTTGATGAACTGTAATCATTCACAGGTGTTGATTCACAACATGGCTCATGATTATGCTATGCATTTGATTTTTTTGCCGTAATGCTCCGTGTTAAAACGGAATGCTACGCTTTGTGGGTGAATATGATGCAAATGCTATGATTGTGCAAAGATACCAAAACCGGGATTCGGATCCCGTTGCTGCGAAGATCTTTGATCGATCTGCTTGAAGCGGACATCCCAGCTGGGGGGTGAAATTATTGACAGAGCTGATGAGATGCAAGAATGACCAAAAAATTGGGTGTTATGGCCTCTGAAACCAAAACCCTAATTTTAGGTCAACTGTGCAGTCAAACCTGGCTCTGCATCCATTCAAACCCTAGTTCTTGTGATTCTTTTGAAATCTTGACTTTGTGGGGATATAAAATGATGCTTGAACACACATGGACCCCTTTGAGGTGATTGTTGGCCTTTGGAGTGGCTCAAGAGGCTTTGGGATTGCTCAGGTCACAAACCCTAGGTGCAGATGACTTAGAAACTATGCAGTGAATCAAAAATGTGATATGAGATGATATGATTGAGTTTATGCATATGAAATGATCACAAGCCATGGTGTGAATGGGTGAGGGCAAATTTGGGGTGTCTACACTCGCCACCAAACCTTTCCAAACGCAAATTATTCAAATATTTTCATAATTAAATAACGAAAGAATTGAATTCTGGAGTCCAGCATTCCTCGAATTCTTGAATAAACGCTCCCGAGGCTCGCCCCACGGGACGTGGTTTATTCGACCTTTCGTAATTAAAACTTTTAATCCACACATCAAATAACGAAAGAACTGAATTCTGGAGTCTCGCATTCCTCGAATTCTTGAATGAACTCTCCTGAGGCTCGCCCCACGGGACGCGGTTCATTCGCCCTTTCGTTCCTAAAACATTAATTAAAACAAACATTTTTTAAGCGAACATTGTTTAAATCCTTTATATCTCGCAAACAAGCTAGCGCTTCCGCCTCCTATCGCGAGCAGACAAGCCAACGCTTAGCAGTTAGAATGCGGTCTAAATAATCGTTCATTAAAACCAACCAGCCAGCCTTAGAACCACGAACTACGAAGCTCTGACTTTCCCATTGCACAAGGGAATACGTAGGCACATGGATCTTACTCCTTACCGAGCACCCTAGGAACAAAATAACCCATTTCCCATATTAACCTTAGAATAGAATCGTCCGTATTTACTTTATTATTCGAAGAAAACTGAAAGCATAAGTCAACATTAAATCACAAATTAAACTAAGAGGTTCCCGTTGAGTACAACAGACGTAAGGGGTGCTAATACCTTCCCCTTACGGAATCGAATCCCGAACCTAGAATCTGGTTTCAAAGACCTTGTTCTATCCGCTTTTTCAAAAAGGTTTCTCGATATTTTCCTTTTCCTTAATTGGAATAAAATAAGTTCGGTGGCGACTCTGTTGTTTAATTTTTATCCGCGGTATTTTTCTTACCGCGAGGTCGTATTTTTCAAGGTGCGACAGATGGCGACTCTGCTGGGGACTTTCAGAGAGTCAAGCCTAACTTAGTTTACTTTGCAATCAATGTCGAATTTGCTTATCTGTTTTCTTCACGCTTTTTATTTATGCTTGTTTAGTTGTTCTTTTTATTATGATCATTATCATACTTTCTTGTTGGATCCTGGGACGACACCTGAGTTTTTGAAAAAAGAAGAGGGAACACCTAGTTTAGAATTGGAAGTTATTAGTGTTAGTCTCCAAGGACTCGCTCCTTGCAAGCCTAGCATGAAAGCTCCCCCTAGAGAGTATACCTATTCACAGATCTCGTCATAACACAGCTAGCTTGTCACATGACTTGATTCGTGAAAGGACTGTGACTCTAGGACCACTTTTAGAACCGGTTTCAATGTTGACAGTTGCGTAGTGTTAGTCTCTGAGGACTCACTCCTCATACGGCTAACATGAGAACTCCACTCAAGGTAGACCCTATCGTTATTATCGTTATAATACAGCTAGCCTGTGGCAGGATGTTAGTACGATCAACGTCCGTGACCTTTGTCGCTCCCGATAGATGGGACCGGCCCAAATAAAGGTACAGACGCGAACGGTCGGCGAGAGGGACAATGAGAACACACATCAATGAACTCACTGGAGATGAATAGAGTCGCCAGCTAGGCATTTTTATCCCGGAGGAAAGGCAATGCTGCATAGACCTAGAAAGACATGGATAAGACGGTTGCGAACCAGAGAGACTGAGAAAGGGGGTTGGTTACAACCTGGGAAGGTATTAGCACTCAGATTGTCCGCCGTACTCGACGGGATCCACGCTTAAAAGATTTGTGTTTCAAAGGGGTAGTGTCAGTGCAATCTGTGTATAAAGAGCTGGAAAAGGATGTACAGGTGTCAGTGTAAAAGAAGTGAAGTGTATAATGATG
This sequence comes from Lathyrus aphaca, assembly GCA_963966055.1. Lineage (NCBI taxonomy): Eukaryota > Viridiplantae > Streptophyta > Magnoliopsida > Fabales > Fabaceae > Lathyrus > Lathyrus aphaca. Next base: position 16,811,065 of record OZ014525.1, read on the forward strand.
TGTCAGTGTAAGGAATGAGAATGAATTGCTCAAGAAGATGAGGCTAAAGAATAAAGCCGGAAAGAGGGGGAATATACAGAGACTTTTGTTCGATAACTGTTAAGTTATGCCTACGTATCCTCTCGTGCAATGAGGAAGTCAGAACACCGTAGTTCGACCCAAAGAGACTGAAAGATGAATTGACTTGTGAACTGCTTACTTGCCTATGCTCAAGTGTATGACCTGTCTGGCTCAGGTGCAAACTGTCTTGCATTAGACGGAAGAAGCGAGTTCTCGTTTGTGAGTGAATGAGATGAGAAAAGAATCCCGAAGGAGACGATTATTGTTTGTTTTTGAGTTTTCAGTCTTTTATTGCTTTTGAAAGTTTGTCATAAATTAATGAGCTTAAGCCTAAACCAATGGATTTAGTAAACTCATCACATCCTCCCTCTGATTAGGGGTAATGAGAATACCTTAAGTGTGAAGTCAGCTTCTCACACTTAATCACCATGGTGTAGGATTAAAATCCTTAACCTACTTGTGATTATTTAGATGTTTTTGTTGTTTTTGTTTAGTGTTAAGTAATGAGATTAAGCCATAATCAAGGATTAAACAGACCCATTACACCATCCTAATAGAAGGATAATAGATGAGAATGTTTAAGCTGAGGAAAACTCCTCAACTTAATCCATGATTAGGGATTAAACTCATGACAAAACAAAGCCTTTATTGAGTGGATTTTATTTAATGATATGATGATGAAGTGTATTTTATGATTTGTAAGACAACTTGGGGGGGACTTGTCCATTAACACTAGGGTTAGTCTTTCTTAACTTGTTAAGGAAGAATTAGAACCCTAATGCAAGGCCCAAGTTACAAGTGTGATGTCTTGATGATTATTAAGTGAATTGATTAAGGGATTTAAACACATTAAGGGTTTAACACTTAGGATTAAAGTTATACACTCCATCCTAAGAGAAGGATGCAGGCATAAGCTTAATCACAAAGCCTTAAAGCCTTTAGGGTTTAATCCCTGATTATGAGGTGGGAAGAGAAGACTCAAAAGAGACACAAAGGTAAAACTAAATGGGGGACTAATCAAAACCCTAATCATTGTCATGCTTGGTTGTTCCTAAGGTTTGTGAGGTTTACAAGAAAGATCTTCAGAGGAACCACCAGGAAGCAGATGAAAGGATCAAGAGAAGCAAAGCAACTTGCTTCATTCAAGAAGTCAAGTCACTAGAAGAAAGAAAGTGAGAAGAAGAATGAGCAAGCTCAAACTCAAACACATACAAAAATGCAGCAAGGATGCATAAAAGAAATGAAGAGAAGTTATGAGAAGTGAAGGCAAATTCACTTCTCAAAGTCACTTACCACCTGAAAAGTTAGAAAAGAAAATGCAATGCAATGCAAAATGAGATGAAATGGTATGATGAAAAACCAAACCAGAAGCACATACATGATGTTAATGATGCTATGAGATGCTACAAGCCAGAAACAACACATGTGGATGATCATTCAAACTTATGGATGCAAATGAAGCAAGTTAGGACACATGATCATACATGAAAAGTTATGAGATGCATATGGCATACAACATGGCAAATGAAAGATGAAATGATCAAACATGCTTTCAATATGTCTTATGATGTCAAATAGATCACAAGAATGCATAAAATGCTATGGCAAGTCAAGGTATGAATGCAAATGCAAGATGGATGCATATGGAAGCCCAAATTAGGGTTTATGATCAATGCATCAAACACAAACCAAAATCAGAAGCAAACAACACTACAAAAAATTGAAAATGCACTCAAAGGATCCCTAAACCTATACTAACTCACTGCCCAAAGGAGAGGTCTCAACTCTTAACCTAATTCAAGTTATGATTTTCCTAAGTTTTCTAAGGTTTTAGGGTTCCTTAACAAGAAAAATATCAAACAAATTGAAAATGAAAGATCAAATCATGGCCATTTAATCTCACAAACTACATGCCAAATACAATGCAATTCAAAAAGAATCAAGGTCCAACTCTTTAGGGTTAGGCAGAAATGATTTTTGGAAGTTTGGATCAAAATAATGCATAAAAATGATTTTAATTCCATGGAAAATTCTCAAAATGCATCAAGATCAAAAAATAAATTTGGTTTGAGGTTGGACAATGTTTCTAAATGTTTTTAAATGTTTCATGAATTTTTTGGTGATTTTTAAATACCTAAAAGTATTTTTAATTAATTAATTCTCATTAATTAATTAAAAAGAAACTTTTAAATATTTAAAAATACTTTTAAAATGCTAAAAATGAAAATAAAAATATTTTTGGGTATTAAAAATTTATGAAACTCTTGACAAAAAATTTCATAATTTTTAAATGGTTTTTGCTATTTTAAATAAATTGTACAAATTAAATGAGAAAAATTGAAATAAAAATTAAATAAATGGAAGTATGCTAAATGAGAGGCTGAGATTGAATCTGGAGATGAAGCCATTGACTGCGCGCCAGATCTAATGGTTGGTATTCAAACTGAGTTAAACATAATTATGAATTAATTAAATGAGATTAGGGTTTAATGAGTGCATCTGAGCCACACACACGCGCGCCAAGTCAACCAGGTCAACTGATCCAACGCACGAGATTCAAACTTCCTTAATTACAGGGATTAAAACCCTAATCATTTTCAGGTGGCCGAAGAAGACCTCCGGTCGTCTTCTCCGGTGGGAACCCCACCTGAAAATTCCTAGAATCCTCAAAACGTAACTAAAATGAAATCTAAAAACACAGAAATGATTCCCACAACCCACTGAATCAAAACCCCAAGCTAAAACTCATTTATATTGCATCAAACACATGAATCGAAACAAAAGAAAAATTAGGGCAAGACTTTCAGAACACGATTACACCCTCATTTTTCCACCATTTTCAAAACCAATGACATCAGAATGATCAGGAGAACATATAGAATCTATTTAGAACTTAAAAAAGGATTTCTGGAAAAAATGTTCTTGAGCTACCTGAGTTTTGAAGCTTTCAGTTTTGCAACTTTCTGGCCTCTCCTCTTGATGCAATCCACTCCCTTTGATCCCCTGATGATGTCTGGATGCTTAGAAGGAGTTTTTGTTGGCTAGTTTGGGAGGTTGAACAAGTTCTGTTCAGTGAAGTGAAGGAATCGTGTTTTGGATTCAGGCTGTTTCAGGCAATGGTGAGGGGTTCTTTGTGATCAGGGTGATGAGTGGAGAAGGTTTTGTGAAGTTTGTTTTTATGTTTGTGGCTTGTATGCTGAGTTTCGAAGGGTTTTGCTCTTGGGAGTGAAAATGAAGAAGTGATGTTCTTGCTGGTTTCAGGCTCTTGTGTTATGTTGCTTGGCTTGCCATTTGTTTGTATAAACTAATGGGATTGGTCAGAGGATGTGACCTGTGCTTTTGTGATAGGTGTGCTAGCTTTTGCCAAAATGTCAACTTCTTGTAAGAGAGGGCATGGGCAACTTCTAGCCAAGTACAAAGGGCTTGTCTGGCGCAGCATGGTGTGAGGGAAAGGCTAGTGTGATTCAGCAGGCTAGGCAGCAAGTGGATGAAGTGTGATGATGGTTTTTGCAACTTGCTTGCTTTTAGTTCACATGGAAATATCTTGCTCCAAAGGCCATACATACATGCAACTCTTTGGTTCAATCTGAACTTTAGATGTTACATGATCATGTTATGTGAATTATAAGTCCATTTGATAGCCTTAGAACACTTGATCAAGTCATTTTGCAAAATACTTCTTTGGTAGAAACTTTGAATTTTAGTGATTTTTGTCAACTTTGACAAACCATAACTTTTGATCCAAAATGAATTAGGTCATGTTCTTGTACTTTTTGAAAAGGGAAAGATCTAATCTACAACTTTCATGACCAAAGTTTTTCCATTTGAAGCATTTTTGGATCAAAAAGTAAGGGTTGAAAAGTTGCCTAAAATGACAAAATCCTTAAAAGTCAAACTTAACCCAAAAAGTCAACTTTGCAAAAACTTGTAATTATTGAATTTTGTGAACTTCAACCTTCTTCCATGATCAAATAAAGATCAAATACACTCCAAAATGATGAAGATCACCCCTTGGTTGGGTCATTGGGGGCCTCAGATGCCCTGATTTTGCACTGACTTGTCCAGAAAGTCAACTCTTGATCAGATGACTTCCCCATGGAATTTCTTCATAAAAATTGATATGCATATTCCCTATACCATATAGAGACCAATAGAAACAAGAATGACCAAAAAATTTGTAGTTATGGCCTCTGAAACCAAAACCCTAATTTTAGGTCAACTGTGCAATCAAGCCTGGCTCTGCCTTCACACCAATCCCAGTTCTTGTGATTCTTTGGCATCCTTGACTTTGAGAAGATATGATATGATACTTGAACACACATAGACCCCTTTTAAGTGATTTATGGCCTTTGGAGTGGCTCAAAAAGTTCTTGTATTGCTCAGATCACAAACCCTAGATGCAAATGACTTAGAATCTATGCAGTGAATTAAAACTGTGATATGAGATGCTATGATTGTATTTATGCATATGAAATGATCACAAGCCATGGTGTGAATGGGTGAGGGAAAATTTGGGGTGTTTACAACCTTGAGTATCTTATCCATAACCGTAGAAACTATCCTGTGAGTGGTTATACGGGTAAAGAACTTAGAAAAATCCTATAAGAGTCTACCTGTTAAGGTTACTTTTATCAGAGATACCAGTTTATTTACTTATTACTATGGTTCACCTCAAAGCAGATTATACTCGTGATCCTGGATCTTGCATTGCATCCATACGCATATTAATTTCATTTGCATAATAGTTCATCTTGCATTTCATTCCAGAGTTGTAAACTCATTGCATGTTCCTTCATCTTCGGTAAATCAAGCTGATTTCCCGACACCCGTATCGTTCTCGACGCCCGTATCTAACTCGGGCCAACACTAGAACACTGATGGACCTGATTCAAGATGAACAAGCTGCTATGAGGGAAGATATTGACTCGGTCAAGAGCAAGATCGACCGGATTTTTGAGACTTTACAAACTTTGGCCATAATGGAAGAACATCGTGAAGCTGCTGCCACAAGAAACAATGTTCTCATGCAAGGATCTGCCTCACGTACAATGCCTTCAGTTCCTGTTCCAAATCCTTTGGTATATGGTTTGCCTCCAGGATTTACTCCTGCTGTTGAAGAAGCCACTTATCAACCAATACCTACCTCTGGTGTTACTGTTGGTGCTATTCCTCAAGATCAACCTATTCCAACCCAAGTCCAGTTTCCTCATGGTGAAGAGGATCAACAAGTTGAGTATGAGATGCATACTGTTGTTCCAATCACAAACCCTCATGTTGTTCAAGATTCTGAAGCAATGAAGATGTGTCGCGAGTTAGCTGAAAAACTTTGAATCATGGAAGAACACAACTCAACTTCTCTGAGTGCCTCAGACATGTGCTTAGTTCCAGATGTTGTGATCCCTGCTAAGTTCAAACTGCCAGAATTCGAAAAATATAAAGGCTTTAGTTGTCCTGAGCTCCATTTGAGAATGTACTGTAGAAAAATGGCCGATCATGCCAAAGACGACAGACTCATGATCCATTGCTTCCAAGACAGCCTGTCTGGAGCATCTCTAGAATGGTACATGCAGCTCAAACACAACAATGTTCGTACTTGGCTTGATCTATCTGATGCATTCAAAAAGCAATACAAGTACAACACTGACTTAGCTCCAAATCGTACTCAACTTCAGAGTATGGCTCAAAAGGAAAACGAATCCTTCAAAGAGTACGAACAACGCTGGAGGGAGTTAGCTGCCAGAGTACATCCGTTGTTGGTTGACCGTGAATTGATTGACATCTTCATGGGTACCTTACAGGGGCAATACTACGAAAAGCTGATCAGCAGTGTATCTTCTGGATTTTCAGACATGGTCATCGTTTGAGAAAGAATTGAAGAAGGTTTGAAAAGTGGAAAGATCCAAGGAGGTTCTAGCAACCAAACCAATGTCAAGAAACCTTTCAACGGGTACAAAAAGGGCAAAACAAATGCCATTTCTACTACAAGCGGGACACCTCAACAGAGTGCACCTACTTCATTACCCTACTATCAATATCCTTATATTGTTGCTGCACAATATGCTCCTATGCCTTATCAGCCAATTCCTCTAATGCCTTATCATCCAGCCATTCAAGCTCCATTTCCGCCTCATATGGCTTATCAACCACGTCCATATCCTCTAGTTGCAGTTGCGCAATATGCATTTGGACCATACCAGCAACCGGCTTATCCACAACATCCTGGTCAACAACACCAACGCGCTCCTCAACAACGCCCACCATATCAACAAAGAAGGCCTGAAAGAAGCTTTAATCCACTACCTATGTCATATGGAGAAATCTTCAATGGGTTGATGGCAAAGGGAACTCTTGTTTTGAAGGACATGCCACCTCAAACTGGTAACGCCCAAGACTATGATGTCAATGCTCGCTGTGAGTATCACAAGGGTGCTCCAGGTCACACAATCGAGAACTGTAGAGTGTTCAAGCACAAAGTTCAAGACCTGATCGACTCTAAGGATCTCACCTTCACTCAGAAGAATCCAAATGTCCAGAACGATCCAATGCCGCCGCACGTGTCATACCCTAAATTTTGACCAGAAATTTTTTAATTTTTTGTTCATTTTGACGTGTTTTCGTCGATTTACCGGAAATTGATCATTTTGCATTTTTAAGTTAAAACATATCATTAATCATTAATTATTGTATTTTTGTTCGATTTTATTCAGTATCATTTTATTTTATACTTGATTTCGGAGGATTAAATTAATTTTAGAAATTAGTTAGATTTTTTTGTTTGTTCCATTTTAAATCATTTCTGTTATTTATTTACTATAATTTAAGTTTACCTTTTAATTTAATTTTTTAGATTTAATTATTATTTTCTAAAAAATAAAAATCAATTTGAGTTAGTTTAGGTTTTAATTAGTTTAATAATCTTACTAGTTTTTACTTATCATTTTAATTTAGACTATTTAGAATTAGTTTTAATTTTACTTAAATTTAGTTTTAATTTACTTTAATTTTTTATTTAGTTTATATCTGGATTAATTGCTTTCCTCATTTAACTAATTTATAGCAGTTTTTTTATCTATTTTTTATTATTATTATTTTTTATTATTAGATTATTTTAATTATTCTGGTTTCACTTGGTTGATTTAGAATTGATTAAGTTAGTTTTAAAGTGTAAATTTATGGTCCAAGTGAAAACACAACACCCCAAGTCTGCTAACACACAGCTCTAGACTTTCACAAAAATATGCATACTCAGACCTGCACCAGAAAGAAAAAAAAGGGACCTTTCTTTCAATATCAAAAAAGGAGGACACCAGGCTGTCCAAAGGGGGGGACAACGACCAAACAGAGAAAAACGTTTTATCAGTTTTTTACGACTTTGCTTGGAGGATATAACAATATCATAACCTTCAAGACTCAGGGAACACAGATAAAAACCACTCTTCATTCATAAACCAGAACTCCTTGACTCAGACATCATCTTAGACCCAAATTCGTGAGTAACCCTTCAAACCCACCAATAGACCTTTCTCCGACCCACCATTTTCCACCCCCATCCAACACCACAAACCCCTATTCTTCACAAACCCAGCAACAACAATAACAAACAGAACAATCACAAAAAGTCCGAAATCCGAAACCTGCTTTGCTCCCTCATTCACGCCTCACAGGTTTCAAACCAATCTTCACAAAAACAGAAAAAAGCTTTCACCTCAAAAATCTCATCTTTTCACCCAGCCACCTTCCAAATCTCTTTGACAACAACCTCGTGACCTTCATCATCGCCACCACTTGAAGGTCGAATCCGACCACCGCAAAGCCCTCGCATAAAAACCGCACTCCATAACCCAACCATCCCGCCGCAACTTGCAAGCCAAGCTTTTCATCTCTCACCTTCCGCTTCTTCAACCCCATTTTTACAATAAATCCAACGAATCCGAAGCCACCATACCACAAATAAGAAAAACAGAAAGCAATGAGATGGAGAAGATGAGAACCGGAAATAACAAAATCTAGAAAACACAGAAAAACATACAACTCAAAAACATTATCCATCACCCTCTTCAACCTTTGTCACCGCCTTGTTCTTCATCGCAACCGTCAAAACCTCCGCGAACCACTAGACTCACCTTTTTCCTCACCTCCTTTCAAATCCGTCAACCACCAGCCGCCACCGTCCAACACTTTCAACCAAACCATAACTTTCTCCACCGCCGCTAAAACCCTTTCGATTCTGTCAACCACCAGCCGCCCTTCGTCTTCCGTCAAACCACAACCACAAACGAAACCCTCCCACAATCCACCGTCACAAACCAAGAACACCGCCGTGATTTCAAACCCTTCAAACCACCTTGCCACCGCTGCCATGAGAGAGGGAGGCCGAGAAGAACATTGGACGAGAGCGAGCGAGACGAAGGAGATTCATTGACGACCTCGCCGCCATGGAGGTTTGATGAGAGGTCGCGATTTTATTCAAGAACGGTGGAATTTTGCCGTTGGCCTCCGTCTCCTTCTTTTACTTTTAACAACAAATCTATTACCTTTTGTTTCACGTTTTTATCTATTTATTTTACTTTTGCTGTAATTATTATTTATTTTGTCTATTTGTGTTTTTGTTTTGCAGCTGGGCTTAGCCCATTTCATTTCTTGCTGATTGTCATTTTCTATTCATGCAACTTACCCTCCCTTATTTCATTTATAGTTTATTTTTATTTGATGTTTGCTATTTGTTTTTTTCAGCATTTTCTCGTTTTTTGTATGGAACTTTAGCCAAAGAAATTTCCACTATTTGTCTTTAGTTGATTTGTGTGCTAAGTTTCCAAGTTGATATCTTATTGAAGATTGAAGTTCACATTTATGTATGATGATAAACATTGTCTTCATTTATATATTTCTTTGCTAGTCTAGTTAAAATAGTTAAATATATTTATGTAATAAGTGGCCACACCTGTTGACATGCTTGTGTAGTTCTAAATTAGAAAATATATTTGTCAGCTTTAGTTTTTATTAAATTTGGCTTTAGTCCAATCGAAAAATAATACAATAGCTTAGTTTAGAATTTGGTTCACTAGCTTTGGTTCTATATGTACACATTAGTTTAGTTAAAGATTTATACTAATTACTTTAGTTTAAGTTACTTTAGTTTAAGTTTTAATAATACACATTAGTTAGAAAATAAATTTTGTGTTTTTTAGGATAATTTTCAATTAAAATTTTAGGAAATATTAGCCTTGTTCATATTTATTTTAGACTCAATTTTTAGAATTAATATACTTGTTTGATAATCCTTGATTTCTCAGATACTTGACACCTGATGTTTGTGTTTGAGTTTTTCCATGATTTAGACTTGATACTCAACGTTTTCCACTCGATGATACTTTAATGTATCTTGAGCTTCCGACGACTTTCTTGATTTCTTCTGCACGTAGTGAAGAGGCAACGAACCTTCTCCGTTAGGTTCCTCTAAAAATTCAATGTTATCTCTTTTGCGCCACACTGTAGGCTTGATGCCACATTTGTGTTTATCCGATTATTTGTACATCGCCATCGTGTCTAAACCATAAAACACCAAAAAAACTTTTGAACTAATTAATTTGCGAAAGAACTGAACTCCGGAGTCTAGCACTCCGCACGTTCTTGAGTGAATCATTCATCGGCTAGCCCCACGCGTTGTGGATTCATTCGCCCTTTCGTATTTAAAACACTCGACTTAATCAATCAATAAAATCATTTGTCGCGCCTACATTTGCACACACGTAAGTCGGTCACTCGTGATCGCCGTCTGCACGACATTACGCGTCTTAATTCACAAATCAAATAACGAGTAACTGAACTCCGGAGTCTAGCACTCCGCACGTTCTTGAATGCAATCACTCCTGGGCTAGCCCCACGCGATGTGGTTTGTTCACCCTCTCGTTCCTAAAACACCAAAACCTCTTAATTCACAAATTAAATAATGAGTAACTGAACTCCGGAGTCTAGCACTCCGCACGTTCTTGAGTGAATCACTCATGGGCTAGCCTCACGCGATGTGGTTTATTCATCCTCTCGTTTCTAAAAACACGAAAACGTTTAAATAAATTATACGAAGAATTGAAAGGATTAGACAATTCATTCACTTCGTCGTATTCAAATAATTCAAAGGATTAGACATGATTCATCTCCATAGGAAATATGTTCCTCCTATCAACCACAAACACAAATCAAATCTTACAAACAATTTTTCTCAAAGGAAGAATGTGGCATTGCTTGTCGATACTCATATCCAAGTTTAAAGCTTCTTCCGATTTTATTTCTCAAAGAAAGAATGTGGCATTGCTTGTCGATCTTTGTATCCATGTTTAAAGCTTCTTTCAATTTCTCTTTCTCAAATGTTTGTGGTGGAATAGGCAGGATACCTCCCTTTAAGATGACGACTTGTCTCTTTCTTTTTCAAATACAATTTAAAAATTACCAACCAATACAAACTATTTTCCTTAATTAATCAGCGAGTAACTGAACTCCGGAGTCTAGCACTCCGCACGTTCTTGAATGCAATCACTCCTGGGCTAGCCCCACGCGACATGATTCATTCGCCCTCTCATTTAAAACACCTTAACAAAGGTCAAATATCTTTTCTCTAAACGAACATTGTTTAAATCTTTCTATCTCGCAAACAAGCTAGCGCTTCGGCCTCCTATCGCGAGCAGATAAGCCAACGCTTAGTAGTAGAAAGTATTTCAAACAATTGTTCAATTAAAACTCACAAACTGTAGTTGCACGAACTACGAAGCTCTGAATTTCCCATTGCACAAGGGAATACGTAGGCACGGGGATTTTAATCCTTCGCGAGCACAATAATAAAAAAATTAATTATTTCCCTGTCACAATAATAAAAAACTTAACCATTCTCCATAATAAATAATAATTTTCTTTTCCCTTTAGTAAGCAATATTAGTAACTTTAATCATTAAAAGAAGACAATAATATAAGTTAACATTTGAGCGCAAATTAGACTAAGAGGTTCCCGTTGAGTACAACGGACGTGAAGGGTGCCTAACACCTTCCGTTTGCGTAACTGACTTCCGAACTTAGATTAGTGGTTTCGTTGACCATTTCTTATCTCATTTAGGTTGAGTCTATATCTCCCTTTTCTCTAGTTAGAATAAATAGAATTAGGTGGCGACTCTGTTGTTTGTTTTAGGATCGTATTTTTTCGAGGTGCGACAGCTGGCGACTCTGCTGGGGATTTATCGCCTTGTGCATAAGAGAGTGGAGCCTAGCTTAGGATAGTCTGCGTTTGTTTGATGACTTGTTTGATTGTCTTCTTTATTTACTGTTGATATTCTATCTATTGCTTCCTTCTTTATTATTTGCTCATTATATCTGCCTGTTGGATCTCGGGATATCACGGGTATGAATTTGTACTTGAGTTTTGAAAAAGAATAGGGAACACTTAAGTTAGAATTGGATGTTATTAGTGTTAGTCTCCAAGGACTCGCTCCTTGCACGCCTAGCATGAAAGCTCCCCCAGATAGTTAGACTTTTCGTAGATCTTATCACAACACAGCTAGCCTGTCACGTGACCTGATTCACGAAAGGGCTGTGATTCTGGGACCCCTTAGAACCTATTTCAATTTTGGTAGTTGTGTAATGTTAGGCTCCGAGGGCTCGCCCCTTTTGTTGGCCTAGCATGAGAACTCCACTCAAGGTAGACCTTATCGTCATTATCGTCACAATGCAGCCAGCCTACGGCGGGGCGTTAGTACGATAAACGTCTGTGACCTTGAGTATCCTTATACCATCACCATAGAAGCTACCCTGTGAGTGGGCTTTATGGGTAAAGAATTTAGAACTCTCCTCTTAAGGCTTACCAGTTAGGAGGTTCCAGGCTGCTCTTGTACCTTGGATCCAACACCTTGCCTTTATATCCAATTCTGGAGCTGTTTATGTTTGTGATTTTGAGCATTCTGAGCTTTGCATTCATTCGCATACCATTTGCATTTGCATTTGCATTGCATATCATCTTCCAACAATCCAACACACACATGTCTTATTCTCCGTCAGTCAACTGTACTCGACCAGTCACCGGAAAAAGATGGACCAACTTGTGTAGGAAAACAGAGAGCTTAGAAATGAAGTCACTACTTTGAGAAATCATATGGGAATATTCTCGACTACAATGAGGACTCTAATAGACAACCTTGTGCAGGAGAACATTGAACTCCAAGAAGAGATTCATAGCTTGAAGATTGATAGAGGGCGACTGATTTCTTTGGTCAAAGATCTGGTCATTCCTCAGCGTCGGTCAAATTCTACTTCTACTCGTCAACGGCATCAGAATCAACGGAGGTCTCCAAACAGTCCTGAAGGAGCGGCCCATCAGTTTGACCCAATCCCAATGACTTACAGTCAATTGTGGTTTCATTTTTCCCGGAACTCAATAATGACACCCAGAAAGACCAGAGCCACGAGGTATCGGCCCCGTGGGTTCAATCCAAGTACCAATTGTGAATTTCATGGTGGAGTACTGGGGCATCCGATTGAAGAGTGCAAAGTCTTCCAGGAAAAGATTCAAGAGATGATCGACTACGGGGTGTTGGCCTTCAATGGAGGAATCCCATCTGTGGACGGAGTGCCTTTGTGCTGATAAAAACTCAAGGGAGTCCTATCCAAGTCAATATGTTGCTGGAACATGGAACAAGTTCCTCTAAACATATGATCATTTGTTGCTCAGAAAATTATCTTCTGAGATGTTTAGTTCATTCGCTGTTTTTCATATGTATTTTTCTCTGTTAATCAATGCATTTGTTTCGGCATGTAAGAACTTATTTGTTTTTAATGATTAATGAAATGAATGTGTTTGTCTTGAAGTAATCCATTCGTATTCACTCATAATGCTTTTTCAACTTTATAATGCCAATATTATCCCATCTTTTGCCTAGGCAGAGAATTGGAGGGAGGATGACGAAATTAAAACACAAATCCTCTAGTGGAATGCTTTTGATTAAAACCCTACTGACGATGTACAGGCATTGTTTCAAATCCCCAAACACTGGAGAAATAAGGAGTTAATCCCTAGTCAACCACTTCGAGCCTAGAAGTAGGAGTTTCTTTCAAAACCCTTACGTTTAACCTGGGGAAGGGTAGTGTTCAGTTTAATCTGGTTACACAGTCAAATCATAAGATGAAACACCCCATCAGGGAATCCACTACAATTAATGACTTGACAGTCACAACTTTCAGCCTTCCAATAATTTTAAAAAAAAAAGAGAAAATAAAATCCCGCTAAGTCAAGCACCCAAAAGGAGACTTAGGCAAAAATCAGGGACCAAAAAGAAATCCGAGTTGGAAGAGGCTTTTCAATCCTCAACCTAAAGATTACGATTTAGTGACCACCATACCAAACTCAAAAGGGGTCACTGATATCCATATGGGATAAATAAGATGACAGTCATTTCAAGAAAACCTTGGATCTTCATCTTCACTACAAAACCATCCAAGATGAATGTATGTGTCAATTTAGCTGGACCTAGGATTGGAGAACATCACGGAGAGTGGGTGGGCACCAAATAAACTTTGAGGCTTTATCCTTTGTTTTTAAAACTGTGAACCAAACCACATTACAACCCTCAAAAGTCCTAATTGAAGTAGGGTTTATTTCAAAAGTACACTCGATGAGAAAGTGTTTCCCGACTCCCATGAGCTTTGCTCAAAAATTTGTGCTGGCTTTATAAAAAAAATGAATATCACATCCTAGCTAGTGATTCGGTCACAGGCTATTGTGAAAATATTTCAAAACAAAAAAAATCAAAAAAGCTTCGAGACAAACATGTGTGTTGCATTAGCAGTCTCAACATTAACATTTTTTGCTTGTTAACATTTGCTTGATATCATAGAAGCCTATGTATGAGTACCAGTAATAAGCTTAATCTCTTGAGATTTGAAACTCTGATGAGTAGTTAAACAACCATCTTAGAGAGTAATCATCCCCAGGGGCAGTGTGCTTGAAAACTTTGCTAGACAGGGGCAGTGTTCTTGAAAATTTGCCAAACAGGGGCATGTTGCTTGAGGACTTTGCCAGTCATGGGTATGTTGCTTAAAGACTTTGCCAAACAGGGGCATGTTGCTTGAAGACTTTTCCATACAGGGGCAGGTTGCTTGAAGACTTTTCCAAACAGGGGCAAGTTGTTTCCCAATTTATTACTTACCCATTCTGATCATCCCTAAAAGGATAAGTATTGAAGACTTATTTGGGTCAAATACATCTAATATGGGACAGTTACGTCGAGATTCGACAAAATCTCTCCAAAAGTTTGAAGACACTGGGGCATCTTGAGTGCCAAATCTTCTATAAAATCCTCTTGAGATGATCTCTTCTCACAAACCATTTCGTGGGCGCATGACCACATGTTCCCCTAAGCAAGACGCTCTTAGGATATACCTTACAAGTAACTCCAGATAACGGGGTCCTCACACCAAGTTGCTTTGATATGTCAGGGGCATGACTCAGTACTTTCTGGTGGATGTTTTTACTACTTAGTGCTTCCAGTGAGTTGCTAAGTCTGGTATCCCCAATTGAGCCTTGATTCAAGCTTCTCCAGGAATGTCATTTTCTCCTCCCAACAGAGTACAAATTTTACTTCATCCTAAGCAAACATAGTTTGTATGTTTGTTTCCTTCCTAAGGGACATTGAAGTTAGAAGATTTTCTTGGGTTCATTTCCTGATTGAAGTATCTTTCTCTCCTCGAAGGGATTTGAGCCTTGTATCAAGACTTGTTCCATGGATGGCTCTTTACCCTATCCTCAGTGATTGCATACACTTTGACGAGATTGGTCGAGTATCCGTTTATTGTGAAGTTTATTTCATCACCAGTTCACCTCTCGTGTCTGTTTTGTCTGTCTGTCAGCATAAACATAACGCATATACATACATGTACATCATAATTGAATTCATATTCATATTCATGTTGCATTCATTAATGCATACCTCCTTTACGTTGGTCATGTTTATCCCCAAGTGATGTGTCTCTCTCAAAGTAGAGTTTTCAGCCTTAGGCAGAAAGTGTACATTCTTTCTAATTCCCCACTGAGCTTTTACCCTCGTGGAAGATTTTTGCTTTAGTTCTCCTTTCCACACTTGGATAGGATAATCCCCATTTGAGTTCATTCCTCATGGGTTAGTGTCTTGCTTGACAGTTTCTTTCCAGCTCGTTCCTGGATTGAATTTTGGTCTTTGACAATTTTGATGATTGAATTTCCGAACGGAAAGTGCATTTATTTTGCACCTTTGAATACCTTATCTCCTAGAAGGAATTTGTTGAAGGTTCCCCCATTGGAGACAAATTTGTGCTCTCTGTTGCACCCCAAAATTTGCCCTCACAAGACAAGACTTTGTGTACTAAGAGGTTCACAAGGTTCACAAGGTTCACAAGACATCTTATGAGGTTCACAAGGTTCACAAGACATCTTATGAGGTTCACAAGGTTCACAAGACATCTTATGAGGTTCACAAGGTTCACAAAGTCCACAATTAGTCAGAAGATTTGACATTTCCCTCAGACAATGCATACTCCTAAGCAATGCATCCTAAACTAGGTTTTTGACTTTAATCAGGCTAAATGGACTTCCAAGACTTCAAGTGAGCTTCATAACATCTTATATATGTTCAAGAATCCCCATGTCAAGTTTCAAGACTTTTCTCAAAGGTTTGCTCAGTCAGATGATCAGATAGGTTAAAATCAGTCAAAGCAGTTAAAAAGTCAAACTGAGGTCAACTGTGGTCAAACCAAAGTCAAACTTCATTATTTTTTGCCAACATCAAGTATATGAAGTAAAATTCATCATTTGATCAAGGGTTGATCATGATTCATCAAGGAGATTTCAGATCATCAAGAATCAGGAGTTTCTAAATTAGGGTTTTCTTAGGAAAAGTCAACTGAACTTTGACCAGCCATAACTTTCACATGCTTCATCAAATTTTTCCCATCCAAAGCTCATTTTGAAGGAAATTGAATTCTCTACAACTTTGTGTCTCACAAGCCAATCCCAAAAATGCTTCATTTGGAAGGTATGGGCTAAGACATTATAGGTCCTTTTGAAAGTCAACAAAAAGTCAACAACTTCAAAAGAGCATAACTTGAGAATG
Organism: Lathyrus aphaca; assembly: GCA_963966055.1. Classification (NCBI taxonomy): domain Eukaryota; kingdom Viridiplantae; phylum Streptophyta; class Magnoliopsida; order Fabales; family Fabaceae; genus Lathyrus; species Lathyrus aphaca. The sequence goes on from OZ014525.1 coordinate 16,827,246, forward strand.
GTAAAAGATATGGACATGAAACCAATGGGTTTGGTTAGAGGACTCTTTAAGCTTTCCAAAATGTCCAAGAACACCCTCATAGCATTAAAATTGAAGGATTTGTGCCCTTGCAAAGTTGGGAAATTTTTGGGAGGTTTATGAAGCAAATAGGGCCTTAAAACCAAATTCCTCCAAATGGGCTTGCAATTTTGTGATCCAAACTTTAACATGACATCATGCACGACCCAATTCTCATTTATTCAGATTTTTATTATTTTTATTTTATTTATTTTGATTTTATTCATTTAAAATCATTTTAAATCAAAATAAAATATGAAAAGTTAAATATTTGATTTGATTTTCATTCTAGAAGCTCATAAACATGTTTTAAAGTTGATTGAAAGATTTAAATTCGTGCTAGACCAAAGAGGAAAAGATTTATGTGATTTTTTGACTAAAAAAGCAAGTTGTATCTTCATGATCAAGCAACCAAGACAAAGCCCATAAATCCAAAGTTTCTTGACCTAATTCAACTCTCTATATGTACACAAACTAATTACAATACAAGGACGAAAATTGCAGCCTCCAAGAACACTCTTGACATTCAAAGTTTTCATTGAAATTTCAATTTTCGGATTCTAACTTTTTGTGGTTTTTCAGGTGAAATAAGGACATCAATCTCTTCCTTGATCATCACTGATGCTTTCCCAATACTCATTTGCATCCAAAGCATGCCAAATTGCATAAACCGAATCAAAGTTGTTCTTGTTCTTATTTTTTTTCGATTCTGATTATTTGTGTAATAATAATGAATTCTAACCATACATTTGTGTTGAGTGTGATGTTTAGATGATTTCTGGGCAAAAAGATTGGAGAACCATGACCTAAACCGAAAGTTGCCATTGTTAGGGTTCTTGAACAAAATTTGGGGTTCTTCGATTTAGCCAATATAAATTAATTCTAAAGCTATAAATAAACTGTGTGATGTCTGTGGATCATGATGATGTGATCAATTTGATGAAACCTTACATATTTGTGATGATATGAGATTGGCAGGTTTTATTCGTAGGAAATTGCCCAAGAAAATTCGTAGGAAATTTCACAGCAACCAAGGAAGAAGATGAAGTTCTTGGCGCGCAGCTGGGATTTGAATTTTTGATTTAATATTTTATCAAATTGTTTGAGTATTATTTCAATTGATGTTGCTTAGCCCAGTGGTTGATACGCGCATGTGTGAAGCAAAGGACATGGGTTCGAACCTGTCCTCAGTTATTTTTTGGTGAAAAGTTCCATTTATTTTCAGGCTTAAAATATAATAATCAGTGCTCATTCTATATTCAAAAGCGCGCGTTTGGTCTGGTGGCAGTGGTGTTGGTCCAAGAGATAGAAAGCCTAGGGCCTGGGTTCGAATCTCAGCCCCAGGTAAGTATTTTTTTCACTTTTTCTTATTTTATTTACTTTTGTTTATATTATAATTAATTTACTAAATGATAAATATTTAAAACAAAAATGTTTATATTATTTTCTTGTATATATGTCAAAATTTATATTTTTTTAAAAAATTTAAACTTTATTAATAAAATTATGTAATATTTATTTTATTGTATATTATTAATATTATATTGTTTTGTATAAATAATTTAATTATATATTAAATAATTAAGCCTAAAATTTTACATGTAAAAAACCTAATTTTTTATATAAATCCTAATCTTCTTTTATAAACCCTAATTATATTGTAAATATTAATTTATTTGTTTATAGATTTTAATTTTATAATTTGTTCATATTGTATGTAGTTTTTATATATAAATAATTTAAATAATTTAATTAAATAGTACACCCTAATTTATTTTATCTAAACAATTAAAAAACCTAACTTTATTTTATTAATTTAATTTATTATTTTTATATGCTTACTTAATTATAATTGGCAAATATTTTTATAATATGTATATAAAACTAAATAATTAGACTATTAATCATATTTTATTAGTACATAATATTTATTATTTCTTTTATTAAAACTCTTAAAAATAATTATTTATTTGACTTTGAATTTTTAATTTATTGCTATATTATATTGTTATACTAACCATCTTATACTTATTTTTTTTGTTTATTATTACTAACCCATTTAATTATTTATTTATATGCTTATTTATTTTAATTATTTTTATTATTATAATGTAATTGTACCCACTATGTAATAGTTGTAGAATTATTCTTATTATTTATTTTTAATTGTCATGGTTAGTAAGATAGGGAGTGTAAAACATGTTTGTATTTAAAAATTGAATTTAGATCATTAATCTCAAGATAAATATATGAATTTGTACACGCACACACGTAAGTCGATCTTGGATCGCCATCTCACATTCTTAAGGGTTACCTCTCATGTTGCCTAAACAAAAGGTCAAGTAAGGTGTAAAGCAAAGTCCCTTCTCTTATATCATCTAGTCCCTTAAAAGATAAAAAGATCAAGTCCCTTCATGATTGCCTTCATAATATGATCTTGTCCCTTTCGAATAAAGATGATAAGTCCCTTCGAATTGCTAAATACACCTTACAGTTGCCTAATCACAGTTGTCCCTTCATTTGTCCCTCATACATCCATGGTAATGACTACCTATTCCTTAATAATAGGGATAGTCTTACCATTTAAAGGATATTTAAGAACAGAAAAGATTTAACTTAGGGTAGGTTCCTCTTATATACTTGCTCACCTTTTCAAAACATTTCAAAACACTTCACATTTTCAAGCAATTTTCAAAACAAAGGCTTTATATATATCCGTACATGGATCATTATAAAGTACTTAAGAAAATTTCTAAACACACACTACACTTCTCAAAAACATTTTAAAGTGAGCTAAGTAACTAAGAGCCCATGGATAACCATGGATGTAAAGGGTGCTAACACCTTCCCTTTACATAACCTACCCCCTGAACCCAAAAATCTTTTAAGGTCTTTCCTGTTCTTTTATGCCCTTTCCTTTGGATAAAATAAAAGTCGGTGGCGACTCTTGCTATCCGCAATATAACTAAAGTCAGTTCTCCCACCGTGTTACAGAACTGGCGACTCTGCTGGGGAATTTAATAAAAGAGGGGTACCCTTAGGAATTAGATCACTTTAAAATTGTTTGCCTTGTTTGTTTTACTTTACTTGTTGGGTGTTCTTATGTGTGAAAGATCCTAACCCGGATCTAATGTACCTTAGGTAAATGGCAATAGACCAAGGAAACTGTACGGCGTATACCGATATGGTTGATCTGGTGGCCATAGTTAGTGTGACTTCTTGGTTGGTGCTTATGTTCCTTAAGCAAGTTGAGGATAATATAAGGCTGCCATATGTTGTCAATACACTAACTGACTTTTAGAACCCTAGTCATCCCATCTTGGATTTTAGAAAGTAGTGAGATAACCGGCTTTAGTGAAGACTGAAGTTGGTTGATACTGGATGCTACACTCATTGAGATTCTAAACTTGGAGGATTTTGGTTGGCAAGTAAGTTGCCTACTGAACAACCACCCTTGTGAAGGATCAATGATATTGAGATCCCTTAGAACCTGGTTACTTTATAGGACAGGATGAACCATCTAAACTTCAGGGGAGGGTACTTACCTTTGAACCTCATGCAAGCCTTTAAACCTAGGGCTATGGTGTGACTTGTTTGTGTGTGCCACATGTTTGTGATTGAGCATAACATCATAACATCATCATGCATCATAAGCATAGCATTTTCACTAACCATTTCAAGGACCAAAGGATTTATCTTTGTTCTTTGTTGCAGGTCATGGCTTCTGCTCGTAGAAACACTATCAGGATCAACTTTGTAGGGATACCTGCTAAGCTTAAGGAGTTGGTTTCTCAAGTGTCTGAAAACTCCCAGTTCATCAAGAGACATGGTCACCTACTGGATCTAGTTACTTCATGGTTCAATGAAGACATGATGAGTGTTCTGTTTCAGTTCTTTGATCCTAAGCACCATTGCTTCACATTCCCCGACTATCAGCTGGTTCCTACAATGGAAGAATTCTCTAAACTTCTGGGTATACCTGTTCTTGATCAAAGACCCTTCACAGGCTTGGAAAAAGAGCTTAAACCAGAGGTTATTGCTGCAGCTCTACATCTGAAGAAGTCAGACATTGTTCTAGAAACGAGAAGCGGAGTTAAGGGTATTCTTGCTAAGGTGTTGATAGAGAAGGCTCAAGTGTTCTTGAAGGCTATGAGCTATGATGCTTTTGAGGAGATATTAGCCTTGTTGATTTATGGCTTAGTGTTGTTCCCCAATCCAGATCAGTTCATAGACGTTCACGCCATCAACATATTTCTGAGTCACAATCCAGTGCCTACATTGCTTGGAGACATTCTGCACTCTCTTCATAATCGTACTACAAAGGCACGAGGAACTCTGATGTGTTGCATACCTTTGCTATCTAGGTGGTTTATTTCTCACCTTCCTCGATCAGTGATGAAGAATGAGCAAGGGTTCAGGTGGTCCAAGAGGATTATGTCACTCTCTCATTCAGATATACATTGGTGCTCCAGATCTATGGAGAATGTTACTATCATTTACCGTTGTGGGGAGTTTCCTAATGTGCCACTTCTAGGCATAAGAGGAGGCATTACTTACAACCCTTCTTTAGCTTTACGTCAGTTTGGTTACGCTCGGAGTGATGGTCCACATGACATGTTGTTTCAGGGTATTGTGTTTGACTACGACAACGATCTTCAAGGTTACCGTCAAAGGTTCATACGAGCATGGGGAAAAGTGAACAAGGTTGACAACAAGACTCTGGAACCCAAGTACACTATTCCTATGGAAGCTTACCTCAGATGGGTGCGATCTCGTGCTCAGACTCTCATGATGCCATATCCTGCCATCCTGCCAGTTACTATGAAGCCTGTTGCTAAAGGAGATACCTCTTATACCATCCTTCACCCAGACATGCCCACTGACATGGAAGACTTACAAAGTTCCTGGATCCAGTTGAAAGAGCAAAGGGATACTTTCGAGGCTCATTACAAAGCAAGTCAAGAAAGAATCCTGGAGTTAACAAAGCAACTCCACGAGGAGCGGAATCTCAACTCATACCTCAACACAAAGAGGAAACGTCCATGGGAGACTTAAAACCCCATCTTTTGTATTTATTTCATTTCATTTTGTAAGCCCAAAGGGCAAACAAATTTATTACTAATAAAAGTTTATTTTCTTGATTGTTTAAGCAAATTTAAATCCTGTGGTCCTTGAAAGTAATGGCTCTTGAATAAACAGTTAAAGATCTCCAGGCACAAAATGCACAGTTCCAAGAGCTGATCCTGAACTTGTCCAAGGGACAGGATGAATTGAAGACACTGTTGGCCAAGAAGACCAAGAAAACTAGAAGGTCAGGAGGCCTAATCAACATGGGAAGAAGGTTCAGAGGTCCTGTCAAGACCAAAGAACAGGTTGAAGATTATGAGTCTGAGGAGTCTGAGAAAGAGGGAGGCAGTCTCCATAATACAATGGGGGACTCTGATTCTGAAGCTAACTACTATCATGATCCTAATGAAGATAAGTTCAAAATGATGGTGGATAGAATGGATGCTATGGAATTGCAAAAGTCTTATGGGCTAGATTTTGAAGACCTGAGTTTGATATCTGGGGTGGTCATACCCATTGGTTTCAAGGTTCCTGCTTTTGTCGTGTATGATGGTGTTTCTTGTCCCAAGCTACATCTGAGGTCTTATGTCCGGAGAATCCAACCCCATACTGCTGATAAGAAGTTGTGGATCCATTTCTTCCAAAAGAGCTTATCTGGAGCTCAACTGGAATGGTACTATCAGTTGGAGAGTGTCAACATCCGTGATTGGAATGATCTAACTGAGGCTTTTTATAAGCAATATCAATACAATGCTGACCTAGCCCCTACTCGCATGCAACTACAAAGCATGTCTTTGGGTGCTAAAGAAAATTTCAAGGAGTATGCCCAGAAGTGGAGAGACTTGGCTGGAAGAGTGCAACCCCCTCTAACTGACAGAGAGTTAGTGGATATGTTCATGTGTACGTTGAATGGTCCTTTTTACAGTCATCTTATTGGAAGCTCATCATCTAGCTTCACTGAGTTGATAATGATAGGAGGGCGCGTAGAAAGTGGTATAAGGAGTGGCAAGATCCAAGTGGGTGCTTCTTCATCCAGTACTACAAAGAAGCCCCCTAGTGGGAAGAAAGAGTCAAATGTTGTTTATGGTCAACCTGGTCATAATAGGAGGCACCAATTTGTGAGTGCAGATCATATCTCCAATCCAACTCCTGCAACACCAGAGCCACCCCAGGGTAATCAGCAGAGGCCTAGAAGGCAGTTCACCAAGCTCAACATGTCACTGGCCCAAGCCTTACAACACTTGTTGAAGGGTGAACTCATCACTTTGAGGGACCCTCCTCAGAATCCCAATGTTACCTCTCCCAGGTACAATCCTAATGCACGATGTGCATATCATTCAAATTGTCAGGGACATGATACCAATAGTTGTTGGATATTGAAGAATAAGATTCAGGATATGATTGATGCTGGAGAGATTGAGTTTGACCCTCCGGGTACTCCAAATGTGATTACTGCTCCTATGCCAAATCATGAGAAGACTGTCAATGCCATTGATGAAGTTTTACATATTTCCTCAATCGCAGATTTAACTACACCATTGTCTGTTATTAAGAAGAAGTTGGTACAAGCTGGGTTCTTTCCAGGTTGTCGTGAAGATTGTTTCTATTGTGCTTATAAGTCGGATAGTGTCTGGAGATTGAAGGAAGGAATTCAACGCCTCATGGACAATTACACAATATTGTTTGAGAGTACACCTTCTGTGGAGAGCATGGTTGAACATATAACTAAAGGTGCGAAGGTTGAAGAGGTGGATATGGTTGATAAAGTGTCGGTAAGGATTACTTCCAAGGGACCTGTAAAAATCACTCGTAAAGGTCCAATTAAAATTACTGCTGAAGGCCCTGTGAAGATTGTTGCTGAAGCTAGAGTGGCTCCTATGATCATTACCACTCCAGGTCCTATTCCATATACTTCTGATAAAGTTGTGTCGTGGCATTATGGGTCCGATGTTTATATTCATGGTGTTAAGCAGGAATCCTTGGCTGATGCACCTATTGTTGGTGAAAATCTGGATGTTGATAATATTGCTGGATCTAGTAAGATCACACGAAGTGGAAGAGTTTTCTCTCCTCCAGTTACCTCCAAGAATACAGTTACTCCAACTACTACCTCTACTGCTGATGCTCGGGGAAAAGGTCCTGTTATTAAACCTATACAAAATGATGTGCCAGCTGCTGATGATCTTTCTAAGCAGATGGAAGAAGTACTAAAAATCATTCGCAAGAGTGATTATGATGTTGTTGATCAATTGGGGCATACTCCCTCCAAGATTTCTATGTTGTCTTTGCTGTTGTGTTCTGAGGCTCATGCCAAGGCCTTGATTAAATTTTTGAAGACTGCTCACGTACCAAATGAGATTTCTGTAGACCAATTTGAAAATTGTGTTGCACACTTAACCTATGATAATGGGTTAGGTTTCTCCGATGCTGATTTGACTCCTGCCAAGAGGGATCATAACAGGGCTCTGCATATCTCTATTGAATGTAGGGGCACTACCCTGTCACATGTGTTAATAGACAATGGTTCCTCGTTGAATGTGTTGCCCAAAGAGGTTCTGAATAAGCTTAGTCCTGAAGATGCTGTATTAAGGCCCAGTAATATAGTGGTGAAGGCTTTTGATGGCTCGAGGAGAGTGGTGTATGGAGAAATTGATCTCCCAATAAAAGTGGGTTCTCAGGTCTTCAATTCTACTTTTTATGTAATGGATATTCGTCCGTCGTATTCTTGTTTGCTTGGGCGTCCCTGGATCCATGGGGCAGGTGCTATAACCTCCACCTTACATCAGAAGCTGAGATATCCAGTAGAAGGAAAAGTTGTCACTATTTACGGAGAGGAAGGATATATAGTTAGCCATGTGAACACCTTTAAATATCTTGAAGTGGAAGGTGAATATGTTAAAACTCTGTGCCAGACATTCGAAGTAGTTCCTTGGGTTGTTAATAATTATGAAGCTCCTCCTGTTGTCAAGAAAGTTCCTGTGGTCACTAGAGTACCTCCTACGATGGCCTCCCTCAAGGATGCTAGAGTTGTGGTGGATGAAGGTGGTTGTACTATTTGGGGTCAGCTTCCTGACATTCCTTACAAGTCTGACAAATTTGGTTTGGGTTTCACTGTAGAGTCCCAGAAGGCTGTTCGTCGTGCCCGTGCTGTTCGTATAACTAATCATGGGATCATGAAGGATCAGATCAATGCCGTGGGTGACTATGATGAAGATTATAACCTGGATGCTTGGATTTTTCCTACTGTGGGTGATGGGCTCAATAATTGGAAAGCTGAAGATGTTATTCCTATCTCCTTTAGTCAGGAGTAAATACTATTACTGTGTTGTTATTTTTAAGTTTGTAATTTTTGAACAATTAAACTCTTAAGCCTTGTGCCTTACCCGGGGCACAATGGTATGCTTCTTTCGGGATGTCATTTCATTTGCATACTTCATTCAATAAAAATCAGTGGACGTTTCGTTTTCGTAAATATTGTATTCCTTGTCTTTCTTTTATTTTATTTTTCTTTTATCAGCTATGTGTTCTTACACACACCCACATCACTAAAATGCAAATCCTTATCCACTCTGGATCATGTTGATAACAGTTCTACTATTGCCAATTATAATTTCGAGAATCCGATCTATCAAGCTGAAGATGGAAATGAGGACGATTGTGAAGTACCTGTAGAGCTTGCTAGGTTGTTACAACAAGAAGAGAAAGCTATACAGCCACATGAAGAGCCAATCGAAGTTGTGAATCTGGGAACTGAAGAAAACAGGAAAGAAGTCAAGATAGGGGCTGAATTAGAGGATAGTGTCAAGAGCAGATTGATTCAGATGTTACATGACTATGTGGAGATCTTTGCTTGGTCCTATGAAGATATGTCAGGGTTGGATACAGACATTGTGGTTCATCGTTTACCGGTAAAAGAATATTGTCGTCCAAAGAAGCAAAAGGTTCTTCGCATACGTCCTGAAATGTCAGAGAAGATTAAAGCAGAGGTAATGAAACAGTTTGATGCAGGGTTCTTAGCTGTGACTTCTTATCCTCAGTGGGTTGCAAATGTGGTGCCGGTACCTAAGAAAGATGGTAAGGTACGTATGTGTGTAGACTACAGGGATTTGAACAAGGCCAGCCCCAAGGATGACTTTCCACTTCCTCATATTGACATTCTGGTAGACAACACTGCTCAGCATAAGGTATTCTCTTTCATGGATGGTTTCTCTGGTTACAATCAAATCAAGATGGCACCTGAAGATATGGAGAAGACAACCTTTGTTACACAGTGGGGAACCTTTTGCTATTAAGTGATGCCATTTGGTTTGAAGAATGCAGGGGCAACATATCAGCATGCTATGGTGTCTTTGTTTCATGATATAATTCATCATGAGATAGAGGTATATGTGGATGATATGATAGCCAGGTCCCAGAATGAAGAGCAACACCTTGATCATCTGCATAAGTTGTTTGAAAGGTTGAAGAAATACAAGTTGAGATTGAACCCAAACAAGTGTACCTTTGGAGTTAGGTCTGGTAAACTCCTGGGATTCATCGTCAGTGGAAAAGGTATTGAAGTAGATCCTGCAAAAGTGAAAGCTATACAAGAGATGCCAGCTCCCCGTACTGAGAAGGAAGTCAGAGGTTTCTTGGGACGATTGAATTACATTGCAAGATTTATTTCCCAATTAACTGCTACCTGTGAGCTAATCTTCAAGTTGTTAAAGAAAGATCAGGTAATGGAATGGAATGACGAGTGCCAGACAACCTTTGATGAAATCAAGAGATATCTTCTGGAACCTCCAATTTTGATGCCACCAGTTGATGGAAGACCCTTGATTATGTACTTAACAGTATTAGACAACTCAATGGTGTGTGTGTTGGGGCAACATGACGAGTCTGGTCGAAAAGAGCAGGCAATATACTACCTTAGCAAAAAGTTTACCGACTGTGAAACAAGATACTCACTGCTCGAGAAAACTTGTTGCGCTTTGGCATGGGCTGCTCGCCGACTAAGACAGTATATGTTGACTCATACTACCTTATTGATTTCGAAGATGGATCCAATCAAGTACATATTCGAGAAACCTGCTCTCTCCGGAAGAATAGCAAGATGGCAAATGATCTTGATTGAATATGATATACAGTACACTACTCAGAAGGCCATTAAAGGAAGTGTTGTAGTTGATCATTTGGCTCATCAAGCAGTGGATGATTACCAGTCAATGAGTTTTGAGTTCCCTGATGAAGATATTATGATTATTACCAAAGAACCTGGGCAATATGACGGACCTGAACAAGGATCCCGATGGACTATGGTTTTTGATGGAGCTTTTAATGCACTTGGTAATGGTATTGGTGTTGTGATCAGTTCCCCTGAAGGTTTTCATACCCTGATTACTGCCAGACTTTGTTTCTATTGTACTAATAACATGGCTGAGTATGAGGCATGTATCCTGGGTATCAAAGTTGCCATTGATATGAAGATTCAGTTCCTTGACGTATATGGAGATTCAGCCTTGGTAGTAAATCAGATTAAAGGAGATTGGGATACCAAGCATGATAATCTCATTCCTTACAGAGAGCATGTGTTGTCTTTGATCCCCCATTTTAAAGAGATTACCTTTGGACATATTCCACGAAGAGAAAATCAGTTGGCAGATGCATTAGCCACCATGGCATCCATGTTTGAGATCAGCTGGGATGATGAAGCTCCCAAGATTACTATTGATAGATTTGAGAAGCCTGCATACTGCAATGAGATTGACACTGAAGAAGCAGAGGAGAAGCCTTGGTTCTATGAAGTGAAAAGATATCTTGAAGCTCAGGAGTTCCCTGAAGGGGCATCTGTCAAAGATAGGAAGTTTCTGAGGAGGTTTTCTGCTAAGTTCTTTTTGAGTAATGGCATTTTGTACAAACGCAATCATGATTCAACTTTGCTTCGTTGTGTGGATAAGAAGGAAGCAACTGAGATTATGGAAGATATGCATGATGGTATCTTTGGCACTCATTCTAGTGGTCATACTATGGCAAAGAAGATATTAAGAGCAGGTTACTATTGGTCTACCATGGAAGCTGGCTGCTATCAACATTCCAGAACGTGTCATAAGTGTCAAATCTATGCTGATAAAATACATATACCTCTATCTCCTTTGAATGTGTTGACTACTCCTTGGCCTTTTGCCATGTGGGGCATTGATATGATTGGTGAGATCAAGCCTACTGCTTCTAATGGGCATCGTTTCATATTGGTTGCTATTGATTACTTTACAAAATGGGTGGAGGCAGCTTCATTTGCATCTGTTACTAAGAATGTGGTGGCTCGATTCATTAAGAATAATCTCATATGTAGGTATGGCATCCCTGAAAGGATTATTACTGACAATGGCTCTAATCTGAACAACACTATGATTACTGATCTCTGCACGCAGTTCAAGATTAAGCATCACAACTCTTCTCCGTATCGTCCAAAGATGAATGGGGCAGTTGAAGCTGCTAATAAGAACATTAAGAAGATTATACAGAAGATGACTGTTACTTACAAGGATTGGCATGAGATGTTACCATTTGCTCTTCATGGTTATCGTACTACAATACGTACTTCAACAGGGGCAACCCTATTCTCTTTAGTATATGGTATGGAAGCAGTTCTACCCATTGAAGTTCAGATTCCCTCCTTAAGAATTATGAAGGATGCAGGCTTGAATGAAGATGAGTGGATTCAGACCCGACTTGACCAGATAAATTTGATTGATGAGAAGAGGTTAGCAGCAGTTTGTCATGGCCAGATGTACCAGAAACGAATGATCAAAGCTTTTAATAAGAAGGTTAAGCCAAAGGTATATCAGGCTGGTGATTTGGTAATCAAGCGTATCATATTACCATAAGGTGATCCTAGGGGCAAATGGACTCCTACATATGAAGGACCATTTATGGTCAAAACAATATTCTCAGGAGGTGCCATGATACTTACTACTATGGATGGTGAAGATTTCCCGCAACCTGTAAACGCAGACATAGTTAAAAAATACTACGCATAAAAAGAGACCCGCTAGGTTGACTGACCTAGGCACAAATAAGGGCATCCCGGCGAACCAAAAGGGTTCGGGCAAAAATTAGGGATATATATATATAAAAAAATGTACACCCGGCAAGTCGAAAACCTGAAAAGGCGGCTTGGGCAAAAAAGGGTATCCCGGTGGATTGAAAACCTGAAAAGGCAATCCAGGCAAAAGTTAGGGATTAAAGCGTATGACTATGTCTCGTTTGTATCACCCATGAAACTACAACCAGTTGTGCTACTTAATTCAAGCTCTAACAAATAAAGCTCAATCCAATCATTTCCGTCTCGACAGCAGAAGATGAGATACTCGAAGATAATGGCAATAGTAGAATTGAAACTCAATAGGATTATTTCCCCACATAGCTGATTTTCTTTGTTTTGTAAAAAAAATTCTTACTAGGATTTCTGTCTCCTTGTACAAACTCGCCTATGTATAGGTCACTTTGTGATATAAATAAAATTTCATCTTTGAATCCAGATTTACTTTTACCCTATTTACATAAGCGAAACGACCATTGGTTGTGTTTGAATGTATGTATGCTTTTGAATATGATTGATGTTTACCAGAAATGCATAAAATGCTTAATATGATTGATGTTTACCAGAAATGCATGAAAATGCAGTAATAGTATTAACTAAGGACGAACGATGGAAGGAATTCAACGAAGCTTCGCCGGTTCATCCCCACCAGACAGTTACAAATCCATCTTCATAAATACTTCGAGACACATCTCCCCTGGAATCTATATCCATCTCTTTTATCCTCAGACGGATAGTCGGGAATTTATTCTTTCAATAGGAGTACGACGAACGAAGACGAGAGGTTATGAATACTATACTATCGAACAAAGACGGGAGGTTATGAATACTATACTATCGAACGAAGACGGCAGGTTATGGATACCATACTATCAAGACAAGACGAGTTCCTCATATTCTTCAGCAACAAGTCAGGATTTATTTTCCCTGGCCAGCAGTTGTTATACGAAGATATCCAGACACTTCAAGCTACATGATGCATACATACATCATTTACATCATACCATAACATACATATCCATAAGTACATAATACATTACTTAAGTGCATCATACTATGCATTCATACATAATGCATAAACTAATATTTCCCTTGTAGGATAGTTATATGCAGGTAAAACAATATCAATAACTTACAACAGGTCAGAAATGATCCATACACTACTCAAGATGTCCTCGGATAGCAGGCAAACGGTCCGTAAAAAGATCCATTCCCTTGTTCAAGACATCTTTCAGAAGAGCAAATCCTGACGCTCTTTTGGCCCCTTGTTCAAGACTTTTTCAGAAGAACAAATCCTAACGTTCTTTTGACCCTTAAGAGCAAATCCTGACGCTCTTTTGGCTCCTTGTTCAAGACTTTTTCAGAAGAACAAATCTTGACGTTCTTTTGACCCTTAAGAGCAAATCCTGACGCTCTTTTGGCTCCTTGTTCAAGACTTTTTCAGAAGAACAAATCCTGACGTTCTTTTGACCCTTAAGAGCAAATCCTGACGCTCTTTTGGCCTCTTGTTCAAGACTTTTTCAGAAGAACAAATCCTGACGTTCTTTTGACCCTTAAGAGCAAATCCTGACGCTCTTTTGGCCCCTTGTTCAAGACTTTTTCAGAAGAACAAATCCTGACGTTCTTTTGACCCTTAAGAGCAAATCCTGACGCTCTTTTGGCCCCTTGTTCAAGACTTTTTCAGAAGAACAAATCCTGACGTTCTTTTGACCCTTAAGAACAAATCCTGACGTTCTTTTGGCCCTTGGAGAATAGGCAAACGGTCTGTAAAAAGATCCATTCCCTAATCCAAAATATTTCCAGAAGAGATAATCATCACAAGATTTATTTCTACTGGTCCATTCAGCAATTCAAATCATGTTGCATAAATGATTCAGAGATGGCTTATACAAAGACCTAGTACTGATATCCAGTATCAACATACAAAATATCATCACATCCAAATATTTCAGATGGCATCTCTAAGCCCATCTTCAGTTCATCCTGATGGCATCTCTAAGCCCATCTCCAATTTTTCCAAGTGGCATCCTCAAGCCCACTCAAGCATATACAGCTAATCATCAGTATTACTCTATGCACGGGTGAGTGCAAATTCTTGAGCTTTTATGTTCAATCCCCTTCAACCTTCCAGGTCACGACTGGCACATATACCAATCTAACCCCTCAGGTTTCAGAAAATTGAACAGGGGCAGCTGTTGCACCCCAAAATTTGCCCTCACAAGACAAGACTTTGTGTACTAAGAGGTTCACAAGGTTCACAAGACATCTTATAAGGTTCACAAGACATCTTATGAGGTTCACAAGGTTCACAAAGTCCATAATTAGTCAGAAGATTTGACATTTCCCTCAGACAATGCATCCTCCTAAGCAATGCATCCTAAATTAGGGTTTTGACTTTAATCAGGCTAAATGGACTTCCAAGACTTCAAGTGAGCTTCATAACATCTTATATATGTTCAAGAATCCCCATGTCAAGTTTCAAGACTTTTCTCAAAGGTTTGCTCAGTCAGATGATCAGATAGGTTAAAATCAGTCAAAGTAGTTAAAAAGTCAAACTGAGGTCAACTGTGGTCAAACCAAAGTCAAACTTCATGATTTTTTGCCAACATCAAGTATATGAAGTAAAATTCATCATTTGATCAAGGGTTGATCATGATTCATCAAGGAGATTTCAGATCATCAAGAATCAGGAGTTTCTAAATTAGGGTTTTCTTAGGAAAAGTCAACTGAACTTTGACCAGCCATAACTTTCACATGATTCATCAAATTTTTCCCATCCAAAGCTCATTTTTAAGGAAATTGAATTCTCTACAACTTTGTGTCTCACAAGCCAAGCCCAAAAATGCTTCATTTGGAAGGTATGGGCTAAGACATTATAGGTCCTTTTGAAAGTCAACAAAAAGTCAACAACTTCAAAAGAGCATAACTTGATAATGGTAAAAGATATGGACATGAAACCAATGGGTTTGGTTAGAGGACTCTTTAAGCTTTCCAAAGTTTCCAAGAACACACTCATAGCATTAAAATTGAAGGATTTGTGCCCTTGCAAAGTTGGGAAATTTTTGGGAGGTTTATGAAGCAAATAGGGCCTTAAAACCAAATTCCTCCAAATGGGCTTGCAATTTTGTGATCCAAACTTTAACATGACATCATGCACGACCCAATTCTCATTTATTCAGATTTTTATTATTTTTATTTTATTTATTTTTATTTTATTCATTTTAAATCATTTTAAATCAAAATAAAATATGAAAAGTTAAATATTTGATTTGATTTTCATTCTAGAAGCTCATAAACATGTTTTAAAGTTGATTGAAAGATTTAAATTCGTGCTAGACCAAAGAGGAAAAGATTTATGTGATTTTTTGACTAAAAAATCAAGTTGTATCTTCATGATCAAGCAACCAAGACAAAGCCCATAAATCCAAAGTTTCTTGACCTAATTCAACTCTCTATATGTACACAAACTAATTACAATACAAGGACGAAAATTGCAGCCTCCAAGAACACTCTTGACATTCAAAGTTTTCATTGAAATTTCAATTTTCAGATTCTAACTTTTTGTGGTTTTTCAGGTGAAATAAGGACATCAATCTCTTCCTTGATCATCACTGATGCTTTCCCAATACTCATTTGCATCCAAAGCATGCCAAATTGCATAAACCGAATCAAAGTTGTTCTTGTTCTTATTTTTTTTATTCTGATTATTTGTGTAATAATAATGAATTCTAACCATACATTTGTGTTGAGTGTGATGTTTAGATGATTTCTGGGCAAAAAGATTGGAGAACCATGACCTAAACCGAAAGTTGCCATTGTTAGGGTTCTTGAACAAAATTTGGGGTTCTTCAATTTAGCCAATATAAATTAATTCTAAAGCTATAAATAAACTGTGTGATGTCTGTGGATCATGATGATGTGATCAATTTGATGAAACCTTACATATTTGTGATGATATGAGATTGGCAGGTTTTATTCGTAGGAAATTGCCCAAGAAAATTCGTAGGAAATTTCACAGCAACCAAGGAAGAAGATGAAGTTCTTGGCGCGCAGCTGGGATTTGAATTTTTGATTTAATATTTTATCAAATTGTTTGAGTATTATTTCAATTGATGTTGCTTAGCCCAGTGGTTGATACGCGCATGTGTGAAGCAAAGGACATGGGTTCGAACCTGTCCTCAGTTATTTTTTGGTGAAAAGTTCCATTTATTTTCAGGCTTAAAATATAATAATCAGTGCTCATTCTATATTC
This sequence comes from Lathyrus aphaca, assembly GCA_963966055.1. Taxonomy (NCBI): domain Eukaryota; kingdom Viridiplantae; phylum Streptophyta; class Magnoliopsida; order Fabales; family Fabaceae; genus Lathyrus; species Lathyrus aphaca. The sequence goes on from OZ014525.1 coordinate 16,843,706, forward strand.
AAAAGCGCGCGTTTGGTCTGGTGGCAATGGTGTTGGTCCAAGAGATAGAAAGCCTAGGGCCTGGGTTCGAATCCCAGCCCCAGGTAAGTATTTTTTTCACTTTTTCTTATTTTATTTACTTTTGTTTATATTATAATTAATTTAATAAATGATAAATATTTAAAACAAAAATGTTTATATTATTTTCTTGTATATATGTCAAAATTTATATTTTTTTAAAAAATTTAAACTTTATTAATAAAATTATGTAATATTTATTTTATTGTATATTATTAATATTATATTGTTTTGTATAAATAATTTAATTATATATTAAATAATTAAGCCTAAAATTTTACATGTAAAAAACCTAATTTTTTATATAAATCCTAATCTTCTTTTATAAACCCTAATTATATTGTAAATATTAATTTATTTGTTTATAGATTTTAATTTTATAATTTGTTCATATTGTATGTAGTTTTTATATATAAATAATTTAAATAATTTAATTAAATAGTACACCCTAATTTATTTTATCTAAACAATTAAAAAATCTAACTTTATTTTATTAATTTAATTTATTATTTTTATATGCTTACTTAATTATAATTGGCAAATATTTTTATAATATGTATATAAAACTAAATAATTAGACTATTAATCATATTTTATTAGTACATAATATTTATTATTTCTTTTATTAAAACTCTTAAAAATAATTATTTATTTGACTTTGAATTTTTAATTTATTGCTATATTATATTGTTATACTAACCATCTTATACTTATTTTTTTTGTTTATTATTACTAACCCATTTAATTATTTATTTATATGCTTATTTATTTTAATTATTTTTATTATTATAATGTAATTGTACCCACTATGTAATAGTTGTAGAATTATTCTTATTATTTATTTTTAATTGTCATGGTTAGTAAGATAGGGAGTGTAAAACATGTTTGTATTTAAAAATTGAATTTAGATCATTAATCTCAAGATAAATATATGAATTTGTACACGCACACACGTAAGTCGATCTTGGATCGCCATCTCACATTCTTAAGGGTTACCTCTCATGTTGCCTAAACAAAAGGTCAAGTAAGGTGTAAAGCAAAGTCCCTTCTCTTATATCATCTAGTCCCTTAAAAGATAAAAAGATCAAGTCCCTTCATGATTGCCTTCATAATATGATCTTGTCCCTTTCGAATAAAGATGATAAGTCCCTTCGAATTGCTAAATACACCTTACAGTTGCCTAATCACAGTTGTCCCTTCATTTGTCCCTCATACATCCAAGGTAATGACTACCTATTCCTTAATAATAGGGATAGTCTTACCATTTAAAGGATATTTAAGAACATAAAAGATTTAACTTAGGGTAGGTTCCTCTTATATACTTGCTCACCTTTTCAAAACATTTCAAAACACTTCACATTTTCAAGCAATTTTCAAAACAAAGGCTTTATATATATCCGTACATGGATCATTATAAAGTACTTAAGAAAATTTCTAAACACACACTACACTTCTCAAAAACATTTTAAAGTGAGCTAAGTAACTAAGAGCCCATGGATAACCATGGATGTAAAGGGTGCTAACACCTTCCCTTTACATAACCTACCCCCCGAACCCAAAAATCTTTTAAGGTCTTTCCTGTTCTTTTATGCCCTTTCCTTTGGATAAAATAAAAGTCGGTGGCGACTCTTGCTATCCGCAACATAACTAAAGTCAGTTCTCCCACCGTGTTACAGAACTGGCGACTCTGCTGGGGAATTTAATAAAAGAGGGGTACCCTTAGGAATTAGATCACTTTAAAATTGTTTGCCTTGTTTGTTTTACTTTACTTGTTGGGTGTTCTTATATGTGAAAGATCCTAACCCGGATCTAATGTACCTTAGGTAAATGGCAATAGACCAAGGAAACTGTACGGCGTATACCGATATGGTTGATCTGGTGGCCATAGTTAGTGTGACTTCTTGGTTGGTGCTTATGTTCCTTAAGCAAGTTGAGGATAATATGAGGCTGCCATATGTTGTCAATACACTAACTAACTTTTAGAACCCTAGTCATCCCATCTTGGCTTTTAGAAAGTAGTGAGATAACCGGCTTTAGTGAAGACTGAAGTTGGTTGATACTCGATGCTACACTCATTGAGATTCTAAACTTGGAGGGTTTTGGTTGGCAAGTAAGTTTCCTACTGAACAACCACCCTTATGAAGGATCAATGATATTGAGATCCCTTAGAACCTGGTTACTTTATAGGACAGGATGAACCATCTAAACTTCAGGGGAGGGTACTTACCTTTGAACCTCATGCAAGCCTTTAAACCTAGGGCTATGGTGTGACTTGTTTGTGTGTGCCACATGTTTGTGATTGAGCATAACATCATAACATCATCATGCATCATAAGCATAGCATTTTCACTAACCATTTCAAGGACCAAAGGATTTATCTTTGTTCTTTGTTGCAGGTCATGGCTTCTGCTCGTAGAAACACTATCAGGATCAACTTTGTAGGGATACCTGCTAAGCTTAAGGAGTTGGTTTCTCAAGTGTCTGAAAACTCCCAGTTCATCAAGAGACATGGTCACCTACTGGATCTAGTTACTTCATGGTTCAATGAAGACATGATGAGTGTTCTGTTTCAGTTCTTTGATCCTAAGCACCATTGCTTCACATTCCCCGACTATCAGTTGGTTCCTACAATGGAAGAATTCTCTAAACTTCTGGGTATACCTGTTCTTGATCAAAGACCCTTCACAGGCTTGGAAAAAGAGCTTAAACCAAAGGTTATTGCTGCAGCTCTACATCTGAAGAAGTCAGACATTGTTCTAGAAACGAGAAGCGGAGTTAAGGGTATTCTTGCTAAGGTGTTGATAGAGAAGTCTCAAGTGTTCTTGAAGGCTATGAGCTATGATGCTTTTGAGGAGATATTAGCCTTGTTGATTTATGGCTTAGTGTTGTTCCCCAATCCAGATCAGTTCATAGACGTTCACGCCATCAACATATTTCTGAGTCACAATCCAGTGCCTACATTGCTTGGAGACATTCTGCACTCTCTTCATAATCGTACTACAAAGGCACGAGGAACTCTGATGTGTTGCATACCTTTGCTATCTAGGTGGCGACTCTTGCTATCCGCAACATAACTAAAGTCAGTTCTCCCACCGTGTTACACTCTCCAGCAGTGTTGTTGCAACATTCTCTTGGAGTATTTACACCTGACAACAAGTGGCCGTGTCTTTATTCGAGAAGCTTGTTTCGTCCTTGACATTCTAAGTGGAATCAACAAGTGGCAATCTCTTTATTGGAGGAGCTTGTTCTCATCCCTAGACTTCTAAGTGGAATCAACAAGTGGCAGTCTCTTTATTCGAGAAGCTTGTTTCGTCTTTGAACTTCTAAGTAAATCAGTGGATGGCATTCTCTTTCCGAGCAGTCGATCCATCCCCAGCAATTCCAGATGGAAATGATGTTTCAACATTATCTTGGAATAATTATACCTGACAACAAGTGGTCGTCTCCTTATTTGAGAAGCTTGTTTCTTATCCATGGATTTCCCAGTAAATCAACAGATGGAATTTTCTTTTCGAGCAGTTTGTTCATCCTCGGCAAGGCTTTTGTTATATCAAATGGCATCTCCCCTGTTTGGCAGAGAAGTTTGATATGAATCTCTTATACTTTTCCAACAAATGGCATCTCATCCAGACAAGGTGAGAAGTTTGTTGTGATTTTCAAGTTCGGAAAATGGCATCTCATCCAGACAAGGTGAGAAGTTTGTCATAATTTTCCAATCTCCTTCAAATGGCATCTCATCCAGACAAGTTGAGAAGTTTGAGCGTGAAGTTGTTTCTCCATCATATGGCTGTCTCTTTCAGAAGAAGGGAAGTATGGTGAGGGTTCTATCAAATGGCATCTCTCCAACACACGTTGAGAAGTTTGGTATGAATCTTTATATCTTTCGGCAAATGGCATCTCATCCAGACAAGGTGAGAAGTTTGTCGTAATTTTCCAATTTCCGTCAAATTGCATCTCTTCCAGACAAGTTGAGAAGTTTGAGCGTGAAGTTGTTTCTCCATCATATGGTTGTCTCTTTCAGAAGAAGGGAAGTATGGTGAGGGTTCTATCAAACGACATCTCTCTAATACACGTTGAGAAGTTTGGTATGAATCTCTTTATCTTCCGGCAAATGGCATCTCATCCAGACAAGGTGAGAAGTTTTTCGTAATTTTCCAATCTCCGTCAAATGGCATCTCATCCAGACAAGTTGAGAAGTTTGAGCGTGAAGTTGTTTCTCCATCATATGGTTGTCTCTTTCAGAAGAAGGGAAGTATGGTGAGGGTTCTATCAAATGGCATCTCTCCAACACACGTTGAGAAGTTTGGTATGAATCTCTTTATCTTTCGGCAAATGGCATCTCATCCAGACAAGGTGAGAAGTTTGTCGTAATTTTCCAGTTTCCGTCAAATGGCATCTCTTCCAGACAAGTTGAGAAGTTTGAGCGTGAAGTTGTTTCTCCATCATATGGTTGTCTCTTTCAAAAGAAGGGAAGTATGGTGAGGGTTCTATCAAATGGCATCTCTCCAACACACGTTGAGAAGTTTGGTATGAATCTCTTTATCTTTCGGCAAATGGCATCTCATCCAGACAAGGTGAGAAGTTTTTCGTAATTTTCCAATTTCCGTCAAATGGCATCTCTTCCAGACAAGTTGAGAAGTTTGAGCGTGAAGTTGTTTCTCAATCATATGGTTGTCTCTTTCAGAAGAAGGGAAGTATGGTGAGGGTTCTATCAAATGGCATCTCTCCAACACACGTTGAGAAGTTTGGTATGAATCTCTTTATCTTTCGGCAAATGGCATCTCATCCAGACAAGGTGAGAAGTTTGTCGTAATTTTCCAATTTCTGTCAAATGGCATCTCTTCCAGACAAGTTGAGAAGTTTGAGCGTGAAGTTTTTTCTCCATCATATGGCTGTCTCTTTCAGAAGAAGGGAAGTATGGTGAGGGTTCTATCAAATGGCATCTCTCCAATACACGTTGAGAAGTTTGGTATGAATCTCTTTATTTTTCGTCAAATGGCTATCTCTTCCAGACAAGTTGAGAAGTTTGAGCGTGAAGTTTTTCTCAATCATATGGTTGTCTCTTTCAGAAGAAGGGAAGTATGATGAGGGTTCTATCAAATGGAATCTCTCTAATATACGTTGAGAAGTTTGGTATGAATCTCTTTATTTTTCGGCAAATGGCATCTCATCCAGACAAGGTGAGAAGTTTGTCGTGATTCTTCAATTTCCAACAAATGGCATCTCATCCAGACAATGTGAGAAGTTTGTTCGGCAAATGGCATCTCATCCAGACAAGGTGAGAAGTTTGTCGTGATTCTCTTTATTTTTTTGGCAAATGGCAACTCATCCAGACAAGGTGGGAAGTTTGTCGTTGATTTTCCAATTTCCGTCAAATGGCCATCTCTTCTAAACAAGTTGAGAAGTTTGAGCGTGAAATTGTTTCTCCATCATATGGCAGTCTCCTTCAGAAGAATGGAAGTATGGTGATAACTCTATTTAATGGCATCCTTAGTTAAATCTCGGCAGAAGATTTGGCAACGAGTGATTCCTTTTATTTCTGGCAAGTCTCGGCAGAAGATTTCCAGTCTACCTCGGCAGAAGGTATTTACTTTGTATGATCTCCAATGGCATCCTTAGTTAAATCTCGGCAGAAGATTTGGCAACAGGTGTATCCTCAGTTAATCCTCGGTAGTAGGAATTTTATCATAATACCTCGGCAGAAGGTATTTCATTCTTAGATTCCCTGGTAATCTCGACAGTAGATCTCCAGCAGACTTCAACAGAATTTGTTTTCTTTCCAAGATCTCGGGAGTAGATTTTTGGTTTAGCTTGATACCTTGGCATAAGGTATTTCCAAATGAGGTTTCAAATCTCGGCAGTAGATTTCCTCAAGGTGGAATTTTTGTTCAAAAGATTTCGAATCATCTTAAAGCTTGTAGACAGTTGTCGTCTGGCTTCACTCAAGAGAAAATTCCTCGTGTGGATTGTACTCTAGTTATATGCGTCTCTAATCCCCAGTAGGGTCAACTTTTCTTCCTAGCGGCGTTATAGCTTTTGTCTCGCATTTTTGCATTGCATATCCTATCATCCCATCCGCATTTTCAGTCAAAATTTTAGGTATTCTAATATTTAATCATCTTCCACCCTGAATGTCCAAAAAATCTCATTGTTACTCAGACATTCAGGTTCAGGATGATTAAATAGGGGCAGCTGTCATACCCTAAATTTTGACCAGAAATTTTTTAAATTTTTGTTCATTTTGACGTGTTTTCGTCGATTTACCGGAAATTGATCATTTTACCTTTTTAAGTTGAAACATATCATTAATCATTAATTATTGTATTTTTGTTCGATTTTATTCAGTATCATTTTATTTTATACTTGATTTCAGAGGATTAAATTAATTTTAGAAATTAGTTAGATTTTTTTGTTTGTTCCATTTTAAATCATTTCTTTTATTTATTTACTATAATTTAAGTTTACCTTTTAATTTAATTTTTTAGATTTAATTATTATTTTCTAAAAAATAAAAATCAATTTGAGTTAGTTTAGGTTTTAATTAGTTTAATAATCTTACTAGTTTTTACTTATCATTTTAATTTAGACTATTTAGAATTAGTTTTAATTTACTTTAATTTTTTATTTAGTTTATATTTGGATTAATTGCTTTCCTCATTTAACTAATTTATAGCAGTTTTTTTTTATCTATTTATTATTATTATTATTTTTTATTATTAGATTATTTTAATTATTCTGGTTTCACTTGGTTGATTTAGAATTGATTAAGTTAGTTGTAAAGTGTAAATTTATGGTCCAAGTCAAAACACAACACCCCAAGTCTGCTAACACACAACTCTAGACTTTCACAAAAATATGCATACTCAGACCTGCACCAGAAAGAAAAAAAGGGACCTTTCTTTCAATATCAAAAAAGGAGGACACCAGGTTGTCCAAAGGGGGGGGGGGGACAACGACCAAACAGAGAAAAACGTTTTATCAGTTTTTTACGACTTTGCTTGGAGGATATAACAATATCATAACCTTCAAGACTCAGGGAACACAGATAAAAACCACTCTTCATTCATAAACCAGAACTCCTTGACTCAGACATCATCTTCGACCCAAATTCGTGAGCAACCCTTCAAACCCACCAATAGACCTTTCTCCGACCCACCATTTTCCGCCCCCATCCAACACCACAAACCCCTCTTCTTCACAAACCCAGCAACAACAATAACAAACAGAACAATCACAAGAAGTCCAAAATTCGGAACCTGCTTTGCTCCCTCATTCACGCCTCACAGGTTTCAAACCAATCTTCACAAAAACAGAAAAAAAGCTTTCACCTCAAAAATTTCATCTTTTCACCCAGCCACCTTCCAAATCTCTTCGACAACAACCTCACGACCTTCATCATCGCCACCACTTGAAGGTCGAATCCGACCACCGCAAAACCCTCGCATAAAAACCGCACTCCATAACCCAACCATCCCGCCGCAACTTGCAAGCCAAGCTTTTCATCTCTCACCTTCCGCTTCTTCAACCCCATTTTTACAACAAATCCGACGAATCTGAAGCCACCATACCACAAATAAGAAAAACAGAAAGCAATGAGATGGAGAAGATGAGAACCAGAAATAACAAAAGCTAGAAAACACAGAAAAACATACAACTCAGAAACATTATCCATCACCCTCTTCAACATTTGTCACCACCTTGTTCTTCATCACAACCGTCAAAACCTCCGCGAACCACTAGACTCACCTTTTTCCTCACCTCCTTTCAAATCCGTCAACCACCAGCTGCCACCGTCCAACACTTTCAACCAAACCATAACTTTCTCCACCGCCGCTAAAACCCTTTTGAATCCGTCAACCACTAGCCGCCCTTCGTCTTCCGTCAAACCACAACCACAAACGAAACCCTCCCACAATCCACCGTCACAAACCGAGAACACCGCCGTGATTTCAAACCCGTCAAACCACCTTGCCACCGCTGCCGTGAGAGAGGGAGGCCGAGAAGAACATTGGACGAGAGCGAGCGAGACGAAGGAGATTCATTGACGACGTCGTCGCCATGGAGGTTTGATGAGAGGTCGCGATTTTATTCAAGAACGGTGGAATTTTGCCGTTGGCCTCCGTCTCCTTCTTTTACTTTTAACAACAAATCTGTTACCTTTTGTTTCACGTTTTTATCTATTTATTTTATTTTTGCTGTAATTATTATTTATTTTGTGTTTTTGTTTTGCAGCTGGGCTTAGCCCATTTCATTTCTTGCTGATTGTCATTTTCTATTCATGCAACTTACCCTCCCTTATTTCATTTATAGTTTATTTTTATTTGTTGTTTGCTATTTGTTTTTTTCAGCATTTTCTCATTTTTTGTATGGAAATTTAGCCAAAGAAATTTCCACTGTTTGTCTTTAGTTGGTTTGTGTGCTAAGTTTCCAAGTTGATATCTTATTGAAGATTGAAGTTCACATTTATGTATGATGATAAACATTGTCTTCATTTATATATTTCTTTGCTAGTCTAGTTAAAATAGTTAAATATATTTATGTAATAAGTGGCCACACCTGTTGACATGCTTGCGTAGTTCTAAATTAGAAAATATATTTGTCAGCTTTAGTTTTTGTTAAATTTGGCTTTAGTCCAATCGAAAAATAATACAATAGCTTAGTTTAGAATTTTGTTCACTAGCTTTGGTTCTATATGTACACATTAGTTTAGTTAAAGATTTATACTAATTACTTTAGTTTAAGTTACTTTAGTTTAAGTTTTAATAATACACATTAGTTAGAAAATAAATTTTGTGTTTTTTAGGATAATTTTCAATTAAAATTTTAGGAAATATTAGCCTTGTTCATATTTATTTTAGACTCAATTTTTAGAATTAATATACTTGTTTGATAATCCTTGATTTCTCAGATACTTGACACCTGATGTTTGTGTTTGAGTTTTTCCATGATTTAGACTTGATACTCAACGTTTGCCACTCGATGATACTTTAACGTATCTTGAGCTTCCGACGACTTTCTTGAATTCTTCTGCACGTAGTGAAGAGGCAACGGACCTTCTCCGTTAGGTACCTCTAAAAATTCAATGTTATCTCTTTTGCGCCTCACTGTAGGCTTGATGCCACATTTGTGTTTATCCGATTATTTGTACATCACCATCGTGTCTAAACCATAAAACACCAAAAAAACTTTTGAACTAATTAATTTGCGAAAGAACTGAACTCCGGAGTCTAGCACTCTGCACGTTCTTGAGTGAATCATTCCTGGGCTAGCCCCACGCGTTGTGGATTCATTCGCCCTTTCGTATTTAAAACTCTCGACTTAATCAATCAATCAAATCATTCGTCGCGCCTACATTTGCACACACGTAAGTCGGTCACTCGTGATCGCCGTCTGCACGACATTACGCGTCTTAATTCACAAATCAAATAACGAGTAACTGAACTCCGGAGTCTAGCACTCCGCACGTTCTTGAATGCAATCACTCCTGGGCTAGCCCCACGCGATGTGGTTTGTTCACCCTCTCGTTCCTAAAACACCAAAACCTCTTAATTCACAAATTAAATAATGAGTAACTGAACTCCGGAGTCTAGCACTCTGCACGTTCTTGAGTGAATCACTCCTGGGCTAGCCTCACGCGATGTAGTTTATTCATCCTCTCGTTTCTAAAAACACGAAAACGTTTAAATAAATTATACGAAGAATTGAAAGGATTAGACAATTCATTCACTTCGTCGTATTCAAATAATTCAAAGGATTAGACATGATTCATCTCCATAGGAAATATGTTCCTCCTATCAACCACAAACACAAATCAAATCTTACAAACAATTTTTCTCAAAGGAAGAATGTGGCATTGCTTGTCGATACTCATATCCAAGTTTAAAGCTTCTTCCGATTTTATTTCTCAAAGAAAGAATGTGGCATTGTTTGTCGATCTTTGTATCCAAGTTTAAAAAGCTTCTTTCGATTTCTCTTTCTCAAATGTTTGTGGTGGAATAGGCGGGATGCCTCCCTTTAAGATGACGACTTGTCTCTTTCTTTTTCAAATACAATTTAAAAATTACCAACCAATACAAACTATTTTCCTTAATTAATCAGCGAGTAACTGAACTCCGGAGTCTAGCACTCCGCACGTTCTTGAATGCAATCACTCCTGGGCTAGCCCCACGCGACATGATTCATTCACCCTCTCATTTAAAACACCTTAACAAAGGTCAAACATCTTTTCTCTAAACGAACATTGTTTAAATCTTTCTATCTCGAAAACAAGCTAGCGCTTCGGCCTCCTATCGCAAGCAGATAAGCCAACGCTTAGCAGTAGAAAGTATTTCAAACAATTGTTCAATTAAAACTCACAAACCGTAGTTGCACGAACTACGAAGCTCTGAATTTCCCATTGCACAAGGGAATACGTAGGCACAGGGATTTTAATCCTTCGCGAGCACAATAATAAAAAAATTAATTATTTCCCTGTCACAATAATAAAAAACTTAACCTTTCTCCATAATAAATAATAATTTTCTTTTCCCTTTAGTAAGCAATATTAGTAACTTTAATCATTAAAAGAAGACAATAATATAAGTTAACATTTGAGCGCAAATTAGACTAAGAGGTTCCCGTTGAGTACAACGGACGTGAGGGGTGCCTAACACCTTCCCTTTGCGGAACTGACTCCCGAACTTAGATTAGTGATTTCGTTGACCATTTCTTATCCCATTTAGGTTGTGTCTATATCTCCCTTTTCTCTAGTTAGAATAAATAGAATTAGGTGATGACTCTGTTGTTTGTTTTAGGATCGTATTTTTTCGAGGTGCGACGGCACGGTGCTAGCAAGTGAAAGCTTTTGAGGGGTTGTTGAAGATTTAATTGAGTAGTCTCCAACTCTGAGCAAGTCAAATCAAGAGAAGTTCAATTCCTCAAATAAAGGCAGTCGTCGCCATTTATCATTTCCGCATTCTTGTTATTTTGTATTGTATGTTTAAGTATTATTTGCTTTGAACATTGTTATTCGTATTTGGTTTTGTTAATATTATGTTTATGCATGTTTTGAATCAGTCTATTTGCATTCGCTCATTATTTCTCATTTAATACAAATATCACAAAAATATTCCCTCACTTCACGTTAGCAAATATTTGAGGGAGGATGATGAAAACGAAATACCCATAACTGTTGCGGTATCCTTTCAGATAAAACCTCGTCAATGATGTACATGCATTCTTTGAAATCCCCAAACACTGAAGAGATAAGGAGTTAATCCCTATTCAACCCCTTCTATCCTAGAAGTAGGAGTTCCTTTCAGATACAACCCTTACATCTAACCAAGGGCAAGGTTGTTGTTCAGTTAGCCTGACTACACCTTTGAATCGCAAGATGAGACATCCCGTCGGAGGACCAATCAACAAATGACTTGGAAGTCATAACATTCAAACAAAAAGAAAAGAAAAGAAAAAACCACTAAGTTGAGCACCCGAAGGGAGACTTAGTCGGAAAAAAAAACAAATCAAAAAGAGGAGCTCAGATCCTCAGCAAAAGCAAAACAAATATCAGTGACCACCAAATCAAGAATCAAAGGGTCACCAGCAAAATAAGATGACTGCCATTTTCAAGCGAACTTTAAAGCTTCATCTTCACCCTTGCAAAGTTAAAACGAATGCATGTGCAGAGCTAACTGAACGTAGGACTGAAGAACATCACGAAGAAGGGGTGGTGCAAATCAAACTTTGAGCCTTATATCCTTTGTTTCTCAAACCATTAACCAGACCATGTTACAACCCTCAAAAGACCTAATTGAGGCGCGGTTTATTCTGAAAGCATGCTACCAACAAGGTTACGTAAACTGAATCACATATATTTGCTAATCTTCAATCTCGATTGCACATTATTCTTGTTGCATCTTTTACGCACTTTCTAAATCAGCACCACGTTTGGACCAACGGTCCATTCGTCACACTATCACGACATTCAAATAAATTGACTTTTTTTTTCAAAACTCGCATGAACGTTACATTAACACTACCATTTGTGTATGAATAATTTAATTGCAATTTAGTGCTCGACATCAGTGCAATCCCAACAAGGGGCAATCAAAAGAGAAATTTGAACTTCATTGGTGCCAACATGAATCAAGACTACCTCAATAGTCCAATCAGGGGCAAGATCACCTTCAAAGACTCAATCAGGGGCAGACACCTACCAAATCCAGACACTGGGGAAGATCATGTCTTGGTCACTCTCAAAGCTTCCCCACTAGAATTTTTCAAATACCCTACAGGCAGGGGCAAGCAAACAAGGAGAAAATCTTTCTATCTCTATTCCCCAGCTGAACAAGCAGATCTTACCAGATGTTGGCAACCATTCAAAGCAAAGAAGTTTTCATGTGTCAATTAAGTTGCTTCGCTCACTAGCAAATAACCGAACTTGGAGCATTCAGATCCATCTTTTGACCATACATCATCGAAGATCGAGTGTCGGGGAATCAAACCCTCCACCCACCCAAAGTTCAATCATTATTGGTAACTATCAGACCAAAAGTCCACCAAGCTGGCGCTTTTATCGTTCCGATCACCTCATATGCATCATTATGCATCATTTACAGCATGTGCATCATATGCATACCTAAATAAATCAACTTTTCATATCTCCAACATTTCGACTTTCATTCCAGTGCATAAAAATCTGCATTGTATTTCCATCATTATGGAATACCATTTGAAAAACATCAAGCATACATGCATAAGTCAGGATCCAGGATCAATCGAAGATTCTAGGCATCTCCTCGGCAATTCCAGTGGGCGTTCCCCACTGAATTTTTTCTCTTCAACCTTTTGTTTATTTCCCCAAGCAATTTTACTTATTTTACCCGCATTCCTCAACCAGATTATTTAATTTTCAGTCACTCGTCATCCTTTTGGTGTCGGGGTCGCTTTATCATCCTTTTGGTGATAGCGATTATTTAATTTTCTATTACCTAGCATCGAGTGTTGGGGTCGCATTATCATCCTTGCGGTGGTAAGCGATTTTTTTCTGTTACTCAGCATCGACCTAGCATCGAGTGTTGGGATCGCATTATCATCCTTGCGGTGGTAAGCGATTATTTAATTTTCTGTTACTCAGCATCGACCTATCATCGAGTGTTGGGGTCGCATTATCATCCTTGCGGTGGTAAGCGATTTTTTTTTCTTCTGTTACTCAGCATCGACCTAGCATCGAGTGTTGGGGTCGCATTATCATCCTTGCGGTGGTAAGCGATTTTTTTTCCTGTTACTCAGCATCGACCTAGCATCGAGTGTTGGGGTCGTATTATCATCCTTGCGGTGATAAGCGATTATTTAATTTTTTGTTACTCAGCATCGACCTAGCATCGAGTATTGGGGTCGCATTATCATCCTTGCGGTGATAAGCGATTATTTTATTTTCTGTTACTCAGCATCGACCTAGCATCAAGTGTTGGGGTCGCATTATCATCCTTGCAGTGGTAAGCGATTATTTAATTTTCTATTACTCAGCATCGACCTAACATCGAGTGTTGGGGTCGCATTATCATCCTTGCGGTGGTAAGCGATTATTTAATTTTCTGTTACTCAACATCGACCTAGCATTGAGTGTTGGGTTCGCATTATCATCCTTGCGGTGGTAAGCGATTATTTAATTTATGTTACTTAGCATCGACCTAGCATCGAGTGTTGGGGTCGCATTATCATCCTCGCGGTGGTAAGCGATTATTTAAATTTTCTGTTACTCAGCATCGACCTAGCATCGAGTGTTGGGGTCGCATTATCATCCTTGCGGTGGTAAGCGATTATTTATTTTTCTTTTCTGTTACTCAGCATCGACCTAGCATCGAGTGTTGGGGTCACATTATCATCCTTGCGGTGGTAAGCAATTATTTGTTTCGTATCGCCTTTGTTTTCCAATTTTAATCATCAATTTACTGCACAATTTCTTTTGTAGACAAATTCGGAGTCTGTTAGTATCTAATTGTCTTGTACCTTGAAATTTTGAACGCGAGTCAGTTCAGCTTACTCGGTCTAAGCCAATTCGATAGGGGCAACTGTCATACCCCAAATTTGTCCTACCTGCACCATTTTATTTTACTATTTAACCGCATATTAAAAAAAATCCAAAAATATGTACCATTTTATTTCTTTTCGCCATCCATGATTTCATTATTATTATTTTATTATTATTATCCACTATTTTTAAATCCATTCATTTATTATTTACTAATTATTTTTTTTCTTTCTTCTAAAAAATCCATTTTTGTTTTATTTTTATTCATTATCAAAAGTTCCAAAAATTTTATTGTTTTATTAGTTTTATTTACATTTGCTACTTTTATTATTATTTATTATGTTTTTATTTTATTACTATTACTATTACTTTTATTTTCATTACCATTTTTATAGTATACTATTATTACTACTACTATTTTTATAGTTCATTATTTTTATTTCCATTATTATTATTAAATCATTATTTTACCCAAATTTTATCATACACCACTTTTCTTTTATTTTATTTTATTTTCTAATCCATAAAAAAATATATTAAAACAGAATCATTTTTATTAGTATTATTTTTATCATTCTAATTATTTATTTCTTCTTATTTTTACTAAACTTCATTTTATTTACATATAGTATTTCTTTTAATTTTCCTCACCAATTAATTCACAACATCCCTAACACTCCATCAGTATCCCCACCTTTTCTTTATCCACAACACCACATGTGATATTTTCTATACACAGTCTGTACAAGAATAGAAAAATTCTTCCGTACATGAAGCAAACTTCCACCACAACAAATTATTCCGCAAGGCTCTCCACTAGCAACAACTCACAGCAAATTCTCATCTCTATCCAAAACTCAGCTTAAATTCCCTCTTTACCCCTAAAAATCTCTATAAAACCAACATTTATTTCACTCTAAAGGGAGCTTGGAATAACCACAGAAAAATTACTGCAAAAATCAATTGAAAACAAGCTTCAAACAACAACAAAAATACTGTAATTATAATCTTTCACCTTCAGCCACTTTTTTTTTCATCTTCTTCAAACCTACACTTCGACCCACTTTCACCGCCACCCTCACCCACAATAAACCATTAAAATAAAACCAGATCCAAACGACATATAGTGAGTAGCGTGAGAATGAGATGAAAATAGAACGCGATTAAAATTCGAGTCGTGCAACCCAGAAACCGTGACTCAAAACAGACCTGTAACAAATTGCAAATCCGAAACGCACCAAATCGCATCGACCAAACCCGCCGACCACCTTCAATCTGCAACCACATAAACCGCCGGACCGTCTAAACCAAAACTCGCCGCCAACCCCAAAACGAAACCGCGATCCGAACCGACGAACACAAACCGTATCCGAAACGTGAATCCAATCTGGATGAATCGCACAAACCCTCCCGATCTGAGACGAAAACAAAAGCTACCGCCGCCCAAACGAACCCAATCGGAACTGAACAAAACAGTAGAATTCCACCGCGAGAAATCACCGCCGAAAAATACAAATCCGAGAAGCCATCGTGAGTTGAGCTACGAGTGAGAAATCGTAAGTTTGAAATCAAAATTTGCGAGAGAGAGAGAGGTTTCACCGCCGGTCGCGTGAGCGCTCATTGAGAGAGGGAGAAAACCGTGTTGTTTTTTTCTCCGTACTGTTACTGGTACTAAGCACTTTGTTTTTTATGAATTTCTGTTTATCATGGGCTATACTTTTTATTTCACATCAACACCTCCTTTAGGCCATCCGCACACCCTTTATTTTTTTCTATGTTTTATGGTTATTTCAAGCTTTGATTTGGGCTTCTTAACCCATTAGTTGTTACTAACCTTGCACTCACAAGCCTGCTTATTAGCCTATTAGTTTTGTTTTGTTCATTAAATTTCTTTTTTTTTATTTAAGACTTTCTAATTTTTATTTGGATTCCTATTATATGCTTATGTTTAATTTTATGTGAGTCATTTAAGTTTTTAATTTTTAGGGCCAATGATATATCAAAAAGTTAAATTATTTCCAATTTTGTTAAATTGGGAAATTTAATTAATATGAGGCCTTTAGTTAGTTTTTATTTATTATTCTATTTCGACAAAACAAATTTAGTTTAGTTTTTTTATTTATTACATTATTTCGATTATTTATTATGTTATCGAATTCGATGCAATCTAATTTATTTATTTGCATTTATATTTCTATTCCGATTTAATTGTCGCCATTTTATTTAATTCGATTAATTTAATTTATCGCATTTCAATATAAACGATCGACTCCTAATAGAAAGATTTCAATTTTAAATCGGCTCTAAGAAAGTAATTGAACTATATTTCGACGCGTCCGAATAAAAGGTCCAACGCCTCTGAATAGTTGCTGTTAATTTATTTTCCGCCGCATTTCATCGCTTTAATTTAATCGCAAGCCATGTAAGTCGAGTGCACCGTGCCTCACCACCAAACCTTTCCAAACGCAAATTATTCAAATATTTTCATAATTAAATAACGAAAGAATTGAATTCTGGAGTCCAGCATTCCTCGAATTCTTGAATAAACACTCCCGAGGCTCGCCCCACAGGACGTGGTTTATTCGACATTTCGTAATTAAAACTTTTAATCCACACATCAAATAACGAAAGAACTGAATTCTGGAGTCTCGCATTCCTCGAATTCTTGAATGAACTCTCCTGAGGCTCGCCCCACGGGACGCGGTTCATTCGCCCTTTCGTTCCTAAAACATTAATTAAATTAAACATTTTTTAAGCGAACATTGTTTAAATCCTTTCTATCTCGCAAACAAGCTAGCGCTTCCGCCTCCTATCGCGAGCAGACAAGCCAACGCTTAGCAGTTAGAATGCGGTCTAAATAATCGTTCATTAAAACTAACCAACCAACCTTAGAACCACGAACTACGAAGCTCTGACTTTCCCATTGCACAAGGGAATACGTAGGCACACGGATCTTACTCCTTGCCGAGCACCCTAGGAACAAAATAACTCATTTCCCCTATTAACCTTAGATTAGAATTGTCCGCATTTACTTTATTATTCAAAGAAAACAGAAAGCATAAGTCAACATTAAATCACAAATTAAACTAAGAGGTTCCCGTTGAGTACAACGGACGTAAGGGGTGCTAATACCTTCCCCTTACGGAATCGACTCCCGAACCTAGAATCTGGTTTCAAAGACCCTGTTCTATCCGCTTTTTCAAAAAGGTTTCTCGATATTTTACTTTTTCTTAATTGGAATAAAATAAGTTCGGTGGCGACTCTGTTGTTTAATTTTTATCCGCGGTATTTTTCTTACCGCGAGGTCGTATTTTTCGAGGTGCGATAGTGACATCTTAGTAGGTTGTAATTCTCCTAAGTTTAACCTTTCACAAACCACTAAAGGCATTAAGCTCACACTGGCTCCTAAGTCTAGAAAGGCTTTTTAGATGACATGACTCCCCAAAATACAAGGAATGGAAAAATTTATGGGATCTTTATCCTTTTTTGCTAACTTATTCTCAGCAATAGAATTACATTTCAAGGGTTTCGGATCGTCGAGTCTACGTTTGTTGGTAAGGATGTCTTTGAGAAACTTTGCGTAAGAAGGTATTTGGGTGATGACCTCTGTAAAAGGGATTTCTATGTGAAGTTTTTATATAACCTTAATGAATTTCTGATACTGATTATTAATCTGGGTCTGTTTTAGTCTTTGCGGGTATGGTATTGGTGGTTTGTATGGCGGGGGTGGTACATAGGTTTTGTCTTTAGGTTCTTCTCCTTTTTCTTGACTTCCCTATTTTCCAGATTCCTCTGGTTCCTTCTCTTCATCTCTCTTAGAAGTTTTGGGCTCACTCAATCTTGGGTTAAAGGGTTCCTTATAAGCGGTCCCACTTCGTAGAGTAATGGCATTTGCTTGTCCTTTCGGGTTCTGTTTAGATTGTCCAGGGAATTGTCCTACAGGTGTAGTCTGAGGAGCTTGGTTTAAAGCTACCTGAGAGATATGGGTTTCAAGCATCTTATTGTGAGTGATTATTTGGTCAACCTTGGTCCCTAACTGGGTAATTAGTTCGTTAACATGAACGTTTTGGTTCATGAACTCCTTGTTTTGTTGTGTTTGAGCAATGATAAAATTTTCCACAATTTTTTCAAGGCTCGGTTTTTGGGGCCCATGTTGCATATGTTGATTTGATCTCGGGGCTTGATAACCTTGTTGTCTCGGAGGTGCGGTATTTTGGATATGGTTATTATTTTTATAGGAGAAGTTTGGGTGATTCCTCCATTTTGGATTGTAGGTGTTTGAAAATGGGTTCCCTTGGGTGTAGTTCACTTGTTCAGAGCTAGTCTCATTTAACAGACTGCATTCTGCGGATTGATGTCCTTTTGTCCCACATATCTCACAATCTGACGAAACTGCAACTGCAGTATTCAGGGTTGTACACATATGCTCAACTCTAAGGGCCAACGCGTCCATTTTAGCTTGCATCATGTCTATAGAGTTTAACTCATGTATTCCTCCTTGGGCTTCCTTATTTTCCACCGTCGCTTGTTCTACTCCCCATGATTGATGGTTTTGGGCCATATCTTCGATAATGGCACTAGCAGGGTAAGGTTTGTTCATCAGTGCACCACCTGCGGCGGCATCGATGGTCATCTTAGTGTTATAGTGAAGTCCATTATAGAAGGTTTGAATGATTAACCAATTTTCTAAACCATGATGTGGGTATGCTCTTAATAGCTCCTTATATCTCTCTCAGGCTTTGAACATCGATTCTCCTTGGTTTTGGGTAAATCTGGTTATTTGGTTTCGAAGAACAGCGGTCTTACTCGGGGGGAAATATCTAGCAAGGAATACTTTTCTAAGGTTTTCCCAAGTTGTTATGGAATTGAGTGGAAGGGAATCTAACCATGATAAGGCTTTATCTTTGAGGGAAAAAGGAAATTATCTTAAGCGGATCGCCTCAGGAGGGGCTCCATTGGTTTTAAAGGTGCCTGCTAACTGGAGAAAGTTTTTTAAATGTTGATTTGGGTTCTCGGTAGCAAGACCTGTGAATTGTCTTTGTTGTACTGATTGCAGCAGGGATGGTTTAAGTTCAAAATTATTAGCTGGGATGGTTGGGTTTACTATACTAGAACTGGGTTCCTCGTTGGATGATTGGGTGAAATCCTTAAGTCTTTGATTTTGATCTTCGGTCGTAGCTCTCCTAATTTTATGGAAAAATAAACGTGCGCGAGCGTAACGTTCAGGTTCAGCTAGAGGGTCTACTAAGCTTCCAATATTGCGAGTCTTTCGCATTGGCCGACAGGTAACAACCTTAGTCTAAACGGTATAACAACGGGGTACAAAATTTGACGAAATTGGTCCCCGACAACGGCGCCAAAAACTTGGCGCGTGTTTTTCGCAAGTGTACGAACGCGTCAGAGTAATATAAAAGATTGTCGAATCCACAGAGACCAAATGTCAATCTATTGTTATGGTGTGTATCTAAGGCAATTGAAAATAATAGTTTCAAGGAGTGCACAATGATAAATAAAGTAATAAATATAAGGTAATTGATAAAGACAAGTTTGAATGAAATTCATATAATCAAGTACTTGCTAATAGAACTACTTATGGGCAATGTTTTCTATTTTGAGAAGAACCAATTTAACGGGAATTGTCGCTTTCGTGTAATCAGAACCGAGTTGTACTGCCTAATCAAACCCTCTTATTGTCACAAATAAAAAGGTGCTCATTGCGTTAGAGTAGTAAACCTATTTTTAAGAAATGTAGTATCTTAGCTAAGTTGAAAAGTATTTTGACCTGAATTTTCTAACAAAAAGAGGTTCTTACGAACCAGACTCTAAACTTCTTAACGCGTCCGTAAATAGTGTTGAAATTTCCTTTATTTTTGAATTAAAAACTCCTAATGAACTAAACAAAGCGCTTTCGCTGTTTTTGAAATAGTTAAAAACAATTAAGTTTAAATAGACGTCGGACAGTTTTCGATCTTACCCAACGGAACTTTAAAAAACAGGAAAACTTATATTGAAAGTCAAAATAACCCTTAAGTGTTTCTACAAACAATTGTACAGATTATTGGTTCAATTATAATCCTTACATTCTAACCTTTATAAAATTAACTAGACATGATAAAGTAAAATTTTATTTTAATATTTTTCATAAAAGGTATTTAGTGCGAGTGCGGAAAATAAATTAAGTAAAGTGCGAGTGCAGGAAATAAAGGAAAGTAAAGCAGTGCAGGAAATAAAGGAAAGTAAAGCAGTGCGGGAAAGTAAATAGACAAAAGTTAAAGTAATGAAAATCTGCTCCAATCGGAGGGTTGAATAAAATACGAACTGAGATTAAAATGGCGACAGGATTAACTTCCTTCCAAAGTGCTCCAAGACTTAATCGCACAAACACATACATACCCGATTGTAGTAACACTCCGATGTGAAGCGATTACTACTTTTACAAATGATATATGCTTAAGGTAACTAAGTTTGGATGATTAAAAACAAAAACTAAAGGCCTATTTATAGACAAGGGAATAACATGGAAAAGACAAGGATGCCCCTAGCATTTGAATTTGGGCGGGAACTCTTTTGCTCTTGTGGCACCCGCCACACCTCCATGGCGCCCGCCATATGTGAAAAATGGTTGGGCAGTTGGATAACGTGGGGAATTGGCAGTTGAGGAGAGGTTGAGATATGTCCACATCATGGCTGACCCTATGGCGACCGCCACAGTGGGTGCCACAAGCACAAAATGCTTATTTTCTTGATTTTAGCTCTTTTTAGCTCTTTTTTTCGCTCTTTTTCTCGCTCGAGGCTCCGATTAAACTAAAAACCTGAAAACAAAGGAAAACATAGTAATAACATAACAAAATGGCACTAAAGGACTTTGAATGCATGCGAAATCAGAGTAAAAAATACGGTAAAATTCAGTGTCATCATTTGGCACTCTCTTCCATAAAAATTCTAAAAGTTCCATCTACCTTTGCTCATGGGACACTTTCCCTTCGCCTTCTTGAATCTCATTGAAACGGGCTTGCAAAATGATCTTCGCCTTTACCTTATCAACATTTCTCCATTCTCTGCTCAAGTGCCTCAGGATAGCGTTGTAGCCCCTATTTTCTCATCGTCATAAGATTCTTTGATTCCTCAATCCCTACGACTATGTTATTGAATCTTACCATCAAAGAACACAAGATTTTTGCGACAATATATTGCTCTGTGATTGTTTTTCCACATGCTTATACTTGGTTCACCAACCGAGTAATTATCGCCATAAATTCGTCGATGGTCTCCTTCTCCTCCATTTGAATAAACTAAAGTTGATGTTTGTGAGTTTGTAACCTTACAACCTTCACCTTATTAGCCCTTATGTCTTATCCAAGATTTTCCATGCTTGCTTCGATAATTCGCAATCACCAACTTCGTCGAAATTATATGTATCAACGCATTGATGGATTAAAAACAACGCCTTGAAATCTTTCTTCTTTTGTTTCTTATGTGATGCTCATTTTGCATTTGTTGCACCTTCAACAAAAGAATTTACAATGTTCTTGATCACTTCAAGAACATCTTGGTAGCCAAACAACACCTTCATTTGTTTGCACCACTTATCATAATTCTTCGCATCGAGAATTGAGAGATTTGCATGAATTCTTTCATTGAAGACATAAGTCATTATTGCACACTAAGTGTTCGATGGATCGAATCAGACTCTTGATAGCAAATGTTAGATCTTGAAACCACAATATTGGTGAAAATTTTAGTAATTGAGTGTGGAGGGGGAGAGAGAATTTTCATTAATTGATGCCTCAAAGGTATGCATACACAAGTAGAATTTATTGGAATACAAGCAACTAACTGAATAAATAAAAATACATAAATTGTTTGCATGCAATCTTGATTGCACCTTTCTGGTACATGGGTTAAAAACATTTTTAAAAGGTGAATTTTTATCTACTCATCTCAAAAAATTGGGTAGAGTTATCCATAAAGTAAATTTGACTATATTGTATTGGAAATCTACAAAATTTAAATTATTAAATAAAATAAAATGTTATGACATGTAATGAAATTATTTAACTACCCAAAAAGGTTAATTATTTTAAAAATAATTCTTAACACAGTGGTAATCAATTATCAAAACGCAATAACCAATTAAAATCGTTCTAAACTAGACAAATGAATACATAGCTAGATAACTCAATTACCAAAACGTAGTACTCTAGAATGATGTGATATTCACATGAGTATCCTCTAACAAAAAGCTAAAAATAGCTATATCCTTAACCTTCCCTTTGACATACGAATACTTTCTAAGTACACCCTCCCTAAAGAACCCTACCTTTTCCAAAACCCTCTGTGAAGCTTGATTCTCCATATCAACAAAAGCTTGTAACCTAACCAAATCAGGAATATCCTTGAAAACTTGTGATATAGCAACCTCAAGAGCTTTGGTGCAAATCCCCTGACCCCAGTAGTTAGCAGCTACACCATAGCCAACGTCAGCCCTACACCTGTCATCATCATGATCACCAGATCCAACAGGAGAAATTGAAATGAATCCAATAGTTTTATTGTCAATGCATATGGAACGTGTCCAAGGGTGAGGAATGCATACATCTTGAACATAACTCAAAGTTTGTTCCCTGGAAACCAAAGTTTTCCTTCTAGTCAGGTTTGTTACTCTATCATCACATACTACAGACATGAAATCATCCACGTCGCTTAACTTGAATGGCCGCAGAGTGATTCTTGACAACAAATCAAGTGCCATAGTGCAAAGAGAAAGAATGTATTGATCAAATGAGTTGCTAGAGATAGAAGGATTAGCTTGTATATATCTGTGTATATTTTACAATGAAAATAAAAGGGAGAAAGGGACAAGGAATTAAACAAACAATATATTGACAGAATCTTATGCACAACTTTCTTAGATTACTTTTGGCACCCTTGTTGGCTTCTATGGCACCCCATCATTATACTATTATTATTCTTTTATTTTATTAATATTGCTACATATCATTAGTTCCACCGTTGAAGATCAAATATAAATAGTTTATATTATTTTGGTTGAATATGACCAAGGTTAAGACTAGTTTGTTCACGATGTGATTTATATTACTTTTTAGATAAAGTTTTATTTGATTAAAAGATAAATTTGTGATTCGGTCTAATTTTAAAAAAATTAATTTGATTTAATATAATTTTATACGATTTAATTTAAATCAGTTTTTAGATTCTAAATTATAAATTATATTTTTATTAAAATTATAAAAATACTGATAAATAATAAATTTGATATAGTATATAATATATATTATATTAAAAATAATATTATTAACTGAAAATGATATGAAATAGTAATAATAAATAGATTAAATTAAACCAGTAAATAGCATTAAAAGATAAATATTATTGAATAATAAATTAACACAATATATCATATTTGTAATAAATAAATAAAAAATAAATAAGCATAAAAAATAAATATGTGATTTGATTCGGTTTGAATTGGTTTAAAAAATTAATTTAAAATTCAATTCAAACCGAATAATTTTTATAAAATAACATCCAAACACATTCAATATCACTCAAATTTTAGTGGATTTCGATTTTTTTAAAATCGGTTTGTTATTTTTATTGAGATTAGTTTGAATTTGAACATCTCTAATAAAGATGATTGGACCAAAATTTAAGGATAAATATTTTTTTAAATGAAATAAATATTTTCATTTATAATATTAATAAATATGTGAGAAATATTTTTTATTAATAATTATAAAAAATAATAGAATATTTTTTTTATTGATTAATATTTTAAAAATATAATATAAAATATTTTTCACTTGAAATATCAACAAATGTTATTTTTCAGTACCCTATTATTATTATTTTTTATTCATTTATATTTTTTTAATCAAAATCCTATTTTTCTTTGTAATACACACAATTGATGTAATTGAAATTTATGCCATTGATGTAATCAACACACTTAATGTGATAGTTTTTATTTAATAGGCAAAATATATTAATGAGAGCCAAAGAGATGTTCCTAAAATACACAAAATAGCACCCCTAGTTTTACAACACTTTAGAGGAGTGGTGTATCAATCATAAAAAGAGATGGCATGAGTGTATTTATGTTAAAAGATTCGTCCAAACTCAAGATCTATAAATAATTGTCTAAATACATTCGTCGTTATTGAAAACCATCCCTTGAATTGAATAGTATTTCTGCTGATCCATAAACTCGACATCGTGGCCAATCAAATAATCCCAACTAAATTTCTAGCATATGAATTGATGAAATTAAGATTTTTGAGGAAAAATCTACGAGGTCATGTAAATAAATAGAATCTGTGTCTATCCAAGGACGAACCTTCTGTCAAATAATTTCACTAATTATGCGGTCCTTGAAAAAAGGTCTAGCAGATTTTTCAAAATTAAAGCAAAACACACGGACCATATTTCTGGGATTAGACAAAATTCTTTTCTAAAATACTTGACGTGATAGTCAGTGATAAGGGGTTATGCAATATTAACATTTTAAAGACTGTTTTAATATTAAGGATAAAAGTGTGGATGAAAAATTTTAGTAAGATACTTTTAAAAATTAAAAAATAAATTTAAAATATTTAAAACGATGACCAATATATTTAATAAAATAATAGATGTATCTGCAATTGTCAATGAATACTACTAAAAAATGTTACCCTACATACATAGTTGCATTTAAGTATTCCAACAAAGAAATTGTTAGATTACATACAAAAAATATTCAAAAAAAACTATATTAAAATATGCCTATTTGTTTAATTTTGTTTTGAGGCTCATCATCTAGACAACTAGGAAGATACTTTTATTAACATCGTCCTGCTAGTGGCTATAGGAAAATGTCTTTTTTATATAAACAATGAATTTGTTTGTTGTAACAACCATGTGTGGAGTGCTTTAATTGAAATTCTATTCATTAAGTTGTTGACTATAAAATCTAGATGCCTATAATTTTAAAATAATGAAAGAAAAAAATATAAATGTGTTATAAGAGCATAAATATGGTCATTTGTTACCGTTCCTACGCAATAAACAAAATGATTTGTGTCCTAGAAGATGGATATTTGCATAAAAGTTGAGCTTCTACATGTGCCTTTTGATTAGTTGGAGAATGCTACTTTAAGTGTCAACTTGGATAAATGAATGATGGTAACAATTATATTGACTTTTCAACATAAAAGAAAAATATAAATATGAGATATATGGTGAGATTTTTTTTTAAGTATTGAACATGTATAAACGGTGATTAAGGGAATCTCAATCCAACAAAAATATTATAGCAAAGGGGAATATATCTGCCACCACTCTAAAAGAAATCAGTGGGGAATTTAGACTATTCGTATAAAGTACAACGCAAACGAGAATTTAATCATATGGCTAACCATTTCTATGAGTACAAGACTGTTAGATGAAACATATAGACTCAACATTACAGATTTCATCATTCAATGATGTGGTTTTGCCCTTGGTTCAATTGCCCCTACATATCAGGAGATGAGTGTGTAGCTGGGTGATGTGGATCACGTGGGGGAGACGCTCTCCCCACGTCTCTATATTGGGTCATGGGTCGTGCCCGACGGATTGGGCCTCTCCCCAGCGTAAACTATGTTGGCCCAGTCCAGAACATGAGTCCCCCAAGTCGCAACTCCAGAGTGGAGTGATAACTTAAGAGGGAGCGTGTCGGACATAATTAGTCAATGTCGAGGATATTCGTCGGCCTATATCTGGAGACGGGACAAAGCTTTAAGTTTCGAAGTGTCGGGAAGAGATGCACATCCGAGTGGAAGCGTGTACGAAGTTTCCTTTGTGTTTTCCGTTGGACGATGCTAAGGGTTCCAGTCTTTTTGCAACGCCGAGGACGCGAGCGGGGGTGTCAGAGTACGTCTAAAGCCAGTGTTAGCATGACCCCGCGGGCACTCCTTAGTGACCATGTGGGAACTCCTCTTTCTCGGGGAGAATTTCCTACTCGAATGACCCACGGATATTCGTAGTACATCGAGGACGGGTACGCATTTTTTCGAGGTGTCGACGATAGGTGTGCCCGGTGCCTCTTGAAATTCCCAAGAATGACGTGTCTTGCCTTTTCGTCTCTCTCTTGAATGACATTTAATGCGCATCGTTTCGTTTTCTGTGTGACGGCGCATTAAATGCCTGTCGCTCTAGGGAATCTAGGCAGCCTAGGAAATGATTGCTTAGACGTGCCCTCCCAACAACGTCTATAAAAGGAGATTGAGGGGGACCACTTCTTTGTTTTACGCTTTTCATTTCTCCTCTCAATCTCACTGGACGTACACCTTTCTCTCACCAAACCACCGTTGCCGTCGTCGCCGTCGTACCGTTGCTTCATCAGACAATATGTCAGGTACGACATTTTATTTCATTTCTGGTTGATTAGCTTTAATTTGTTAGTTGGTACGGTGGTTTAGTCACCGGAGTAGGCGAGTAAGCCTTTTCCGTAGGTTTTTTAGAGGAGATTTCTAATGAATCTTTCGGGTTCATCTTGAGTTTGTCATGAATGTGTCGGGCAACCGTAGATGTTTTCTTTGAATTTCATGGGCATGGTTTGAATGTCCCGAGTACCTTTAGGGTCTTCCTTGAATGTTCTGAGCATCTTTAGATTAACGTCGTGAGCGTCTTTAGATGAACGTCTCGAGCATCCGTTGGGTTGAGATGATTATGTCTGACATCTCCTCACCTGCTTTAACCCTCGCCCTTTCACTTGAATTGCAGTGGAAGGGTGAATTTGATGCGATGTCGAATTCACCAATTTCCTCTGCTTTTCTAGTAACGTGGACCAAAGAACTGAAGATGTCCCCATGGAGGACATCTACATAAAATTGGACGAAGAAAATGTGGACGAGCAAGAACATCACATGGAAATGAGTGCTCCAACCACCTCAGGGGGCGAGGATCTATCTTGGGTTGCTGAAGAGTGTTGGAGACGGGCTCACGTTTTGTCCAAGACCATTGCACTGCCCATACAATCGTGAAGGATCTAGGCCCGGATGAGCCTCACAATTGGGAGTTTTACGCTCCTCTCCCCGAGCAGCGGGTCTGCTCGGCTTTTCGGGGAAAACAATTCCCCATGTATGAGTTCGCTTTCAAGGAGGCGGGGATTCATCTTCCCTTCTCCGATTTCCAGGCGAGCGTTTTCAAGAGGCTCGACCTGGATCCTTTTCAACTCCACCCAAATTCCATCGTGTTCGTTCGGGCATTTGAACTGGTGTGTCAACATCTCGAGGTCGGGTGTACCTTGCCCCTCTTCTTCCGAGTCTTTCACCTACAGTGATCAGAAGCACATGGACGCCATAGCTGGGTTTCCTTCAAACAGTCAATGAGGCTCTTCAAGACCTACCATGACTCCCTCCGAAACATTAAGGACAGGTGGTAAACGGTGAAGCCCATTACCTCACGTGCTTTGGATAATGTCTATAGTACACATCGGGATGCCTAAGGTGTGGAGCACCCTGTTTCGAGGATTCCTCTTGAGTGGCAACAAAATCATTTTAGATGGTCGACTGACTATTACTGCATGAAGGCTGAACATTTGGGTCCCGAGGACACATTTGCCTACGAAAAGTTGGTGGCCTATGTCCGGAGTTTTACTCTCTCGACGTGTGTCTACCGGCTGGAAAATCCCATTTTGGATGATGTCGGGCTACCTCTCTTCGAGGTTCGGTTGATTAATACCAAGGTCGTGCTCGAATGCAAATCAGACGATGAGGCTCTCCGACTTTTAGGTGGTTTATGCTCACCTTTTTTTGCCTTGTTGTTTTTATTCATCTAGCTAACCCGTTGTTTCCTTTTTGCAGCTACCATGCCTAACCTCAAGGAGCGCGTGCTGAAGTTAGCCAACAAAGGTGCGACCAGAACTCCAAAGAAGACGGGCAAGAGTAGTGTTCGTCAGGTGGCCACTGAAGAAGCGTGAAGTGGCTCTGGGACTCCCACTCCTCCTCCAAACTCTCCACATGTCGCGACAATGCCCGAAAGTCCAGTTGTCGTGCGTGATTCTCCTCCTCACAAACTTCAACATGTTAAAGGGTCGCTGAGCCAGGCTGCCGCAGTGAATGATGATTCGTCGGAGAATCGAGGAACTTATCTCCTGCCTTTTTGCCATCTCGAGTGAGAATTTTTTAGTGGCGAAGGTTTTGTTGAGGTAGCGACTGCTGAAGCCAAGGCCATCCTCGGCCTGGAAAGGGTGACCAGGAGGTTGAACTTGTCCCAGAACATAGTTGCGGTGATCAGGGTCATGGAGACGACCTTGGTCGTGTTCGACAATACCTGCCCGCTGTCGGAGTTGAGAGTCGCAGAAGAGGCACTTCAGGTGGACAAGATCAAGAGGGACCAGCTTTCCCATGACTTTTTCGATTATATGGAGAAGTACAAACTCCAGGAAGGGCTTATGTTCGAGCTGAGGGAGATCAAACTCGAGCGGAATGGACTGGTAGATGAGAACAAGAAACTGAAGGACAAAGAGGTTGAGTTCAATGAAGCCATCACGGAGAACAAGCGCCTCCGTTCGAGGGTCGAGGAGATGGAAAAGTTGGTCCTCCCAACCGAGGAAGAAAACGAGGAGGATCAGGCCATGCAAATTTAGGGAGATCTGATTGCTCGGATCAGACATCTTGAGAAAGATTGCGTGGAAACTCTCAAGTTGGGTTATGATAATGCCACCGATCAGCTCAAGATTGTCAACCCTGGGCTAGTGACTACGGGGAATGCCTAATTATGAGGTGGTTGACGGGGACATTGTCTGCTCGTTTGTCGGCCAGTTAACAAGGAGGAAGATGGGGAGAAGGAGGTTAATGAATAGGTCTAGCCTGTGCGACATAGTTTTTGTTGGCCTGCGTGCCACTCGTTTTTTTGGCTTGCGTGCCACTTCATATTTTGGGCATAGTCCTCTTTTTCTTGTACTCTGTGTCGGCCAGCTTTTGGTCGGTTTATGTAATAAAACGATTTTATTTTGATTTTATTTTCTTAAGTATTTTTGATCTTAAAATGTGAAATGTGAACTTGTTGCTCGACTGTATGGGCTCGTCGATTTAGGGAACCGACGAGGTGATGGGTTTTATGTCCGCAGATAAACAGGATGAGGGTCGCGATCGAGGCCCTGGTCCCGTGCCTTGGGTTTTCCCATCGCGAGCTGGGCGCCCTATCGACGTGGTACTACGACAATGGAGTTCGTTTAAAGTATCCTATGTCGAGGAAGGTCGTGCCCGTCTCCCAGGGGTGTCGGTCTTCCCTTTGATTAAAAATGGAGAATCATGGTTGTACCTTCCATACTCTTGTGGTCGCGTTGTTGTCTAACTATAATATTGCTTAAGTTTTTCAGTGTTCCAGGGTCGAGCAAGTTCTTCTCCTTGTAGGTTTTCGAGGTAGTATACCCCATTGTCCGTATTGTCCCGGACTCGATATGAATCTTCCCAGATCGCGACCAGTTTGCCTTCTTACGGGTTTTTTTTATTTTGCCGGAGGACGAGGCTACCAATTTGGAATTACCTTTTAATAACTTTTGCATCGTGGCGTAAAGCCACCCTTTGTTTTAGCGATACTTCTCGGAGGGCTGCTTCAGATCGAATTTCCTCGATGAGGTCGAGCTCTACTCTTAGGGCTTCGTTGTTCAGCTCTTTGTCGAGGGGTGCTTCTGTTTGCCTCGAGGGTTCTCGAATTTCTACCGGGATGATTGCATAAGTCTCGTAGGTTAGTCGGAATGAAGTCTCCCCAGTCGTTGAATGCGGGGTCGTGCGGTGGGCCTAGAGTACACTATGTAGCTCCTCAACCCAAGCTTTCTTCACTTCACCCAATCTGCACTTTAGTCCCCATAAGATTGTCCTGTTGGCTGCCTCCGCCTTGCCGTTCGTTTGGGGATGTTCGACGGACGTGAAATGTTGTTTTGTGCCCAGATTGGCGACAAAATCATGGAACCTTCTGTCTGTGAACTGCATTCCGTTGTCAGTGACAGGGACTTGGGGTATTTGGAAGCGGGCGAGGATATTTCTCTTGAAGAAACAAAGTATATTTTGCACTGTGATTTTGGCGAGGGCTTCATCCTCGATCCACTTTGTGAAGTAGTCGACATCGACGATAAGGTATTTATTCTGGTAGGAGTTGGTCATGAATGGCCCGATGATGTCCATTCCCCACCAAGTGAAGGGCCACGGGGAGCAAAATGTCTTCAGCTCATTAGGAGGAGCGAGGTGCATGTTCGCGTGTCTATGACACCTGTCACATCTCTTGACGTGCTCTTTTGTGTCATGTTGCATCGTCAGCCAATAGTAGCCTGCTCGGAGTGCTTTATGCGCCAAGGATATTGGGGAATTTTTCTTCCTCGATGCATTTGATTAGTGGGATGGAGAAGCCTCGTCGGTAGAGTTTGCCTTCGACGAGGACATAGGAGCGCACCCTTCTTTTGGTTGTGGACGCCTCCTTTGGGTTGGTTGGAATTTCGTCCTTCATAAGGTAATTGTGGATGAGAGTTATCCAACAATGAGCTTCGTTGATGACGTTCACTTCGAGCGGCAGGGAAGGTTTCTCGATACTTGGTCGCGGGAGGATCTGTTGGATCACGGATTTGTTTCCGCCCTTCTTCTGTGTGCTCGCCAATTTAGACAAAACGTCTGCTTGTGTGTTATGCTTGCGTGGGACGTGTTGGACCTCCCAAGAATCGAACTTTTCCAATTTGATTATTTAATCTAAATTTAATTATTTAATCATTTATTTAATTAATTTAGAAAATTTGGAGAGTTTGGGTTAATTAGAGAATTTTAGAGAAAATGAGTATTTTTATATAATAAGGATAAATAGTGTTTTATTATACTATTTTATTTTTATTATTAAAAATATATTAAAGAAAAGGGTAAGATGGTCCTTTTGTGAAATAATGAGGTTAAGGTGGGAAAAGGCTAAACTGGGATAATATATCCAAAGAAGAGAATACGATCAGTTTTCTCATTTTGTTGTTTTCTATCGTGTTTGGAGAAGTGCTCTGAAGAAAGGAGAAGCTCAGAGTCAGGAGGCTGTGGAGAACCCAAGAGAAGAGTGTAAAGCGGCGAAATTCTCTAAGGTATGGGGAGTTTTCATAATCTATGATAAATGTATAGGAATTGGAATATGAATGGATTAGAATGGTATGAGTTTTAGGGGTTTTGGGGTTTTGAGTTAGGTTGAGTTTTATGAGAAATCTTGATGAATTAGAGCGATTGGAATAAGTTATAAATGTATATTTGTTTGTATAATTGTTGTCTGGATGTTGTTGAGGTTTAATTGATGTTTTTGAATGGTTTTTGAGTGTTATGATGTGAAATCCGTAATGGGGTTTTGGGAATTTTTGGAATTTGAACAGTCTGAAATTGTGTAGCAGAGGACTGCTGGAAAATAGGCGTTAACCGGTTAACGCTTTGGTTAACCGGTTAACCATTGGAAATTTTGTATATTTTTCTGAAATTACGCAGGCGTTAACCGGTTAACGCTTTGGTTAACCGGTTAACATTGTTGGGATAGTAAATTTTATTTCTTTAAAAATTAATATCTTTCAAACCGTAAGTCCGATTCGCATTCCGTTTGAAGCGTCGAAAAGAGAACAAACTGAACTTTATTTTGATGAACAGAAACGAGAAAAATGCAATAGTTTTTGATAAATGAATTTGTGAAATAACCTTATAATTCCCTTATAAATTACCGGGTACGGGTTAATTTTGGATGTATCAGAGTGATTAGAGAACCAGTGTTCAGGGTGTAATGTCATGATGATATGTATGATTATTTGATGGTTATTCTGCTGATTGAAATGAATGATGCGAATTGTTTTGATGAATTTTCCGATGTAGCGCATCATTGCATTTCATAACATTCACGATGGGGCTTCGGCCTATTTATTTGCTTCAATCCCATTGTGTGGATTGAAGTGTCTCGATGATTTACGATGTGCTCCTTTGTGGAGGGTTGATGGTCATGTATCCATCTCACGATGAAAATGGTACCACATGCATATTGCATATCAGGATGTTAGAATTGAATATTCTGGATGAATTTCATGACTGTGTTGGTGTTGATTGATTTCATGATAGTGTTGTGGTTGATGCTAAATTTTGTAGTTGACGATGTCATGATATGTGTACTAATTTATTTATGATTCTATATTCTTGTAAGTTTATGATATATTATGATTACTCACCCTGCCTGCTTGGAAATGTTGCCTCTTTCGTGGGTAACTTGCAGATGTCGAAGAATAGTCCTGCAGTGCAATAGGAGTAATTCATGAGTCTCGGAGCATGCTTTAGTGTTCCTTAGGAGTGGTTCTGGTTTATGTGTCCTGCTCTGTGTCATGTAACACTGGGATGGGTTTCTTTTGTTAAACTGTTTTCAGTATGTTGTTATCTGGATAATGTCTTCCATTTTATGATGTTAAATTCAGGATGGTGAAAAATGATTTTTATGAAGTTTTGAATTATGAAGTTAAATTCCGCTGTGAAATGATTTATGTTATTTTGATGTTGTTTAACCCGTGTTACGGGACAGGACATTGTTGTGTTGATTTATGATGATATGTAATACCCTTTTAGATGATTACTCTGATGTTATTTAAATATTATGTTTTGGGGTAGAAGGGTGTTACATTAGTGGTATCAGAGCAGGTCGGTCGGTCCGGCCAAGTCTTGTTGTTGTCAGTCAGTTGTCAAGTCGTTATTTATTTAACGATTATTCTTTTCTGATGTGGTAAGTGTTCTGCAGAATGGCTGGAAACAACTCGCGTGCTCTCGCTGATGCTATTGCAGCTCTTGCTCAGACTGCTGCTCGAAACAATGCGCATGATGAGTTTCGTGCATTGGAGAAATTCCAGAGAAATAATCCACCTGTGTTTGAAGGAACTCATGACCCGGCGAGCGCACAGAAGTGGCTCAAGGCAATTGAGAAGATTTTCAGAGTGATGGCTGTAACACGGTGGGAGAACTGACTTTAGTTAAATGTTGCGGATAGCAAGAGTCGCCACCGACTTTTATTTTATCCAAAAGGAAAGGACATAAAAGAACAGGAAAGACCTTAAAAGATTTTTGGGTTCGGGGGGTAGGTTATCTAAAGGGAAGGTGTTAGCACCCTTTACATCCATGGTTATCCATGGGCTCTTAGTTACTTAGCTCACTTTAAACTGTTTTGAGAAGTGTAGTGTGTGATTAAAAAATTTCTTAAGTACTTTATAATGATCCTTGTACGGATATATATAAAGACTTTGTTTTGAAAATTGTTTAAAATGTGAGGTGTAATGAAATGTTTTTGAAGGAGTGAGCAAGTACTTAAGAGGAACCTACCCTAAGTTAAATCTTTTATGTTCTTAAATGTTCTTTCAATGGTAAGACTATCCCTATTATTAAGGAATAGGTAGTCATTACCTTGGATGTGTTAAGGGACATATGAAGGGTCATCTGTGTTTAGGCAACTGTAAGGTGTCTTAGCAATACGAAGGGACTTATCATCTTTTATTCGAAAGGGACAAGATCATTCACGAAGGCAACATCGAAGGGACTTGATCTTATAATCGTAAAGGGACTTGATGATATTTTTAGGAGAAGGGACCTTGCTTTTAGACACCTTACTTGACCTTTTGGTTTAGGCAACATTAGGGATAACCCTTAAGGAAGTGAGATGACGATCAAAGATTGACTTACGTGTGTGCGTGTATAGGTTCATATATTTATCTTATAATTAGTGATCTAAATTAATTTTAAAATACAAACATGTTATCACTCCCTATTTTACTAACCATAGCAATATATTTATAAATAAATAAAAGATAAAATACTACGACTATTACAACGCTTTTACAGTTACATAATAATAAAAACAAATTAAATAATAATTATATAATAAAATAAACAATTAAATAAATGGTTAGTGATAAAATAATTATAAGAAGAAAGGTTAGTAATAATATACAATATATATATATATATATATATATATATATATATATATATATATATATATATATATATATATATATATATATATATATATATATATATAGAGATCAAGTAAGTATTTTTAGATTTAAATAAAAACAAATTTGAAAGAATTATTAAGATGAAAATAATAATAATAAACCATCTAATAATTATTTACAAAAATAAAGCATGATTAATTATTTAATTATACACATTAAAAAAAATTATTAAATTTAATATTTAAACAAATAATTAAGGTAAGAAATTAAAGTTTTAAAAAAATTAGGGTTTTTAGAAATTAGGGTTAGAATTTTTTTAGAGAAAAATAAAACTAAGGTTTATAATTTAATTCATATTATTAATTTGATTATTAAATAAATATTTACATATTTAAATAAAATAAAAACTAGGATTAATAGTTTAGAAAAATAAATTAGAAGTTTTTTTAGAAAAATATGAAGTTATATATATATATATATATATATATATATATATATATATATATATATATATATATATATATATATATATATATATATATATATATGTATATATATATATATATATTTACATATTATTATTTGAATATATTTTATTGAAATTAAATATAAAACAATAATAACAAAACATAATAACTAAAGAAAATAAAAACTAAAACTTACCTGGGGCAGGGATTGAACCCACGCCCTAGGCATCACCACCCTTGGACCAACATGACCTCCACTGGGCTGCGTGCGCGCTTGTGAATATGAATCAGGCAGCAATCCTCTTGTTGCTTATCCTGCGAAAATTCTCAAAAAAATAAAACAAAGCAAAATGGCCTGGGGGAGGTTTTGATCCCAGGACCATTCATTCGCCAGTCATACGCGCAAACCAACTGAGCCAAGCGCTTTTAATTGTAACATAACATAACCTAATTCAAAAAATATTAAATCAATAATTTGAATTTTTGCAGATGGCGCCAATGGTCTTCATCTTATTCATCATACCTGCGAATTTTTATACGACTATACCTGCGAATTTTTCTACGTTTTTCGCACTCTCAAGCACCTACGAATTTGGATCTTGCTTAATACGTAAAATTTCAACAAATTAATCATATAAACATGATCCTCACATCATCCATGATTCATTGACGTTCTTAAAACTCATTTATATTAGTTCCATTGAGAAACCCTAATCGGCTACCTCAAACCCTAACAATGGTGAATCTCTCCTCCTGTACCAAAACTCGAATTAAAGTATCCAGAAACGATTGTTAGCTTACTACAAACAAGAAACGACAATTAAATATAATTTATTTTGCATATATATATATATATATATATATATATATATATATATATATATATATATATATATATATATATATATATATATATATATATATATATATATATATATATATATATATATGAAAACGGGAAATTCACAAAGGTGTAAGAAGTTTGATTCGGTTTGAGCCATTCATGAGGTTTGGGATGCATATGATTATTGATACATGATTAGTGATGTTCAAGGATCCTTCCTATGTTCTTAAAATACCTTTAAATGCTTTGTAATGGTAAAACCGAATTTGAGTTTTTGAATGATTTTGTGAAGTTTGAATATGGTGTAAGAGGCTGTCAATTCGTGAGTTTATGCTTGCTATGTGTTGTATATATATGACACAATGAAATTAGGTCAAGAGATTCATCAAAACTTTGGATTTTTGGACCTTTTAAGATTGAAAAATATTTGATCTTAAAACTTGAATATCCTTGATCTAGCCTTGCTATTTTGGTACAATCTTCATTATTTTTGTATCAATCAAGTCTAAATATGTTTTAAGACTTTCTAGAAACTAAATCAAATCAAATATCCATTATTTTATATTTTATTTCAATTTAAAATGATTTTTAACATAAAAAATCATAATAAATAAAAATAAAATGAATAAAATTATGAATAAATAAATTTAATTTCGTGCATGATGTCATAGAAATGTTTGGGTCATAAAAAAGCAAGCTCATTTGGTGAATTATGGTTTTAAGACCCCATTTGCTTCATAAACCCCTCAAAAATTTCCCAACTTTGCAAGGGCACAAATCCTTCAATTTTAATGCTATGAAGGTGTTCTTGGACATTTTGGAAAGATTAAAGAGTCCTCTAACCAACATCTTTGGTCTCATGTCCATATCTTTTACCATTCTCAAGTTATGCTCTTTGGAAGTTGTTGACTTTTTGTTGACTTTTAAAAGGACCTATAATGTCTTAGCTCATACCTTCCAAATGAAGCATTTTTGGGCTTGGATTGTGAGACACAAAGTTTTAGAGAATTCAATTTCCTTCAAAATGAGCTTTTGATGGGAAATTTTTGATGAAGCAAGTGAAAGTTATGGCTGGTCAAAGTTCAGTTGACTTTTCCTATGAAAAACCCTAATTTAGAAACTCCTGATTCTTGATGATCTGAAACTTCCTTGATGAATCATGATCAACCCTTGATAAAATGATTAATTTTACTTCATATACTTGATGTGGGCAAAAAATCATGAAGTTTGACTTTGGTTTGACCTCAGTTTGACTTTTTGACTACTTTGACTGATTTTAACCTATCTGATCATCTAACTGAGCAAATCTTTTGGGAAAGTCTTGAAACTTGACATGGGGATTCTTGAACACATATAAGATGCTATGAATCTCACTTTAAGTCTTGGAATTCCATTTATCTTGATAAAAGTCAAAACCCTAGTTTAAGATGCATTGCTTAGGAGGATGCATTGTCTGAGGGAATTGCCAAACTTTCTGATTGTGAATCTTGTGAACCTTGTGAACCTCATGAGATGTCTTGTGAACCTTGTGAGCCTCTTAGTACACAATGTCTTGTCTTGTGGAGGGCAAATTTTGGGGTGCAACAGCTGCCCATGTTCAATTTTCTGAAACTTGAGGGTTAGATTGGTATATGTGTCAGTCGTAACCTGGAAGGTTGAAGGGGATTGAACACAAAAGTCCAAAAATTTGCACTCGCCGATGCATAGAGTAAAGCTGATGATTAATTGTATATGCTTGAGTGGGCTTGAAGATGCCACTTGGAATAACTGGAGATGGGCTTAGAGATGCCATCTAAAATATCAGGATGTGATGATGTCTTTATGTTGATACTGGATATCAGTACTAGGTCTTCGTATAGGCCGTCTCTGAATTGTTTATGCAACATAGTTTGAATTGTTGAATGGACCAGTAGAAATAAATCTCCGTGATGATTATCTCTTCTGGAAGTATCTTGGATTAGGGAATGGATCTTTGTACAGATCGTTTGCCTACTCTCCAAGGTCAAAAGAACGTCAGGATTAATTCTTCTGAAAATATCTTGAACTAGGGAATGGATCTTTGTACAGATCGTTTGCCTATTATTCAAGAGCCAATAGATTAAATCTT
Source organism: Lathyrus aphaca (assembly GCA_963966055.1). Classification (NCBI taxonomy): domain Eukaryota; kingdom Viridiplantae; phylum Streptophyta; class Magnoliopsida; order Fabales; family Fabaceae; genus Lathyrus; species Lathyrus aphaca. Next base: position 16,881,161 of record OZ014525.1, read on the forward strand.
CTGAAATATCTTGAACCAGGGAATGGATCTTTGTACAAACCGTTTGCTTGCTATTCAAGACCAGATAGATGAAATCTTCTGGTAATATCCTTGATTAGGGAATAAATCTTTATACAGACCGTTTGCCTACTCTCCGAGGACAATAAAGTGTCAGGATCAAGTCTCCTGAAAATATCCTGGATTAGGGAATGGATCTTTGTACAGACCATTTGCCTACTCTCCGAGGAAATAGATTAAATCTTCTGAAAACATCTTGAACCAGGGAATGGATCTTTGTACAGACCGTTTGCCTGCTATTCAAGACCAGATAGATGAAATCTTCTGGAAATATCCTGGATTAGGGAATGAATCTTCTTACAGACCGTTTGCCTACTCTCCGAGGACATCTTGAGTAATGTATGGATCATTTCTTGACTTGTTGTGAATTGTTGATACTGTTTTATCTGCATATAACTATCCTGCAAGGAGAATGTTAGTTTATGCAATATGTATGCATGCATAGTATGATGCACCTAAGTAAATGTATTATGCACTTATGGATATGTATGTTATGATATGGTATAAATGATGTATGCATGAATCATGTAGCCTGAAGCGTCTGAATATCTTTGTATAACAACTGCTGGCTAGGGAAAATAAATCCTGATTCGTTGCTGAAGAATATGAAGAACTTGTTCCCGTCTTGATAGTATAGTATTTATAACCTCTCGTCTTCGTTCGTCGTACTTCTATTGAAGGAAATAAGTTTCTGAGTATCCCGACTGAGGATAAAAGAGATGGACATAAATTCAAGGGGAGATGTAACTTGAAGCATGGATTTACTGTACTGGGGATTTGTAGTTATCTTGTGGGGATGAACCGGCGAAGCTTCGTTGAATTCCTTCCCTCGTTCGTCCTTAGTAAATACTATTACTGCATTTTTATGCATTTCTGGTAAACATCAATCATATTCAAGCATTTTATGCATTTCTGGTAAACATCAATCATATTCAAAAGCATACATACATTCAAACACAACCAATGGACGTTTCGCTTATGTAAATAGGGTAAAAGTAAATCTGGATTCAAAGATGAAATTTTATTTATATCACAAAGTGACTTATACATGGGCAAGTTTGTACAAGGAGACAGAAATCCTAGTAAGAGAAATTCGTCGTAAAATTTTTACAAAACAAAGAAAATCAGCTATGTGAGAAATAATCCTATTGAGTTTCAATTCTACTATTGCCATTATCTTCAAGTGTCTCATCTTTTGCTGTTGAGACGGAAACGATTGGATTGAGCTTTATCTATTCGAGCTTGAGTTAAGTAGCACAACTGGTTGGAGTTACATGGGTGATCCAAACGAGACATAGTCATACGCTTTAATCCCTAACTTTTTCCTGGATTGCCCTTTCAGGTTTTCAATCCACCGGGATACCCTTTTTTGCCCAAGCCGCCTTTTCAGGTTTTCGACTTGCCGGGTGTACATTTTTTTATATATCCCTAATTTTTGCCCGAACCCTTTTGGTTCGCCGGGATACCCTTATTTTTGCCTAGGCCAGTCAACCTAGCGGGTCTCTTTTTATGCGTAGTATTTTTTAACTATGTCTGCGTTTACAGGCTGTGGGAAGTCTTCACCATCCATAGTAGTAAGCATCATGGCACCTCCTGAGAATACTGTTTTGACCACAAATGGCCCTTCATATGTGGGATTCCATTTGCCCCTAGGATCACCTTGTGGTAGTATGATACGTTTGATTACCAAGTCACCAGCCTGATATACCTTTGGCTTAACCTTCTTATTAAAAGCTTTGATCATCCGTTTCTGGTATATCTGGCCATGACAAACAGCTGCCAACCTCTTCTCATCAATCAAATTTATCTGGTCAAGTTGAGTCTGAATCCACTCATCTTCATCCAAGCCTGCATCCCTCATGATTCTCGAGGAAGGGATCTGAACTTCAATGGGCAGAACTGCTTCCATACCATAGACTAAGGAGAACGGGGTTGCCCCTATTGAAGTACATATTGTAGTACGATAACCATGAAGAGAAAATGGTAACATCTCATGCCAATCTTTGTAAGTAACAGTCATCTTCTGTAGAATCTTCTTAATGTTCTTATTAGCAGCTTCTACTGCCCCATTCATCTTCGGACGATACGGAGAAGAGTTGTGATGCTTAATCTTGAACTACGTGCAAAGATCAGCAATCATAGTGTTGTTCAAATTATAGCCATTGTCAGTAATAATCCTTTCAGGGATGCCATACCTACATATGAGATTATTCTTAATGAATCGAGCCACCACATTCTTAGTAACAGATGCAAATGAAGATGCCTCCACCCACTTTGTAAAGTAATCAATAGCAACCAGGATGAAACGATGCCCATTAGAAGCAGTAGGCTTGATCTCACCAATCATATCAATCCCCCACATGGCAAAAGGCCAAGGAGCAGTCAACACATTCAATGGAGCTGGAGGTATATGCACTTTATCAGCATAGATTTGACACTTGTGACATGTTTTGGAGTGTTGATAGCAGTCAGCTTCCATGGTAGACCAATAGTAACCTGCACTCAATATCTTTTTTGCCATGGTATGAACACTAGAATGAGTGCCAAAGATCCCATCATGCATGTCTTCCATAATCTCTGTTGCTTCCTTCTTATCCACACAACGAAGCAAAGTTGAATCATGATTGAGCTTGTACAAAATTCCATTACTCAAGAAGAAGTTAGCAGAAAACCTCCTCAGAAACTTCTTATCTTTGACAGATGCCCCTTCAGGGAACTCTTGAGCTTCAAGATATCTTTTCACTTCATAGAACCAAGGCTTCCCCTCTACTTCTTCAGTGTCAATCTCATTGCAGTATGCAGGCTTCTCAAATCTATCAATAGTAATCTTGGGAGCTTCATCATCCCAGCTAATTTCAAACATAGATGCCATGGTGGCTAATGCATCTGCCAACTGATTCTCCCCTCGTGGGATGTGTCCAAAGGTAATATCTTCAAAATATGGGATCAAAGACAACACATGCTCTCTGTAAGGAATAAGATTTTCATGCTTGGTATCCCAATCTCCTTTGATCTGACTTACTACCAGGGCTGAATCTCCATATACATCCAGGAACTGAACCTTCATATCAATGGCAGCTTTGATACCCAGGATACACGCCTCATACTTAGCCATGTTATTGGTACAATAGAAACAAAGTCTTGCAGTAATCGGGGTATGACAACCTTCAGGGGAACTGGTCACAACACCAACACCATTCCCAAGTGCATTAGAAGCTCCATAAAAAACCATAGTCCATCGGGATCCTTGCTCAGGTCCGTCATATTGTCCAGGTTCTTTGGTAATAATCATAATGTCTTCATCAGGGAACTCAAAACTCATTGACTGGTAATCATCCACTGCTTGATGAGCCAAATGATCAGCTACAACACTTCCTTTAATGGCCTTCTGAGTAGTGTACTGTATATCATATTCTGTTAAGATCATTTGCCATCTTGTTATTCGTCTAGAGAGAGCAGGTTTCTCGAATATGTACTTGATTGGATCCATCTTTGAAATCAACAAGGTAGTATGAGTCAACATATACTGTCTTAGTCGGCGAGCAGTCCATACCAAAGCGCAACAAGTTTTCTCGAGCAGTGAGTATCTTGTTTCACAGTCGGTAAACTTTTTGCTAAGGTAGTATATTGCCTGCTCTTTTCGACCAGACTCGTCATGTTTCCCCAACACGCATGATCATTGATCTTTAGTTGTAGTTTTCAAGCCGTTTTTCATTGTCTTTTGCGTTTAATTTCGTTTGTTTGAAGTATTTTGTTCATGTTTCGTCGTAGTTTTCTTAATGTAGCATGCAAGTTTAGTTTTAATCTTTTTATCTGTTTTTATCTTTGGTATGGGTTATGTGGTTGTTTTTGATGTGTTTTCAGGTCAATATCTAATCGGTTGTTCGAAGCTTTCGAAAAGACGATCCGAGCGTGAAAAAATGATAGCAAAATAGGATATCAGAAGCACAACACGGGTGCCAGTGTTGTACAACACGGCCCGTGTTGTGAAGGCCTACTAAAGAGGGAATTTGTGGCAGAAAAGGAGAAACCAGTGTTGTGACACGGGTGCCCGTGTTGTACAACACGGCCCGTGTCATGGCATCTGAAGAAGAGGATTTGTTGGGAAGACTCAGAGGCACAACACGGGTGCCCGTGTTGCACACCACGGCCCGGGTTGTGGAAACCAGAAAAAAAGCCTGATATTTTTTATGTTGCTGCGATGGCATTCTAGACTTTTCGCGGTGTTTTTGGAAGACAGATTTATATTAGATGATTATGACTGTAAAACATTTACTTTTGATTTGGGGATTGAACGATAACGGGAGAAGAAGGATTGATCAAGAGCGGAAGCGATTGACGATCCAACCAATTCTACGTTAATTGTAATGTCTCTATATTATTGCTCTGTTTTTATTTTTGTTATGAACATGAGTGGCTAAACCCCCCAATGCCAGGGGGTGTCCCTGATTTGCTTTATGTAATGACAATTTGAATTCTTAATTTTGAGATTATGCGTTTAAATCCGTTTCTTTATTTTATGCAACATTCTTAATGCTTTGTCTTTGTTGGAAAATTGGATAATTGATCGTGGTTAGGATTTGGTCTGACCAACCATCCTAACCCCGTTGCATAATTTTTATCACGGTAAATATTACTGAGGAATTGGAATATTTTGTGAAAACCATTTTATGTCAGAATTATTGCTTGATATTCTTCCTTGCCCATTGAGGAATCAAGGTCGAGGAAGAATACCAAAGGTTTTTCTCTAAAGGAATTTTGGAAAAACATTATTGAACATAGGAAAGATACTTTTTGAAGCATGTCTCTGTAAAATTGAGAGATTATTAAGTCATTGCATTGCAGATTATACACCGTCCCTGGCATTATTCTCATATAAGTAAAAATCTCTATTTTCGTTTACGTTTTAATAATTTTTATTTTATTTAATCTAAAACCAAACTTTCAACCAAAACTTTTGTCCAATTGAAATCAATCCATTAGAACTTATTTTGTTACGCAGTCCTTGAGATCGATATTTGGGGTTACTCCCTTCTATTACTACATCGGTAAAAATAGTACACTTGCTATTTTTCGATCAAGTTTTTGGCGCCGTTGCCGGGGACTGCCAAAGAACTAAGTTGTTTTGTATTATATCAATTGGAATTTTGTTGCTCTGCGACTAAAATTTTATTGTTTTCTCTGTATATCATTTTAGTGTTATTGACATTTTTTTTTCTAACTTGTGTCTAACTGTTTATGCGAGGTCAGGCCTCAGCTAAATTTTCTTTTGACACAGAACCAGAAAGAGCTTTGCACGAGAGACGCTGCAAGGCAAGAATTGATAGACTGGCTAAAACTGGTTCAAGTGTCCCGAATCAGGAAACTGAGGACTATATATCCGTGCACTCTGAGCACAATGACTCTGACTCAGACAGAGAAACTGACCCAGGATTTGACAACATGGCAGGGAATCAACCTGTTGCAGAGAGACTTTTAGGGGATTACGGAGGGGCAAATGCTCAACCTAACAGGATGACTATTGTTAATCAACTGGTGAATGTAGCACACTTTCAGTTGCATTCATCTACTATCCGCCAGTTAGAGAGCAAGCCTTTCTCTGGAAGAATCAATGAGGATGCAAATAAGCATCTTCAAAGATTTCTTACAACCACCACTTCTTTGAAGATCGAAGGTCATTCAGAGGAGGCAAAACGACTTGTGATGTTTCCATTCACACTTACCGACGATGCAGAAGAGTGGTTCTACTCTCTTCCAGCAGCGAGTATCACAACATGGCAAGAGATGGAAACAGCGTTCCTTAATGAATACTTTCCTGCTTCAGTGTTCATCCGGAAGAGATATGTGTAAACACCCCAAATTTTCCCTCACCCATTCACACCATGGCTTGTGATCTTCTCATATGCATAAACTCAATCATACCATCTCATATCACATTTTTGACACATTGCATTGGTTCAAAGTCATCTGCATCTAGGGTTTGTGATCTGAGCAATCCAAGAGCTTCTTGAGCCACTCCAAAGGTCATCAAAAAATTCAAAGGGGTCCATGTATGTTCAAGCATCATATTATATCCTCTCAAAGTCAATAATGTCAAAGAATCACAAGAACTGAAAATGGCATGGAAGCAGAGCCAGGTTTGACTACACAGATGACCTAGAATTAGGGTTTTGGTTTCAAAGGCCATAACTCCAAATTTTTTGGTCATTCTTGTTTCTATTGGTCTCTATATGGTATAGAGAGCATTCATATCAATTTTCATGAAGAAATTCAATGGGGAAGTCATCTGATCAAGGGTTGACTTTCTGAGCAAGCCAGTGTAAAATCAGGGCATCTGAGGCCCCCAATGACCCAATCAAAGGGTGTTCTTCATCATTTTGATTGTGTATGATCTTTATTTGATCATAGAAGATGTTGGAAGTTCACAAAATTGAAGAATTTCAAGTCATTTGCAAAGTTGACTTTTTGGGAAAGTTGACTTTTAATGAAAATTGCCATTTTGGGAAACTTTTTCAACCCTTGCTTTTTGATTCAAAAATGCTTCAAATGGGAAAACTTTGGTCATGAAAGTTGTAGAATGGATCATTCCCTTTTCAAAAAGTACAAGAACTTGACCTAATTCATTTTGGATCAAAAGTTATGGCTTGCCAAAGTTGGCTAAAATCACAAAATTTGAAGTTTTCTACCAAAGAGACATTTTGCAAAATGGTTTGATCAAGTGTTCTAAAGGCCTCAAATGTGTACCATTTCTTCACAACATGATCACATGACATCTAAAATTCAGAATGGGCCAAGGGATCACTCATTTTCATGACTTGTGGAGCAAGAATTTTCAAAAGAAACCAAAGTGAAGCAAGTTGCAAAAACTCACTCAAGTTTGAATCCACTTGCTTGCTGACTTCATAATCAATCCTAAGGCTCTCCACACTTCTTGCTGCGCAGGACACCCCATTTGTCCTTGGCTAGCTAGTAGCCCATGCCTCTCTTACACCAATTTGACATTTTGGCAACTTGAGCCATACCAATCACAGCAGTACACATCAACTCATCTGACCAATCCCATTTGTTTATACAAACCAAAAGCAAGCCAAAGCACACAAAACACAAGGCTGAAAGCACCAAGAACACAACTCTCTTATCTTCCACCCCATTTGCAAAACTCTTCGAAACACTCTCCACAAGCTGCAAACACACAAACCAACTTCACAAACAAACTCAGCATGCTTCACTGATCAAAAACCACCCATCACCATAGCCTGAAACTCACTGAAACCAAAACACGATTCCTGCCCCTCTTTGAGCATAACTTCAGCTATCTTTCAAACCAACCATTGTAAACTTCAAACAAGCATTGAAAGCTTCTCAGGAGGTCCATTGGAGGTGATTGGAAGCAAGAAACCAGCCAGAAAGTGCCAGAAATCAAAGCTTCGATTCAGGTAGCCATGGAAATTCATTTTTCCAGAACTCCTTTCTCTTGTTTCTAAGTTGATCTACATGCTTCCCTGAGTTCACTGAACATTTTATTTTTGAAAATGATTGAGTTTTGAGGTTGTATGCTTGATCTGAAAGTTTGCCCGAAAAAATGTTCTTGCTTGTTTCTCTTGATTCAGTGAAAATAAATGTTGTTTGAGTTAGGGTTTATGCTTAGGGTTGTTCATAGATTGATTCTGGAGATTTAGAGCTTTTGAAATGGCCTGGAGAGTGAGATTGAGTTTTTGGTTGATCGGAGAAGATGACCGGAACACTGTTCCGGTCACCTGATTTTGTTTAGGGTTCAGATTAGGGCACTAATCATAATTAGTGAATTTTGAATCTTGGCCGTCCAGATGCGCGCCAAGTCCATTCCCGCGCGTGTGAATTTGAATGTCAGCCATTGATTGTGTTGACTTTTCCTTTTTTCAGTTTAATTTCATTTTATTTTCATTTAAATTCATTTGTTTTGTTCAATTTATTAAAAATAGTAAAAATCATTCAAAAATTCTGAAAATTTTTATACAACCTTTTATTAATTTTCAGAAACCAAAAACATTTTTATTTTTATTTTTTGCATTAAAAATTATTTTTAAATCATTTAAAAGTTTATTTTTAATTAATTAATGAAAAATACTTTTAGGTATTTAAAAATCACCAAAAAATTCATGAAACATTTAAAATCATTTAGAAACATTGTCCAACCCTCAAACCAAATTTCTTTTTTGATCTTGATGTCTTTTGACAATTTTCCATGGAATTAATTTTATTTCAAAGCATTATTTTGATCCAATGTTCAAAAATTCATTTCTGCCTAGTCTTTAGGAGTTGGACTTTGATTCTTTTTGCATTGCATCTTGCATATCATGAAGTTTATAGGATTAAATTGGCATGATTTGATCTTGCATTTCCTATTTGTTTGGCATTTTTCTTGACAAGGTACCTTAAAACCCTAGCAACCTTAAGAAATTCATAACCCTCACTAGGTTAAGAATTGGATCCCCTCCTTTGGGCAGTGAGTTTGTATAGGTTTAGGGTTCCCTTGAGTGCATTTTTCAATTTTTTATCTTGATGTTTGCTTCTGGTTTTGGTTTTTGTTTTGTGCATTGATCATAAACCCTAATTTGGGGTTTCCATTTGCATCAACCTTCCATTTGCTTGCATACCATGACTTGCCATGACATTTTGTGCATCCATTTGATTCATTAGACATCTTAGGACATATTAGAATCATGTTTGATCATTGCATCTTTCATTTGCCATGTTGTATGTTATTTGCATTCCATAACTTTTCATGTATGTTCATGGTTCTAAGCATGCTTCATTTGCATCCATATGCTTGTATGATCATCCCCATGCCTTGTTTCATGTTTGTGTCATCTCATAGCATCATTAGCATCATACTCATGCTTCTGGTTTTGGTTTGCATCATGCCATTCCATCTCATTTTGCATTGCATTGTGTCACACCCCAAATTTTACCCCTAATCGCTCATGTCATAATCATACATTCATCGCATTTAGCAGGTTTTTTTTTTCGATTTATGTTCTGTTACTTTCTTCTCATTTTCTAGTTACTTATTTTTTTTTTTCACTTTTAAGCTTCCATCCTAAATCTAATTTCTATTCCTCATTTCCAATTTTTAATTAATTTCTAACTTTTAAAGCTTAATTTTTTAATTTCTATTCTCAAAGTTTGATTAAAAATAATATAATCTTATTCCCAATTTTTTAAGTTTTCAAATGTAATTTTATTTCTATTTTCACTTTTTCAAGTTTTTACTTCCTAATGTAATTTTAACGTTTATCCTTAATTCATTTTTTTTTTCTAATCTCCATTTCTAATTTACTCTTAATCTCCAATTTTATTTTTTTATCTTTTTCAACTCATTTTCAAGTTTCTATTTCTATTTCTAATTTAATTTCAATTTCCAATTTATTTTTAGCTTATTCTAATTTAATTTCAATTTCTAATTTATTTTTAATTTACTTTTCTTTTAAGATTTCATTTTTAATTTAATTCCAATTTCTTATTTTTTTTATTATTCATTTTAGTTCCAAGTTTATTTATTTAAGTTTATAAGTTATTTCTAATTTTTAAGTTTAATTCTTTTTAATTCATTTCTAATTTAAGTTTATGGTTAGATTTTAATTTAAAGTTCTCATTCTCAATATTAAGTTTCAATTTCAAACCATAGTGTAAATAATCAGCTTCTCTTTATTCCAAATATTATTTTGTTTATATTACAATTGCATAGAAAAAGAAAGAAATTTGTAAAAAAAATTATGCACAAAATACAACAATGCAGCACAACATAGCAACACAAGAATACAAAATTCAGCCTGCTCCAAATCAACAAAATTAGCATGCAGCCACCAACCATTTCCTGCTCCACTTCTCCACCCACTGCTGCAAAATCAGATTGGTTCCCTCTTTCCAAGCACCCTTCACCTACAAGTTTTAAGGACAAAAAATCAGCATAAAACACAGCACATAGCAGCCTCAAAAACACACAAGACAGCTCTCAAAACTCACTACAAAACAGTCCCAAAGAGCACTGTTATATTCAAAAAAATCAACCAAAACTCAACCCCAAAATCAGCCCTCAAACACTACTCAAAATCAACCAAAACACTGCAAAAATACCCACTGAATACACCACAAACAGTTCTCAAAAATTCAACCAAAAAATTCAGCCATACACCATTGTTACATCAAAAAAAAGCCATCAAACCAGTCCCAAAACCAACTCAAATAACCAAAAATCCAGCAACTTAAATTTCAAAAAAAAAGAGGAGAAAAGGGAGAACAGAGTTCAGCAATAACAACAAGGAGTGGAGCAGCAAGGAGTAGAGGCTTACCACTTGGATTCGTCACCCCGATAACATTCGGGTAGGTACGGTTCTCTCCTTTTACTTCTTTTCAGCATTTTGTCTATGCTTGGATTCTTTTTTTTCTTTGATTGTTTCATTTCAATGTTAAACCTGCACTCACAAAACTGAAAAATAACAAACTTAGAGTCACAAACACACCAAAGCCGCAAAATCCGTCATATTTTCAGAAACCATCATCATTTTCTTAAACGAATACCCATCAAAACAGAAAGCAACCTACCAAATCCACAACTGCAAAACTAACTCTAGAACTGCAAACCTTACCACAAATCCAAAAATCCGAACCGTCATCCCTTCACGAAACGAGCCCTCACCTTAAAAACTTCCGAACCTCTGTTCATCCTTGTTCAACCTCCACACCATGAGAACTTCACTTTAAAGCTCAACATTTCCAAAACCGTTTCCCGCAGCCAAGCCGACACAAACATAACACAAGCCATCACAATGACTTCACAAGTCAGGCCCAACAACACGTTTTCGGCTTTCCCCATTTCTTCCAACCATAGCCACGAGACTCCGAGTCCGCTCCCGCGTGAACATCGAAACAGCAGCCTGCACAACCAAACACTTCAAAACCAAAATAAAAAAAAATAGCAAAAAGAGTACCAAGAAACTCTCACAACCGCAACCAACACCATTTCGAAACCGCCTTGAGCCCAAACAACATCTCGCCGCGAGTCCGTTCAAAACCAGCGAAAGAAACAACTTATCTCATAAACACAAACCTGCACAAACTTTAAACACGACCTTTAACCACCCTTTGACAAATCCGAAAACAAAAGAAATCCAAATATATCTGAAAATCATGAAAAAAAACAGAACACATAATGCAAACCCCCTCTGTTTACCTCAGCCAAAATCCTCTCCTCGTCATCATCTTCATTTCCTTATCCTTCAACCTACACTAAACCCTCCATTCAAATATGGTAACCAGCTTTAATCACTCTTACACCATAACCGGGCTTAAAATCACCAAACAAAACCCCCTGAACACCACCTTCGAACACCCACGAAGAAACCCAGAAATCCAAACCAGCCACCCCTTCAAAACCATCCGCAACTCATCTTGAATCGCGAGCTAACCGAGCAAGCCACCACTACCAAAATACAGCAACAAACCTCTCCCTCATCAATCCAACGAAAACCACTTTTCTTCAGCATAACTTTCAACAAATCCCACCCAGCATCACTTTTATTTCAAAAAACAGAGACACACAACCAGATTAAAAAAAAAAAAAACTGCAAATTCATAAAAGAAAAAGCATCACACTCCAGTACCGTCACTCTTTTCAACAACAACAACCTGCTGGCTATGGCTTTCTTTTCGCCAAAACCTTCTTCCATTATGGAACGTCAAACACAGCAAACCTCTGCTTCAATCTAAAACGCCACAACAATATTCCCTTAAAACCACCGCAAATCACCACTCACCATAACATCACTCCATCAAAACAAACCTTATCTCACCTCCATTAAAACCACCGTGTGAAACCTGCAAACTCCGGACACAGAGTCAACCGAAGCCAACCATCACCAAATACTTCATCATCCAACAACCAACTCACAAACCTTCACGGCGGGCCATAAACGGAATATGAGGCTGAGTGAAACAGGGAGAGAAATTTGCGAGAGAGAGAGACCAAGAACCCTTACCGTAAACCAAATCCGAACCGTCTTCTTCAAACCGCCCAAATCCGCCTACCACCGCTCAACCCCTTCACTGTCGCTCAACCCACCACCTACAAAAAACCAGCCGTCACCGCGAATCCTCCCTCACAAACAGACCACCGTGACGAAATCGGCGACCACCTAACCACGTCCGGCCAACACCCAAAATCCGAAGCCAACAACCTCATCCGCCGCGATTGAGAGCGAGAGAGAACTGACTGAGAGATGAGAGAGGCCTTGAGAAACGGAGAGATTGAGGCCAGCTTGAACGAGATCGTGAGAGAGAGAGCTGCGTTTTTTTTTGGTTCATGAACAGTGGACAGATTTGTCTTGAAAGGGAAAGGGTTTGGCATCGTGAGAAAATGAGAAGTTATTTACTCATAAGTTTTTTTCTTTCCATTAACTTGTTTTTTTTTAGAAACCTGATTCTGTTTGGGCCTAGCGTGTTGAAGCACATGTTGCTTCACTTCTAATCACACCTATCTTTGCGCCACCCCCCTGATCATGTTTTTTCTCTCTATTTTTTTTAGATTTTTCTTTTTAGGATATATCCATTTATTGTGTTTAATCTTTATAACTTTTTAAATTATTAGTTATTTTCTTTTTGGATATTCATATAAGGGCCGATGATATGACAAAGGTCACGATAAATCGTTTCCGATTAATCGTGACCAAATATGAGGCCATGCATTTGTTTATTTCTATTCCATGCATTTGTTTATTTCTATTCCATGCATTTGTTTATATTTATTTATTTATTCTACTTAATTCATTTAATTTATTTATTTCTATTTCATAATTTATTTCACTTTATTTATCTTATTTATTTATTATTTCTCGCGTTTTTACACTATACCAATTTCATTTCAAAAATAATAATTCCTTGGTCCAACGCCAAGTGAAATTCACACACTTCATTCACACACGTAAGTCGGTCGTTTACGATCGCCATCTGCACAGTCTTTACACTTCACAGCCTTCTAACTTAAACAAATTGTCGCACTGCGTTTGTTTTCCACCCCTGCATTCTCGATCCATATATCGAGCCATAGCCAGTCATTAAGCCTTTTTGCATTTCCATTCGCTTTATCCAATTTATTTTTTGCAAGTAGCAACCTTTGCCTAGTCTTAGGAGCTTGCACCCTCATTTATTTATGATTTGCAATCCAAAAGGGAAAGAACTCCTGCAGTTGACTCAATGTCATAGGAAGTTTAGCAATCCCTAAGTTACCTTTTTTACCTTAGCCATTAGGACTTTTTATTTTACAATTTTTTGTGACTTTGTTAAGTCACGTGAGTGTTTGCCATAACACTTACCTTCCCCCGCGAACCTTGAGCGTAACCAAGTGTTCGTTAATCCTTAGGAGAACTACGAGTGCTCTGATTCTATACCCGATACGTAGGCATCGATGCGATGTTGTGCGAGCACCATTAGAAATAAAACCTTAGGTTCCCATAGTTTTAGCAAGCAATAACAACAATAACACAAATATTAACAAGAGGTTCCCGTAGGATACTGCGGATGCTTAGGATGCTAACACCTTCCCTAGGTATAATCAACCCCCGAACCTAGTTTCTCCTCATTTAGGGTTTTTACGATCTTTTTCCCTTTTCCCTTTGGATTAAATTAAAGTCGGTGGTGAACATAAAAGTTTTGCGATTCAAGCTCACTTAATAGCTTGGTATCCGATTCTCACCGCGACAGAAATGGCGACTTCACTGGGGACACTATTTTTGAGGGTTAAGCCCACCTTGTATATTTGTATATTTGTTGTTGTATTGCTTGTTATTATTTGGGATTTTTTTTTGTTGGGTGTTCCATGTGTGGTGAGGTAAGTCCTAACCCGGACTTGAGTGCAAAATAAGTTAGGACGGTGGTATATTCAAGAAGGATTGTAGGGAGTTGAGTCCCGACCAAGTTGACTTGAGACACCACCACTCAGCGGAGGCCTCCTCGGATGTAGTTTTGTTGATCGAGTTCAGTCGTGAAAACATTACTATATTCGACCTGAGAGCCATTAATGCTGAGGACCGTAGAACATTTACCCCCACTAGGCCTTTTTAGGGATGTAGTGCGATGGCTATGAGGGTGCAAATCCGAAATAGTTGATACGCGATACTACACTCGGATGAGACTCTCTTGAGAATATTACTGATTACCAAGTCGAGTTGGGAAGTCGGTAATATCCGAAAGATGGGACAGTGATTCTGGGAACTTTTAGAACCCGTTGTACAGGTACAAATAAACCCATAGTACATACCTTTTGGGAGGGTTGAACCTTTGACCTCATGCAAGCTTTGAACCCAAGCCTTGTTTGTGTTTGTGTATTCATTGCATTCACGCATCATGAAGCATCATTTTTACCATTTATTCAAGGAACTCAGAAACTTTATCTTTGCAAATATCATAGGTATCATCATGGACTTTGGAAGAAGAAAAACTGTCAAGTACACATTCAAAACTCCCAAACTCGAAGACCTAAGGAAATTAAGAGATTTGGTTCTGGATCAAGAAGCCTTCATGGAGAAGCATAGGAAACTTTTAGCTTTGCTTAAGACTGATTGGGATGGAAGGTTGCTCTCTGTGATGCTCCAGTTTTATGATCCTCTCTACCACTGTTTTACGTTCCCTGATTACCAATTGGCACCTACTTTGGAAGAGTATTCAGTTCTGGTGGGATCACGTGTTAAGGATGAGTTTCCATTCCCTGTTCTAGAGAAGGACCCTGAAGAAGCGGAGATTGCAAAGGCGACATATTTGAGTGTTCCTGAGGTCAAGGCAAATATGACCTATAAAGGAAAGATTTTTGGGTTCCCTACAAAGTTTCTGATAGAAAAGGCCAAGAATTTTGTCGATGTGAAGGATATGAAAGCTTTTGAGGCGACTTTTATTCTGCTGATATACGGAGTGTTACTTTTCCCAAGCTTTGAAGACTTTGTCGACCTGAACGCCATCAAGATATTTCTGAAGAAGAACCCGGTCCCTACTTTGCTCGGAGACACCTACCATTCCATCCATCTGAGGAATCACCATAAGGGAGGGATGATTACTTGTTGTGCATCATTGTTGTATGAGTGGTTTATTTCGCACTTGCCTAAGTCATCTTCATTTTGGAACCTTAAGGATGGTTTGTGGTGGTCACAAAGGATCATGTCTCTTACCCACTCTGACATTAGCTGGTACAATCGTGCTTATGATGGAATTTTGATTATTGATAGCTGTGGTGATTTTGCTAATGTGCCTCTTCTTAGCACTAAGGGAGGAATCAGCTATAATCCAGTTTTGGCACGCCGCCAACTCGGGTATCCGTTGAAGGACAAACCTAAGAGTGTTGAAGTAGAAGGAATTTTCTTTAAGGATGACGAAGAACCAGAGCTCAAGAAACAGATTATGCAAGCTTGGAAGTACATCCATAGGAAGGGGAGGAGTAGCTTGGGAAAGCCGAATTGTGTTTCTATGGAACCCTATCTCCAATGGGTACGAGATAGGGCAATCAGTCTGAAGATGCCTTACCCTCGCCAGGATCCTATGACCTTCAAGAAACCCATTCTAATCTTTATGGATGATGCAGAGAAGCTGAAGATTGATTTGGAGAAAGAGATTCGAGAGAAGAATGCATGGAAGAATCGTCATCAGATCATCAGTAGTGAGAATGAGGAACTTAGAAGACAGCTGAAGATGAAGGAAGAAGAAGAGCTCTCCAACAAGAAAAGGAAAGCGCAAGAGGATTTATTTTCCTCCAGCACTCAAGGGGACACTTCTTGGAAGTCGATCGTGGATCAACTTATGCTTGAAAGGGCTCAGATGAAGGCACAAATCGAGAAGCTCAACTTGAGGCTTTTAGGAGAATCTCCTTAGGACTTTGTCTTTGTCTTTATTAAGCTTTGTTTGGGATTTTTGAAAGTGTACTCAAGACTTTGTATCACTTTTTGAATTTAATGAAATCACATCCCTTTGATTATTATGTGTTCCTTGATGTTTGCAAGTTGTTTCTTAAGTTCCTTGAATAAAATTTATTTTCGCATTGCATTCATACATTTGGCATTTCATTTTCATTTTTTCATATAAAACTCATTCCCGTCATCTGCTCTCAATTCAGCTTTCACACTGAGGCTCTCACGCAAATACTACACTCGAGCTCAAGCCAGAAAGAGGATGGCTGAAAGAGACCTAGAGATGGACAGAGTTAACGAAGAGCTTTCTGATATTCGTGGAGATATGGGTCAGATGATGGAAATGTTGCAAGTCATTCGAGCGAAGATGGATACCCAACAGACTGTGGTGTCTGAAATTGTTACTGCAACGACTGAAATTGTCACTGCAACGACCCAGCCTACGTCATCAGTCACTACCCCTGTGACCTGGTATCCTTTTGGGTTTCCTCCTGGATTTTTCCCTCCTTCTCGAGGTTTTGCTTCTCAGAGTGTTATTCCTTCTTCCCAAGGACTTGCTGCTCAGGGTTTCTTCCCTCCTTCACAAGGTTTTGCTACTCAAAGTTTTATTCCTTCTTCCCAAGGACTTGCTGCTCAGGGTTTCTTCCCTCCGTCCCAAGGTTTAGCTTCTCAAAGTTTTGCACCTCCTTCTCAGGGCATGGCATTTCCTTTCCAAGGTTTTGTGCCTCCTCCTCATGTATTTGCTGCTCAACAAACTGTTCCTGTGACTAATGAAGAAAATCATGCAGTTGCTAATTTTACACCAGACATTATGCACACCCGTGCTCAACCGTACTTCAATGACCATCAGGGGTATGAAGCGCCATATATGTCTGAAAACGGAGATGAGAAACATGTGAAAATGCAAGAGAATTTTGATACCCTTGAAAAAAGGTTAAGAGCGATTGAAGGTGACCAGATCTTTGGTGCCGCTGCCAGAGAGATGTGTCTGGTGTCTGGATTGGTAATACCTCCAAAGTTCAAGATACCCACGTTTGATATGTATGAGGGTGCAACTTGTCCTAAGAACCATCTTTTGATGTACTATCGGAGAATGGCTGCGCAGGTGGACAATGATAAATTAATGATCCACTGCTTTCAAGACAGTCTGAAGGGAATCTCCTCCAAATGGTATTTGACGCTTGACCAGTCGAAGATTCGCAGTTTCCAAGACTTGGCAGAGGCTTTCATCCAACAATACAAATACAACATGGACCTTGCTCCCGATAGGAGGCAATTGCTAAGCATGTCCCAGAAAGAGTCTGAATCTTTTAAAGAGTATGCTCAGAGGTGGAGAGGGACCGCTTCTCAAGTAGAGCCCCCATTGACTGAAAAAGAATTAGCTGACTGGTTTGTTGACACTGTGCGACCAGAATTCTATGAGAGAATGGTGGGGAGCATAACTGCTAGCTTCTCTGATCTAGTGGTTGTGGGAATCAAGGTAGAACTCGGTTTGAAGAGTGGAAAGATGAGTGGTGCATCTGGCAGTTCTAGCAATGGTAGTGGAAATATTGGCAAGAAATTTACCAATAACTTCCACAAGAAGAAGGAAGGTGAGACGAATGCCATAATGACAAGTCAAAGAAGAAATCCACTTTGGCAGAGACCTTCACCTATGGCTCAACGACAGTATGCTCATCAACAACAGTATGCCCAACATCCTTATGTAGCGGCGGTCCAACCATCATTTAATCCACAAGTCCCCATGTATCGGCCAACTCAAGCAGTACCGATATACCAACAAGCGGCTCCAATGATTCAACCTTATCAACCAATGCTCAACAATCCAGGCTATCAACAAGCACCCAATGCTTCAGCCTACCAGCAGAGGACTCCAGCTCCTCATCCAAATCCCAATTTTCAGAATAGAAGACCAGGTGGAAGGCCTCCTAATCCTCGAATCCCTATAACTTATACTGAATTATATCCTTCACTGCTGAAGAAAGGTTTGGTCACTCCAAGGCCTTTGGGTCCTCCACCAAATCCGCTCCCACCAAATTACAACCCAAATGCTCACTGTTTATTCCATGAAGGTGCTCCAGGGCACGATTTGGAGGGTTGTTATGCTTTGAAGTACATAGTGAAAGATTTGATGGAGAAGAACATTCTGTCATTTGGGAATACTGGTCCGAATGTCAAAGATAATCCTTTACCCAAGCATGGGTCCATAAATGCTATTGTTGACGAGTTTGAAGAAGGTTTGATTTTCAACGCCGCAGAGATCAAGACCCCGCTTCGAGACCTCCATGCAAAATTAGTGGGGGCGGGTATACTAAAGAGCTGCCATGAGAATTGTGAAGGTTGCATTGATAGTCCAAGGGGATGTGAATTGGTCCTGAAAGATGTTCAAGATTTGATTGATGAAGGTGTCTTACAAGTAAGCGGTCATATGAAGAGGAATGAAGTGGCAGTGATTGAACCAATCTTCAACTTGCCTGAATCTGATTCTACCTGGGTGCCAGTGTTCAACCTGCCTGAATCTTCAGGAGCTCAACCTATCTTCAATACTCCAGAATCTGTGGTGCCAATTTTCAATGTACCTGAGCCAAGGTTTGAACAAAGGAGTAA
This sequence comes from Lathyrus aphaca, assembly GCA_963966055.1. Lineage (NCBI taxonomy): Eukaryota > Viridiplantae > Streptophyta > Magnoliopsida > Fabales > Fabaceae > Lathyrus > Lathyrus aphaca. The sequence goes on from OZ014525.1 coordinate 16,899,751, forward strand.
CTCTTTCCGTTATGAAGACACTAAAGCAGTTCCTTGGAAGTATGATATAGGGAAAGTTCATCAGAAGATTGGTAAAGCTAGTCAGAAGGAAGGTTCAAAAGTTGCAAGTGCTGACATAGCGGGTGCAGGCCGTTTAACTTGCAGTGGTCGTGTTTATCAGCAAGCCAATACGGCTCCGCCTAAAGAAGTCATACCAGCTGTGGTCAACAAAGATAAAGAGGTAGTCTTGGGAGAAGAGGATGCAGAGTTCCTCAGAATCATAAAGAAGAGTGATTATAAGGTAATTGATCAGCTGCATCAAACGCCTTCCAAAATATCTATCCTATCACTTCTTATGCATTCTCCGGCTCATCGAAGTGCGCTTCAGAAGTTGTTAGCTCAAGCCCATGTTACGCACGATATAACAGTGAATCAGTTTGATGGAGTCATTGCCAATATCACTGCGTGTAACAACCTCAGTTTCAGTATGGAGGATCTTCCAAAGGAAGGCTTGGACCACAACCGTGCTCTCCACATATCAGTGAAATGCCAAGAGGATACTTTAGCAAGAGTTCTAGTGGATACAGGATCTTCATTGAATGTTTTGCCGAAAAGAACACTGGCTAAGTTATCTTATCAAGGGGCAGAGATGAGGCCCAGTGCACTGATTGTAAAAGCTTTTGATGGGTCAAGGAGGACGGTTATTGGAGAAGTAGACCTACCAATCTTGATTGGGCCACAGGTCTTCAAAATCACTTTCCAGGTTATGGACATCAATCCTAATTACAGTTGCTTGCTGGGAAGACCTTGGATCCATGCTGCTGGGGCAGTCACTTCTACCCTGCATCAAAAGATGAAGTTTGTAGTTGATAACAAGCTGGTGACCGTGTCTGGGGAATAAGATCTCATGGTTAGCAACCTTTCATCCTTCAGTTATATTGAGGCTGACGAAGATGCTTTGGAAACTTCTTTTCAAGCTCTTGAGATAGCCAATGCTGTCCTTGTGGAAGTAGAGGAACCGAAAGGGAAGGGTATCCCATCTTTCGCATCGCTGAAGAGTACCATCTCCACCATTGAAGAAAGAAGCCATGAAGGTTGGGGTGATGTCATCGAAGTCAAGCAGAAGCTAGATCGTTGCGGGTTGGGTTACAAACCAACTCATGTGAAGGAAGGAGCGTCAACCTCCGTTAAAGGACGTCCGAAGACCATTCAAGAAGTGTTCTCCAGTGCTGGTTATCAGGTCAACGCAATTGATGGAGTTTCTGAAGATGAAGATGTGAATCATCTGGTGTATCAGTGTGAAGCAGCCCTGGACAATTGGGAGGCAGTCGAGATCCCAGAGTTTTTTCCATTGTCAAAGTAATTTGTTGTTTTTTCAATGTTTTCAAGTTCCCTAGCTCTGCCCAAGGCTATGGGAGTATTTTGTAGGGCCCCTTCTCATTTTTAAAGTTATTATCAATGAAGGCATTTTGTTAAACTCTTATTTTGATCATTTACTGTTTTTCTCTCTTTTCACTTTTAAAAGAAGATGGCAATCTTTCAAAACCAAAAAAAAAAGCTTTTTCTCTTGCATTTTTCTATTTTCCACTTTTAATAAAAGCAAATCATTATCATATGCAGAATAAACGAAAACCCTGTTGAATCCAATGACTCTACATTCCCTCCTAACTTTGATTCGCCCATCTACCAAGCGGAAGATGAAAGTGAGGAAGATTGTGACATTCCCGAAGAACTGGCAAGATTGGTTGAGAATGAGCACACAGATCTTCAGCCACATAAGGAGCAGGTAGAGACTATCAACCTTGGCACCGAGGAAGATACAAAAGAAGTCAAAATTGGTACAACACTTGGGGCAGACATCAGAGAAAGATTGGTCAAGCTTCTCAGAGAATATGTAGATGTGTTTGCATGGTCATATCAGGATATGCCCGGGTTAGACACAGACATAGTGGTCCACAAGTTACCTCTTCGACCAGATTGTCCTCCTGTAAAGCAAAAGCTCCGAAGAACAAGACCAGACATGGCTCTGAAGATTCGAGAAGAGGTCAAAAGACAGTTTGATGCTGGATTCCTCGCAGTCGCAAAGTACCCTGAGTGGGTAGCTAATATTGTGCCAGTCCCTAAAAAGGATGGCAAAGTCAGAATGTGTGTGGACTATAGGGATTTGAACAAAGCCAGTCCGAAGGACGATTTCCCTCTTCCGCATATTGATACTTTGGTTGACAACACTGCTAAATTTGCTGTTTTCTCCTTCATGGATGGGTTTTCAGGATACAACCAGATCAAAATGGATCCTGACGATATGGAAAAGACTACATTCATCACACCATGGGGCACTTATTGTTACAAGGTTATGCCGTTCGGCCTCAGAAATGCAGGAGCCACTTATCAGAGGGCAATGGTCACCCTTTTCCATGATATGATGCATAAAGAGATAGAAGTCTATGTGGATGATATGATTGCCAAATCACAGAGTGAGGAGGATCATTTGAATCATCTCTTGAAGTTATTTGAGCGTCTCAGAAAGTTCCAACTGCGACTGAATCCAGCTAAGTGTACTTTTGGTGTCCGATCAGGGAAGTTACTTGGTTTTATTGTTAGTCAGCAAGGAATTGAAGTAGATCCAGATAAGGTCAGAGCAATTCAAGAGATGCCAGCTCCCAAGACAGAAAAGCAAGTCAGAGGCTTCCTCGGAAGATTGAACTACATCTCCAGATTCATTTCCAACATGACTGCTACTTGTGAGCCTCTATTCAAGTTACTCCGGAAGAATCAAGCGATTGAGTGGAGTCCTGATTGTCAACTAGCTTTTGAGAAGATTAAGGTTTATCTGCAAGAACCTCCTATCTTGATCCCACCTACTCCAGGGAAGCCTCTTTTCATGTATCTGACTGTGCTCGAGGGATCTATGGGTTGCGTATTAGGCCAACAAGACGAGACTGGTCGTAAGGAGCACGCCATTTATTACTTAAGCAAGAAGTTCACAGACTGTGAGAGCAGATACTCACTTTTAGAGAAGACTTGCTGTGCCTTGGCATGGGCGGCCAGACGTCTCAGGCAGTACATGATTTGTCACACTACTTTGTTGATCTCGAAAATGGATCCAATAAAGTACATCTTTGAGAAGCCTGCTTTGAATGGAAGGCTCGCCCGTTGGCACATGTTGTTATCCGAATACGACATCCAATATGTAACCCAGAAGTCTATCAAGGGCAGTGTTCTATCTGAATACCTTGCTGATCATCCTGTCGAAGATTATGAACCTTTGAAATTCGATTTCCCGGACGAAGACATTATGTTGATAAAGGACTATGAAGTTCCAGGTCCAGATGAAGGTCCCGAGTTAGGTTCCCGTTGGAAGATGATGTTTGATGGTTCCTCTAACTACATGGGGCATGGTGTAGGAGTGGTCTTGATGAATCCTGATGGTGGTTATACTCCTTTCACAGCCAGATTGTGCTTTGACTGTACAAACAACATTGCTGAGTATGAAGCGTGTATTTTAGGTATCGAAGCTGCAATCGATACTAGAATCAAAATCCTTGATGTATATGGAGACTCAGCTTTGGTCATCTACCAAGTTAAAGGTGAGTGGGAGACCCGTGATGAGAAGTTGATCCCATACCGTGCCCACATTGTGGAGTTGATCAAATACTTTGATGAAATCACTTTCCATCATGTTCCAAGGGCAGAAAATCAGATTGCAGATGCTTTGGCTATGTTGGCTTCTATGTTTCAAGTCAGATTTCTTAATGAAGCTCCACTCATTACAATCGAGCGAAGAACTGCACCAGCCTACTGTCTACTGGTCGAAGAAGAGACTGATGAGAAACCGTGGTTCTACGACATCAAGAACTACTTGCAAAATCAAGAGTACCCAGCTAATGCAACCAACCTAGACAAGAAGACTCTGAGAAGATTGGCGTCCAAGTTCTTCCTCAGCAACAATGTGCTCTACAAGAGAAATCATGATATGGTTCTGCTCAGATGTGTGGACAAGCGCGAAGCAGACTTACTGATCAGGGAAATTCACGAAGGATCATTTGGAACACATGCCAATGGACATGCCATGTCCAGGAAGATCTTGAGAGCTGGTTACTTCTGGTTGACCATGGAATCAGATTGTTTCAAGTATGCCAGGAAGTGTCATAAATGCCAGATCTATGCCGACAAGGTGCACGTACCTCCAACACTTTTGAATGTTCTGTCATCGCCTTGGCCTTTCTCAATGTGGGGCATTGACATGATAGGGGCAATTGAGCCTAAAGCTTCCAACGGTCATCGGTTTATCTTGGTCGCAATTGATTACTTCACCAAATGGGTAGAAGCAGCTTCCTACGCCAATGTGACAAAGCAAGTGGTTGCCCGTTTCATCAAGAATCAAATTATCTGTCGTTATGGAATCCCAAGCCGAATCATCACAGATAATGGGACCAATTTGAACAACAAAACAATGAAAGAGTTGTGTGAGACATTCAAGATTGAACATCATAACTCTTCTCCGTATCGTCCGAAGATGAATGGAGCTGTTGAAGCTGCAAACAAGAACATCAAAAAGATTCTGCAGAAGATGGTAAAAACTTACAAAGATTGGCACGAGATGTTACCATATGCTTTACACGGATACAGAACATCAGTTCGCACTTCAACAGGGGCAACCCCTTTCTCTCTGGTGTATGGGATGGATGCAGTTCTCCCTATTGAAGTAGAGATACCATCTTTGAGAATCTTGATGGAAACCAAACTGGAGGAAGCTGAGTGGGTCCAGAGCAGATATGACCAACTGAACCTCATTGATGAGAAGAGAATGACCGCCATGTGCCATGGACAGTTGTACCAAAAGCGTATCAAGAGAGCATTTGACAAGAAAGTCCGTCTCCGAGAATTCAAAGAAGGAGATCTTGTACTCAAGAAAATCTTGCCAGTTCACAAAGACACGCGTGGAAAATGGAGTCCTAACTATGAAGGCCCATATGTTGTGAAGGTGGCATTCTCCGGAGGTTCCTTAATCCTTACAACTATGGATGGTGAACAACTGAAGCACCCGGTGAATGCTGATGCAGTCAAAAAATATTATGCCTAAATAAAACCCGATTGGTCGAAAACCAGAAATGGCGACCTAGGCAAAAAAAATGGGTATCCCGGTGGATCAAAACCTATGAAGGAGATCCAGGCAAAAGTTAGGGATAAAAATGAAAAAATAAGAGCTCGCTAAGTTGAAAACCCGAAAGGGCGGCTTAGGCAAAAAGGAGCGTCCCGGTGGATTGAAAACCCGAAAGGGCGGTCCAGGCAAAAGTTAGGGACAAAGGCATTTGACTGTGTCAGATGGTGTTTACCATTACTGAAGAATCATACTGGAAGATCGATCCAATTGCTCTCGTCGGAAGCAAGGTGTCGGGCAGTCTTAGTTATTAGGGATTGTAGTGGTCGTTGGATTCAATGTAGACCCTTCCCCATTGCCATTTTCAAACTGTAATTTCCCATGGAGTTTTTGCCATTGGCAAGCTACCATTCTTGAATAAATACAAACTTTGCCTATGAATTTTATTGTTCAATCTCTTATTTTCTTTTGTTATGCAAAATGCCATCACTTGATTACAATTTAACTCTGAAAATGACAAGTTTTTTTTAAAAGGAAATGTTTTTTTTGAAAACACACTAAAAAACTTTCAAGTTTCTTTGACTTTGTGAAAATTGAAAAAACTCTCTGTTTCCCCAAGAAGTCCTGGTTTGCAACAACACTTTTATGCTATTGTTACAGAAATCTCCATAGAAGTTCAAAACTGATAACACTCTTGGATGGATCCTTGGACCAAGCATGATTTCCAAGTTCGAAGACATCTCCCCAGTGTTTTTCATATTGCTCACCTGAGTATTGGTGTTGAGAGCCTACTCCTCTTTGAGTCTTGTCCAAACTCTTCGTCTCTTTTGAGTCAACACTTGCATATCATGATCATTCGCATCATGCTCAATCATGCGCATTTGACATTAGCATTTGTCTTTCCCCAGCTGTCGTCTGTCTAACTCCAGGTCGAGATATCATTAGTGTTCAATTTGAGAATTCATTGTTGTTGGTACCCGAAGTGGTTTACCATTTGTTATTGTCCCCAGTAATTGCTGGTGTCCCCCGCGGAATTCAAATTGTGGTTTGGCTTTTGTCTTCATGACCACCGTGTCTCCTTGAAGTCCATTTGATTGGCACAAGTCTGTTAAGCAGGTCCTGAAACCTTTCTGCCTAAAATCCAAGTCCATTTGATTTCGGCACATACTTGTACCTTTCTCCTGATGGTTCCTGAAGGAATTTCCAGAGGATGGATGTCTTATCTTATTTGAAAACTCCAACATATTTTGTTGTTACTTTTTTCGTGTTAGCCGGTCGCTTAGAGCCGTTGATCTATCTTTGGGTGATCTGCATTCTATCCCCAATGCTAGCTGGTCGCATAGAGCCACTACTAAACCACTGTGATTTCCTTCCTTATCCTCGGTGTCGGCAGTTACATTTGAACCTGCTAATTTACCATTTTTGAATACTTTGACTACTTTGTCTTTATCATTCTTAGTGTCAGCCGGTTTTAACTTGTTGCGCATTCACTTTGAGTGTATCTGGGCTTTCTTTTTAGTGTCAATAGGTTTCGAACCTATTGTGCTTCCACTTCGAATATTTTTGTTGTTATTCATGGTGTCAGTTGGTCGCATCGAGCCGCTGCGCATTCACCTTGAATAAGCTGTTTATCATTTCCAATGCTAGCTGGTCGCATAGAGCCGCTACATTTTCTCTTTGAATGTTTATCTTGTTTTTATTCATGGTGTCAGTTGGTCGCATTGAGCCGCTGCGCTTTCACCTTGAATAAGCCTTTTGTTATTCTTAGTGTCAGTTGGTCGCATCGAGCCGCTGCGCATTCACTTCGAATATTATGTTTATTGTTATTCATAGTGACAGTTGGTCGCATTGAGCCACTGCACATTTTCTCTCTGAATATTTTTGCTGTTATTCATGGTGTCAGTTGGTCGCTTTGAGCCGCTGCGCATTCACCTTGAATAAGCTTGTTGTCATTCTCAGTGACAGTTTGGTCGCATCGAGCCGCTGTGCATTCACTTTGAATGTTTATTCTTGTTGATTATTCTCAGTGACAGTTGGTCGCATCGAGCCGCTGTGCATTCACTTTGAATTTTTATTGATTATTCTTGGTGTCAGTTGGTCGCATCGAGCCGCTGCGCATTCACCTTGAATAAGCTTGTTGCCATTTTCAGTGACAGTTGGTCGCATCGAGCCGCTGCACTTTTCCCCCTGAATATTTATTTTGTTGTATTCTTAGTGTCAGTTGGTCGCATCGACCTGCTGTGCATTCACTTTGAATGTTTATTTTTTGTTGATTATTCTTGGTGTCAGTTGGTCGCATCGAGCCGCTGCGCATTCACCTTGAATAAGCTTTTTGTTATTCTTAGTGTCAGTTGGTCGCATCGAGCCGCTGCGCATTCACTTTGAATATAATGTTTATCATTTCCAATGACAGTTGGTCGCATCGAGCCGCTGCACTTTCTCTTGGAATGTTTATTTATTTTATTTTTTTTGCTGATTATTCTTAGTGTCAGTTGGTCGCATCGAGCCGCTGCGCATTCACTTCGAATATTATGATTTTTATTTTCTATGACAGTTGGTCGCCTTGTGCCACTGCGCATTCATGTTGATCCCTTTACCTTCATCATTCTTAGTGTCAACCGGTTTTTCTGACCTGTTGCGCATTCACTTTGAATATTACGTTTACTGTCTCGCAGTCAGTTGGTCGCATCGAGCCACTGCACATTCTCTTTGAATTTTGTGTCCTATTTTCATTCATGGTGTCAGTTGGTCGCATCGAGCCGCTGCGCATTCACCTTGAATAAGCCTTTTGTTATTCTTAGTGTCAGTTGGTCGCATCGAGCCGCTGCACATTCTCTTGGAATATTGTGTCGTTTCTATTTTCCAATGACAGTTGGTCGCATCGAGCCGCTGCACTTTCCATTTGAATGTTTATTTTGTTGTATTCTTAGTGTCAGTTGGTCGCATCGAGCCACTGCACATTCCCTTTGAATGTTTATCTTGTTGTATTCTTAGTGTCAGTTGGTCGCATGGAGCCATTGGTCAACCATTTTCAACTTATTTCCTTGTTTTGTTTGTATTCTCGCTGTCATTTGGTCGCATAGAGCCATTGGTCAACCATTTTCAACTTATTTCCTTGTTTTGTTTGTATTCTCGCTGTCATTTGGTCGCATAGAGCCATTGGTCAACCATTTCAACTTATTTCCTTGTCTTGTTGTATTCTTAGTGTCAGTTGGTCGCATTGTGCCACTGTGCAGTCACTTTGAATTTTATTTTGTTTTGTCTGTGTTCGTTGATCCAACGCGTTGGATTTCCTTTTGTTCCTGTCTTTTGTTATTCTTAGTGTCAACAGTTACACTTGAACCTGTTGATTTATCACTTTGAATACTTCCCGCTTTCGTTTCTGTATCCCCAGTGTTTGTCATCCCCAGTTGAGTCTTGGCTTGTGGTCGTCGATTTATCCTCATTCTAATCATTCATACCATAATCATCATTTCATTGCATAGTTGTTGCAGAATTAGATAGTTCGTAGTCCGGCATAGCATTGCATTTAGGGGCAAAATTTCCGGTTATTTCTGTATTTAAATACCTTTCACCATGATCTCATGAGTGCCTATCGTCATTCACGCCATCTGGTAAAGTTATTTAAATAGGGGCAACTGTCACACCCCAAATTTTACCCCTAATCGCTCATGTCATAATCATACATTCATCGCATTTAGCAGGTTTTTTTTTCCGATTTATGTTCTGTTACTTTCTTCTCATTTTCTAGTTACTTATTTTTTTTTTTTCACTTTTAAGCTTCCATCCTAAATCTAATTTCTATTCCTCATTTCCAATTTTTAATTAATTTCTAACTTTTAAAGCTTAATTTTTTAATTTCTATTCTCAAAGTTTGATTAAAAATAATATAATCTTATTCCCAATTTTTTAAGTTTTCAAATGTAATTTTATTTCTATTTTCACTTTTTCAAGTTTTTACTTCCTAATGTAATTTTAACGTTTATCCTTAATTCATTTTTTTTTTCTAATCTCCATTTCTAATTTACTCTTAATCTCCAATTTTATTTTTTTTATCTTTTTCAACTCATTTTCAAGTTTCTATTTCTATTTCTAATTTAATTTCAATTTCCAATTTATTTTTAGCTTATTCTAATTTAATTTCAATTTCTAATTTATTTTTAATTTACTTTTCTTTTAAGATTTCATTTTTAATTTAATTCCAATTTCTTATTTTTTTATTATTCATTTTAGTTCCAAGTTTATTTATTTAAGTTTATAAGTTATTTCTAATTTTTAAGTTTAATTCTTTTTAATTCATTTCTAATTTAAGTTTATGGTTAGATTTTAATTTAAAGTTCTCATTCTCAATATTAAGTTTCAATTTCAAACCATAGTGTAAATAATCAGCTTCTCTTTATTCCAAATATTATTTTGTTTATATTACAATTGCATAGAAAAAGAAAGAAATTTGTAAAAAAAATTCTGCACAAAATACAACAATGCAGCACAACATAGCAACACAAGAATACAAAATTCAGCCTGCTCCAAATCAACAAAATTAGCATGCAGCCACCAACCATTTCCTGCTCCACTTCTCCACCCACTGCTGCAAAATCAGATTGGTTCCCTCTTTCCAAGCACCCTTCACCTACAAGTTTTAAGGACAAAAAATCAGCATAAAACACAGCACATAGCAGCCTCAAAAACACACAAGACAGCTCTCAAAACTCACTACAAAACAGTCCCAAAGAGCACTGTTATATTCAAAAAAATCAACCAAAACTCAACCCCAAAATCAGCCCTCAAACACTACTCAAAATCAACCAAAACACTGCAAAAATACCCACTGAATACACCACAAACAGTTCTCAAAAATTCAACCAAAAAATTCAGCCATACACCATTGTTACATCAAAAAAAAGCCATCAAACCAGTCCCAAAACCAACTCAAATAACCAAAAATCCAGCAACTTAAATTTCAAAAAAAAAGAGGAGAAAAGGGAGAACAGAGTTCAGCAATAACAACAAGGAGTGGAGCAGCAAGGAGTAGAGGCTTACCACTTGGATTCGTCACCCCGATAACATTCGGGTAGGTACGGTTCTCTCCTTTTACTTCTTTTCAGCATTTTGTCTATGCTTGGATTCTTTTTTTTCTTTGATTGTTTCATTTCAATGTTAAACCTGCACTCACAAAACTGAAAAATAACAAACTTAGAGTCACAAACACACCAAAGCCGCAAAATCCGTCATATTTTCAGAAACCATCATCATTTTCTTAAACGAATACCCATCAAAACAGAAAGCAACCTACCAAATCCACAACTGCAAAACTAACTCTAGAACTGCAAACCTTACCACAAATCCAAAAATCCGAACCGTCATCCCTTCACGAAACGAGCCCTCACCTTAAAAACTTCCGAACCTCTGTTCATCCTTGTTCAACCTCCACACCATGAGAACTTCACTTTAAAGCTCAACATTTCCAAAACCGTTTCCCGCAGCCAAGCCGACACAAACATAACACAAGCCATCACAATGACTTCACAAGTCAGGCCCAACAACACGTTTTCGGCTTTCCCCATTTCTTCCAACCATAGCCACGAGACTCCGAGTCCGCTCCCGCGTGAACATCGAAACAGCAGCCTGCACAACCAAACACTTCAAAACCAAAATAAAAAAAATAGCAAAAAGAGTACCAAGAAACTCTCACAACCGCAGCCAACACCATTTCGAAACCGCCTTGAGCCCAAACAACATCTCGCCGCGAGTCCGTTCAAAACCAGCGAAAGAAACAACTTATCTCATAAACACAAACCTGCACAAACTTTAAACACGACCTTTAACCACCCTTTGACAAATCCGAAAACAAAAGAAATCCAAATATATCTGAAAATCATGAAAAAAAACAGAACACAGAATGCAAACCCCCTCTGTTTACCTCAGCCAAAATCCTCTCCTCGTCATCATCTTCATTTCCTTATCCTTCAACCTACACTAAACCCTCCATTCAAATATGGTAACCAGCTTTAATCACTCTTACACCATAACCGGGCTTAAAATCACCAAACAAAACCCCCTGAACACCACCTTCGAACACCCACGAAGAAACCCAGAAATCCAAACCAGCCACCCCTTCAAAACCATCCGCAACTCATCTTGAATCGCGAGCTAACCGAGCAAGCCACCACTACCAAAATACAGCAACAAACCTCTCCCTCATCAATCCAACGAAAACCACTTTTCTTCAGCATAACTTTCAACAAATCCCACCCAGCATCACTTTTATTTCAAAAAACAGAGACACACAACCAGATTAAAAAAAAAAACTGCAAATTCATAAAAGAAAAAGCATCACACTCCAGTACCGTCACTCTTTTCAACAACAACAACCTGCTGGCTATGGCTTTCTTTTCGCCAAAACCTTCTTCCATTATGGAACGTCAAACACAGCAAACCTCTGCTTCAATCTAAAACGCCACAACAATATTCCCTTAAAACCACCGCAAATCACCACTCACCATAACATCACTCCATCAAAACAAACCTTATCTCACCTCCATTAAAACCACCGTGTGAAACCTGCAAACTCCGGACACAGAGTCAACCGAAGCCAACCATCACCAAATACTTCATCATCCAACAACCAACTCACAAACCTTCACGGCGGGCCATAAACGGAATATGAGGCTGAGTGAAACAGGGAGAGAAATTTGCGAGAGAGAGAGACCAAGAACCCTTACCGTAAACCAAATCCGAACCGTCTTCTTCAAACCGCCCAAATCCGCCTACCACCGCTCAACCCCTTCACTGTCGCTCAACCCACCACCTACAAAAAACCAGCCGTCACCGCGAATCCTCCCTCACAAACAGACCACCGTGACGAAATCGGCGACCACCTAACCACGTCCGGCCAACACCCAAAATCCGAAGCCAACAACCTCATCCGCCGCGATTGAGAGCGAGAGAGAACTGACTGAGAGATGAGAGAGGCCTTGAGAAACGGAGAGATTGAGGCCAGCTTGAACGAGATCGTGAGAGAGAGAGCTGCGTTTTTTTTTGGTTCATGAACAGTGGACAGATTTGTCTTGAAAGGGAAAGGGTTTGGCATCGTGAGAAAATGAGAAGTTATTTACTCATAAGTTTTTTTCTTTCCATTAACTTGTTTTTTTTTAGAAACCTGATTCTGTTTGGGCCTAGCGTGTTGAAGCACATGTTGCTTCACTTCTAATCACACCTATCTTTGCGCCACCCCCCTGATCATGTTTTTTCTCTCTATTTTTTTTAGATTTTTCTTTTTAGGATATATCCATTTATTGTGTTTAATCTTTATAACTTTTTAAATTATTAGTTATTTTCTTTTTGGATATTCATATAAGGGCCGATGATATGACAAAGGTCACGATAAATCGTTTCCGATTAATCGTGACCAAATATGAGGCCATGCATTTGTTTATTTCTATTCCATGCATTTGTTTATTTCTATTCCATGCATTTGTTTATATTTATTTATTTATTCTACTTAATTCATTTAATTTATTTATTTCTATTTCATAATTTATTTCACTTTATTTATCTTATTTATTTATTATTTCTCGCGTTTTTACACTATACCAATTTCATTTCAAAAATAATAATTCATTGGTCCAACGCCAAGTGAAATTCACACACTTCATTCACACACGTAAGTCGGTCGTTTACGATCGCCATCTGCACAGTCTTTACACTTCACAGCCTTCTAACTTAAACAAATTGTCGCACTGCGTTTGTTTTCCACCCCTGCATTCTCGATCCATATATCGAGCCATAGCCAGTCATTAAGCCTTTTTGCATTTCCATTCGCTTTATCCAATTTATTTTTTGCAAGTAGCAACCTTTGCCTAGTCTTAGGAGCTTGCACCCTCATTTATTTATGATTTGCAATCCAAAAGGGAAAGAACTCCTGCAGTTGACTCAATGTCATAGGAAGTTTAGCAATCCCTAAGTTACCTTTTTTACCTTAGCCATTAGGACTTTTTATTTTACAATTTTTTGTGACTTTGTTAAGTCACGTGAGTGTTTGCCATAACACTTACCTTCCCCCGCGAACCTTGAGCGTAACCAAGTGTTCGTTAATCCTTAGGAGAACTACGAGTGCTCTGATTCTATACCCGATACGTAGGCATCGATGCGATGTTGTTCGAGCACCATTAGAAATAAAACCTTAGGTTCCCATAGTTTTAGCAAGCAATAACAACAATAACACAAATATTAACAAGAGGTTCCCATAGGATACTGCGGATGCTTAGGATGCTAACACCTTCCCTAGGTATAATCAACCCCCGAACCTAGTTTCTCCTCATTTAGGGTTTTTACGATCTTTTTCCCTTTTCCCTTTGGATTAAATTAAAGTCGGTGGTGAACATAAAAGTTTTGCGATTCAAGCTCACTTAATAGCTTGGTATCCGATTCTCACCGCGACACATTGCATTCCTTTCACTAACTTTTCAGGTGGTAAGTTACTTTGAGAAGTGAATTTGCCTTCACTTCTCACAATCTCTTTTCATCTCTCTTATGCATCATTGCTGCATTTTGTCTTGTGTTTGAGATTGAGCTTGCTCATTCCTCTTCATCTCACTTTCTTTCTCCAAGTGACTTGTCTTCTTAAATGAAGCAAGTTACTTTGCTCCTCTTTGCTCCTTTCATCTGCTTCCTGGTGGTTCCTCTGAAGATCTTTCTTGTAAACCTCACAGACCTTAGGAACAACCAAGCATGACAATAATTAGGGTTTTGATTAGTCCCCCCATTTAGATTTTACCTTTGTGTCTCATTGAGTCTTCTCTTCTCACCTCATAATCAGGGACTAAACCCTAAAGGCTTTAAGGCTTTGTGATTAAGCTTATGCCTGCATCTTTCTATTAGGATGGAGTGTATAACTTTAATCCTAAGTATTAAACCCTCAATGTGTTTAACTCCTTTAATCAATCCACATAATAATCATCAAGACATCAAGCTTGTAACTTGGGCCTTTCTTTAGGGTTCTAATTCTTCCTTAATTGGTTAAGAAGGACTAACCCTAATGTTAATGGACAAGTCCCCCTCAAGTTGTCTTACAAATCATAAAACTCACTCCTTCATCATATCATCATCTAAAATCCACTTAATAAAGGCTTTGTTTTGTCATGAGTTTAATCCCTAATCATGGATTAAGTTGAGGAGCTTTCCTCAGCTTAAACATTCTCATCTATTATCCTTCTATTAGGATGGTGTAATGGGTCTGTTTAATCCCTGATTATGGCTTAACCTCATCACTTAACACTAACAAAAACAACAAAAACATCTAATTAATCACAAATAGGTTAAGGATCTTAATCCTACATCAAAGGTGTTTAAGTGTGAGAAGTTGACTTCACACTTAAGGTATTCTCATTACCCCTAATCAGAGGGATGATGTAATGAGTTTACTAAATCCATTGGTTTAGGCTTAAGCTCATTAATTTATGACAAACTTTCAAAAAAGCAATAAAAGACTGAAAACACAAAAACAAACAATAATCGTCTCCTTCGGGATTCTTTTCTCATCTCACTCACTCACAAACGAGAACTTGCTTCTTCCGTCTAATGCAAGACAGTTAGCACCTGAGCCAGACAGGTCACACACTTGAGCATAGACTAGTAAGCAGTTCACAAGTCAATTCATCCTTTCAGTCTCTTTGGGTCGAACTACGGTGTTCTGACTTCCTCATTGCATGAGAGGATACGTAGGCATAACTTAACAGTTATCGAACAAAAGTCTCTGTATATTCCCCCTCTTTCCAGCAATTATTCTTTAAGCCTCATACTCCTGAGCATTTCACCCTTTTCCTTACACTGACACTTATCTTATACACTTCACATTATTTTCACACTGACACCTGCATTCTTTCCAGCTTTTGCACACAAATTGCACTGACACTACCCCTTTAAGACACAAATCTTTTTAGCGTGGATCCCGTCGAGTACGACGGACAATCTGGGTGCTAATACCTTCCCAGGTTGTAACCAACCCCTTTTCTCAGTCTCTCTGGTTCGCAACCGTCTTATCCATATCTTTCTAGGTCTATGCAGCATTACCTTTCCTTCGGGATAAAAATGCCTAGCTGGCGACTCTTTTCATTTCATCCTTTCGCCGACCGTTCGCGTCTGTACCATATTTGAGCCAGTCTCATCTTTTGGGAGCGACAGCTTGGCGACTCTGCTGGGGAACCTTATACTGTAACCAGGGCTTCTGGTTCTTTTTGTGGGTTCCTCCTAGCGCTTGTTTGATTTGTGTTTACTGGGGTGTTATGTGCTATCTGTGTTTGTATATTTGTTTTGTTTATTGCTTTATGTACAGTTGTTTTATTGCTTTCTTTACAGCTTTATATACATCATACTGTCATACTGTTTTGGCTGGATCTGGTTTTGTTGCTTTGGTAGGTGGGGTTCTATTGAGAGTTAAGGTCCTATACCTGGGACCTGAGTGACAACTAGGCTAGAGTGGTTCATGTTCTTTCCCATTCCATTTTGGTTTGGTGCGGGAATATGAAACACGGTTCAGATATGGGTTTCTTCTTGAGAACTCTGTGCTACAGATCTCCTATAGTGCTAGGGCTATCTAGGAAGCCTGCTAAGTCTGGATGACCTTTATTATTGACCTTCAGAAACTGAGGTGAATTAGAGGAGGATCTTTTATGGTTATTGTAAACACTGTACCTCCGGGTTAGAAGTGTTTACACTTCTCATAACTGATCCAAGTCTGAGGATCCTTGTTTTAGAACACCACCTGTGAGGGGGGTTGGGCTATTTACAGGTTTGCAGGTACCCTTGACCTCAGCATACCCTGTTACTTTGTTTTGATTAAGAGTACCCCATTTTGGGACAGTTCTTGTGATTTTAACCCAGGACATGTGACTCTTTATTTGAGTCCCCCACCTTGGTTACTGGATTTATGAACCTCCATCTGGATTTCTTGAACATACATGGACTTATATCAAAGCAGTTAATCAGATCCAGCTTGATCACAAACCCTTGCATATCATTTGCATACATCATCATTGCATCATTTAACATTTGCTTATTTGTGTTTCAGGGTATCCATATTACATTTTGGCTTGGTTTTGACCCCTTCATCAGCATAGACCCCTGTTCACCAGCTATCTGCTTCAGTTACATTCATCAGCTACCTGCTTCAGTCACCTGCATCACCAGCATCAGCCTGTCAGTGGCCCATCTTCAGTATTATTCTCCATCATCAGCATCTGTCTCAGCTCTTCTTCAGCAACATGGCACCCAAGAAGAGCAACATCTCATATCATTTCTTTGAGCCTGAGCTGACTGGCATCAGGAAGATTCAGGCCCTTATTACTCCAGACCATATACCACTATTCAGAGAACATTATGGAGGCATCCTTGATGTGGTTATGGATTTGGACCCTTCTCAGAGGAGCTTGATTCACACTTGTCTACAGTTCTATGATCCTCCTTTGAGATGCTTCACCTTCCAGGATTTTCAGTTGGGGCCTTTATTAGAGGAGTATTCATCACTGGTTGGAGTACCTGTTAGGGGTGGTATCCCCTTCAACCCAAAAATGGTTTTTCCCAGCAATGAAGAAGTGGCAAAGGCACTGTATCTGGAACCTTTTCTGATTGAGCAGAACATGACAACCAAGGCAGGAATCTCTGGTCTACACTTGGATTTCTTGACTTCTCAGGCTACCATGAAAGCCTCCTTGAGAGAATGGAAGGCAGTCTGTGCATTATTAGCCCTCAGCATATATGGGGTTATATTATTTGCAGATGAGCCTAAGTTTATTAGCAAAAATGCCATTCACCTTTTC
The DNA here is from genome assembly GCA_963966055.1 of Lathyrus aphaca. Classification (NCBI taxonomy): domain Eukaryota; kingdom Viridiplantae; phylum Streptophyta; class Magnoliopsida; order Fabales; family Fabaceae; genus Lathyrus; species Lathyrus aphaca. The sequence goes on from OZ014525.1 coordinate 16,916,647, forward strand.
ATTCTGAGGAACCCAGTGCCCACCTTACTGGGAGATTTCTACTACTCTATTCATCAAAGGAATGAAAAGCAAAGAGGAAGGTTGGTGAGATGATGTGCTCCCCTTTTCCATACCTGACTGCTCAAACACTTGCCCAAGACTGATGCATTATTGAATCCTCACCAACAAAAGAATTGGGCTAGAAGACTCATTGCTTTGACCTCAGCTGACATCAGGTGGTGCACTCAGAGCACCAAGGGCAGGGACATCATTACTAGTTGTGGGCAGTTCCCCAATGTACCTCTGATAGGAGTGAAGGGTTGCATCAACTACAACCCTCTGCTATTCAAAAGACAATTGGGTTATGCATTGGTCCACCCTCCTAGAGCACAAGACTTGGCTGAAACCCTTTATTGTGAGGTTAAGCCTAATCTAGCTGTTGTCAGGCAGGCATCCTGGGCTTGGGACAATGTCCAGACCAAAGGGATGGCCATTCTCGGGAGATACAACAATGTGGCCTCGGCTCAGTACTATGAGTGGTCTCATGCCAGGGCACAAATTTCTGGGATGCCCTTTACCATTGAGGATGCACCGGGACCATCCACAGCACCACCTCCAGCCACTGTCAGTCTGGAAGAGTTTGAGAAACTGAAAGAGAGGAATGAGAATCTGACTCAGGCTCTACAGAAGACCCTCTGGGAGAGGAGTGATGGTCGTCTGGACATCGAAAGGTTGGAAAAGCTTAAAGTGGAGCATCTAGCCAGTATTGAGAAGTCAGAGGACTACATCAAGAAGTCAAGGGCAGGAGAGCAGATTTTGAAGAATGCCTGTAAGGAGGCTCAGTTTCAGAAGGCCAGGACTGATCTCTATCTGAAAGAAAGTCAAGCTAGGTGGGTCAGAATCACTGAAGCTCGCAATCAGGAAGATAAGAGGACTCAGGACAAGATTGAGCAGTTGGAGGCTAATGCAAAGGAGCAACAGGAAGCCCTGCTAGCAGCCCAGAAGGAGATCTCAGAGTTGAAGATCAGGGCTGGTGTGAAGAGGTCAAAGGACCAGGGCAGACACAAGAAGCTAACTACTACTGTCACCACCAGGAATCTCCTTATCAGGAACCTCACAGAACATCCAGCTGACCCTGTGACTGAAGCACTTCTAAAGGAAGTTAGGGAGGATGAGTTTGGTCTTGGTGTCTGACTTTTGCTTGTTGTTGTTTTCATTTCATGTACTTTTCTTTTCTTATGTTGTATTTTTGACCCCTCAGGGGCATGTTTTGTAAAAAACAAACTATGTATCATTCACTTTTTGTAATATATCCATTAGTTGTTTCATTTGAATCTCTCTCTCAAAGCAACATCAAAAGCATCTTCCTCAAGGGTCTGGAAAGGTCAAAACCAAATGCCAAGCCGGATACCTTGGAAACAAATAAGCATACTGCATTGCATACTAACCTTTGTTTTGTTTTGTAGGTTTTGTTTTGTTTTTGTTACTAACTCTGTTGTGATTCAGGAACTATTGCTCGACATCAGGTGTTCCCACTCAACCGTCCGCACAGATATCCTACCCGCAACAACCTTCCGGGTATACAGATGGATCAGGTACAACAGGACCTTACAGAGGTCAGGGCTCAAATGGCCAATGAGAGACTGAAAATGAGAAATCAGATGACCCAGTTTATGGAGGTGATGAATGGATTGGCACAGAGCCAAGAAAGATTAAGAGCATTGGTAGAGAGGCAGACCCAAGAAGAACCCCACCTGGGGACTGGAGGAACGAGCAACAATGAGAGGGTTCAGCCTCATGTCAACCCACCTGTGTATGGGCCTCATCTTCATCCAGAGATCAACATCCCTGCTAACGTACAAGGGAATGCTACTACAGGCAGGGTACTACAAGAAGACCCCCAAGAGGATCAATTCACTGTGATGGGAGCTGGGGATGAAGCCTATGACAGAAGGCTAGATGAAATTGCTGAGAAATTAAGATCCTTGGAGTCTCAAAACTCCTTGGGTTTTGATGTCATGGACATGGGATTAGTGGATGGGGTAAGGATTCCCCACAAGTTTAAACCTCCGTGCTTTGAGAAGTACAACGGAACCTCCTGTCCACGAACCCACTTGCAATCCTTTCTGGGGAGGCTGAAGGCATACACCATGGATGAAAAACTGTGGATGTTTTATTTCGAAGACAGTTTAACAGGAGCTTCAAGGGAATGGTACTCTCATTTGACCAGAGCGACCATCAGATGCTGGAAAGACCTGGCTGAGGCCTTCATTAGACAATACTAGTACAACCTGGATATGGCTCCCAACAGGACCCTCCTGATGGGAATGTCCCAGTCATCCAGAGAAAGCTTCCGGGAGTACGCCCAGAGGTGGAGACAGCTTGCTGCTGCTGTCCAGCCACCCATGTCGGAAAGGGAGATGGCCAACATGTTTATGAACACCCTCCAAGGGACATACATTGACAGGCTAGCTGCCTTTTCTTCCACCAGCTTCGCTAATGTAGTTATAGCTGGAGAAAGAATTGAGAGCCTATTAAAGATGGGCAAAATTTTTGACAACGGTGCGAGCTCGTCCAGCAACCCCAGAAAGCCTTTTGTGGGGCCAAGAAGAACAGGGGAGACTAATGCTATTCAGGACAGCAGGGGCAGACCTCAGTATGTTCATAGGTCAGTGGCAGCTGTCACCATTCCCGCTCCAATTCATCCACAACCAGCATACCAACCACAGCAACAACCCCACTACCAGCAACAAGCTCAGTATCCACCTCAGAGAAATTATAACAACAACAACACCAGCAACAACAATCAGCAAAGACCTTTTCAACAGAGACCATCTCAGGCCAATAGGGTGATTGATCTGATCCCTATGCCTTATGCCGCATTATTGCCACAACTCCTGAAACTCAACCTGGTTGAGCTAAGGACATTGGCACCTCCAGATCCTGCCATTCTGCCCAGAAATTATGACGCCAGCGCCAGATGTGCTTTTCACTCCAACGCACCTGGCCACAATACAGAGAAATGCAGAGCTTTGCACATGAAAGTGCAGGATCTAGTGGATTCCAAAGCTCTAAACTTTGCACCCCCGCCAAATGTCAGCAAGAACCCTATGCCCAACCACGGAGGACCCAGAATTAATGCTATTGAGGAAGATAAGCCGTCTTTCTTAATAACTAGTGTGGGGCAGATTCGGACACCCCTGGTAGAGATTAAAGCTCCACTCCTTGAATGCCAGATGTTCCCCGGGTGTGAGCTCGGTTGTGCTTATTGCAAAATTTCGGTAAATGGGTGTGATAACCTGAGAAGCGGCATAAATGGTCTCATCCTGAGTGGCCTACTTCAAATCACAACATCAACACCTCCAAATCCAGCAATCTCCTTAACAACAATTCCCGAGTCTTCTACAACTGCAACAACAATTGTTCCAAACAACTCTTCAATCTCATCAACAAATGTTTCATCTGTCACTTCAACGGACCAAATATCAACATCCATCTCTTCTACAACTTCAACATCCGTCCAGTCAACAGTGTCTCCTACAACATCAACAGCAATTAATGAAAGTGTCTCAACGGTTACAATATATTATGATCCTGCCAATGTTCCTGCCTACAACTCACAAAATGCTTCCCCTGTCAGAGCACCAGTAACAATATACTATGATCCGCACACTATCGCGGTCCCTTCTGCAGCTGCTATCAGTTCAGTCACTATCACAGTGCCTGGGCCGGTTCCTTATGAAAGCAATAATGCCATCCCTTGGCATTACGGCTCAGATCTATACTGCGAAGGGCAGAAAATCACTCTGGAATCATCAACTTCTTCACCACAGATAGACAATGTGGGGGGAGGCGGAGGCTTCACTCGAAGCGGACGTCTCTTCGCCCCGCAAATTCCAAGACCCATTACTGAAGCAGAAGCTGCTGCCAAAGCAAAAGGGAAGAGCATGGTGCAAGAAGAACAAGTTGCTAAAGAAGCTTTAAAGACCCCTTTTGATCAAGAGGTTGATGAATTCATGAGAATCATCAAGAAAAGTGATTACAAGATAATGGACCAGCTTCACCAGACACCTTCCAAAATCTCCATTTTATCATTGCTAATGTGCTCCGAGGCTCATCGGAACGCACTATTAAAAGTCTTGCACGCAACTTATGTGCCAGAGGAGATTACCGTCAATCAGTTAGAGGCTGTGGTTGGAAATGTCAATGCTAGTCATGGACTAGGATTTACCAATACTGATTTGACAATGGAAGGTCGCAATCACAACAAGGCTTTGCACATCACCTTGGAGTGTAAGGGTGCAGTTCTTTCTCATGTATTGGTGGACACAGGATCATCCCTCAATGTCCTACCTAAGAAAGCCCTTGTGAAGCTGGAGTATGAAGGATTGGCATTACGCCCAAGTAACTTGGTAGTGAGAGCCTTTGACGGTTCTAAGATATCAGTTATGGGAGAGATCGAGTTGCCTATAATGATTGGCCCACAGATTTTCAAAACGGCCTTCTTTGTGATGGATATACAGCCTGCCTATAGCTGTCTATTGGGTAGACCATGGATACACGCCGCTGGCGCCGTGACGTCAACCCTTCACCAGAAGTTAAAATTCGAGTGGGAGGGCCAAGTCGTTACTATTTGTGGAGAGGAAGATATATTTGTTAGCCAGCTGGCTACATACAAATACATTGAGATGGATGGGGAGATCCACGAAACTATGAGCCAAGGGTTTGAGGCCTTGAACATAAATGAAGCATCCGTTGTACCTGGAACCTCAATGACATCTTATCAGCAAGCCCGGAAGGTTGTTGAAGAGGGGACTGCCCAAGGGTGGGGCAAGTTGCTGCCCGTAGAGAAGAAGGAGGATAGATTTGGGTTGGGTTACAAACCAACTCAACAAGATCAAGCAGAGGCTGCTAAGAAGCCCAATTTTGTCAGTGGGGGGATGCTCACCCCAGATGCCGTGAACAACTTGGAAGACGAGGATGAAAGCGACTGCAACCTGGAGAGCTGGATACGTCCAAGGATCCCGGGGAGCAGTATCTCAAACTGGTCTTCCCAGGAAATTATAAGGGTTACTCCTGCAGAGTAATTATTATTTCCTGTATATTTTAAGCATGCATCAAGTCTTGCATCTTGCCCAAGATGACAAGACTCATTTTGTAATCGGGCCATCTGTAATTTTGTGCAAATAGATCAATCAATGAATATCGGACATCTTTTGCAAATAAGTTTTTTTCTTTTCCGCTCACTGTTTTTCATTTTTCTTTTTGTACAAAAATAAATGGCAATGTTTTCAAAATGACAACTTTATTTCACTTTTCTAAAACAAGATTAAAATCAATCACTAAAATGAACAAATCTGAACCCTTGCAGAGAGTGCCTTTCAGACCGCACCGACAACAGCACGACTATGACTTCATATGACTTTGACAATCCAATCAATCAAGCTGATGAAGGGGTTGAAGAAGAGTTTGAGCTTCCTGAAGAGCTAGCCAGGTTGTTGAGACAAGAGGAAAAGGTTATCACTCCTCATCAGGAGGAGGTCGAAACGATTAATCTTGGTACGGATGAAGATGTGAAAGAGGTTAAAGTCGGGGCCGGCTTACAAGATTCAGTGAAGAAACAACTGGTTGACTTGCTTCGTGAATATGTGGATGTGTTTGCTTGGTCTTATCAGGATATGCCAGGGTTGGACACTGATATTGTCATGCACAAGCTGCCTTTAAGAGAAGATTGCCCACCGGTTAAACAGAAATTGCGCCGTACTCGCCCAGACATGGCAATGAAGATCAAAGAAGAGGTGCAAAAGCAGTGGGACGCCGGGTTCCTTGCTGTGACTAGCTATCCGCCGTGGGTTGCTAATATTGTGCATGTGCCTAAGAAGGACGGCAAGGTGAGGATGTGTGTGGACTACCGGGATCTGAACAGAGCCAGCCCAAAAGATGACTTCCCTTTACCTCACATTGATGTATTGGTCGATAATACGGCTCAGTTCTCGGTATTCTCCTTCATGGACGGATTTTCAGGATACAATCAGATCAAAATGTCACCTGAAGACATGGAAAAGACAACTTTCATCACACCCTGGGGCACGTTCTGTTACAAGGTGATGCCATTCGGACTGAAGAATGCTGGTGCTACATATCAACGGGCTATGGTAACATTATTCCATGACATGATCCATAAAGAAATAGAATGTTATGTGGATGACATGATTGCCAAGTCCCTCACTGAAGAAGACCACCTGGTGAATCTGCTGAAGTTATTCAAGCATCTGAGGAAGTACCAACTGAAGTTAAACCCCAACAAATGCACATTCGGGGTGCGATCTGGTAAGCTGCTGGGATTTATTGTGAGTGAAAAAGGGATTGAAGTTGACCCTGATAAAGTCAAAGCCATTCAAGAAATTCCTGCACCAAAGTCATAAAAAGAGGTTCGAGGTTTTCTAGGTAGATTGAACTACATTTCAAGGTTCATATCTCACCTTACAGCAACTTGCGAACCTTTGTTCAAGCTATTGAGAAAAGAACAGACGGTCAGGTGGAACGAAGACTGCCAGAGGGCTTTTGACAAGATCAAGGAATACTTACAAGAGCCTCCCATCCTTATGCCTCCAGTTGAAGGAAGACCTCTGATAATGTACTTGACAGTATTAGAAGAGTCAATGGGGTGTGTGCTGGGCCAGCATGACGAGTCTGGTCGAAAAGAGTATGCAATTTACTACCTAAGCAAAAAGTTTACCGATTGTGAACAACGTTATTCACTGCTCGAGAAAACTTGTTGTGCTTTAGCGTGGGCTGCTCGCCGACTGAGACAGTATATGTTGACCCACACCACTTTATTGATCTCAAAGATGGATCCAGTTAAGTACATTTTTGAGAAGCCAACATTTACCGGACGGGTTGCAAGATGGCAAATGATCCTCACAGAATATGATATTCAATACACATCTCAAAAAGCCATCAAGGGCAGTGTATTGTCTGATTATCTTGCTGAGCAACCCATTGATGATTACCAGCCTATGAGATTTGACTTCCCTGATGAAGACATCATGTTCATAAAAGCAAAAGATCATGAAGAGCCTGTTCACACTGAAGGGCCTGACCCGGAAGAAGAATGGACTATGATGTTTGATGGGGCTGTTAACATGAATGGTCGTGGTGTTGGTGCAGTACTCATTACACCTAAAGGAGTTCACATGCCTTTCTCGGCGAAACTCACTTTCAACTGCACTAACAACGAAGCTGAATACGAAGCTTGCATTATGGGTCTTGAGGAAGCCATTGACCTCAAGATCAAGACATTGACTGTATTCGGAGATTCAGCTCTGGTAGTTAATCAAACCAACGGCAAATGGTACACACACCAGGATCATCTGATACCTTACAGGGATTATACAAGAAGGTTATTGACTTTCTTCACAACAGTCAAGCTTGAGTATATCCCCCGAGACGAGAATCAGTTTGCAGATGCTCTGGCTACCATTTCATCCATGATCAAAGTTCAAGCTGCCAATTTTGTACCTCAAATTTCAGTGTCCAGACTTGACAGACCAGCATATGTGTTCGCAGCAGATGTTGTCAAGGATGATAAGCCTTGGTTCCATGACATTAAGTGCTTCTTGGATGATCAAACATACCCACCTGGGGCATCTTCCAATGATAAGAAGACATTAAGAAGGCTTGCTGGTAGTTTCTTCCTGAATACTGATGGTTCCCTATACAAGAGAAACTTCGATATGGTACTCCTCAGATGCGTTGATAGAGCAGAAGTAGACTTGTTGATGCACGAGGTGCACGAAGGATCCTTCGGTACCCATGCGGGAGGGCATGCAATGGCTAAGAAATTGCTAAGATCAGGTTATTACTGGATCACCATGGATGCCGACTGTTGTGCCTACGCTAGAAAATGCCATAAATGCCAGATTTATGCGGATAAGGTGCATGTGCCTCCCAACCCTTTGAATGTGATGTCTTCACCCTGGCCCTTTGCTATGTGGGGCATTGACATGATTGGCAAGATTGAACCGACTGCCTCAAATGGCCACAGATTCATCCTGGTTGCCATTGACTATTTCACCAAGTGGGTCGAAGCAGCTTCCTATGCAAACGTTACAAGACAAGTGGTAGCCAGATTTCTGAAGAGAGATATCATCTGTCGATACGGAGTTCCCGAGCGAATCATTACTGATAATGGTTCCAACTTAAACAACAAAATGATGGCCGAGTTATGTCGGGACTTCAAGATCCAACACCACAATTCTTCTCCTTACAGGCCAAAGATGAACGGCGTTGTTGAGGCAGCTAATAAGAATATCAAGAAGATTGTGCAGAAGATGGTAGTCACCTACAAAGACTGCCATGAAATGCTACCACTTGCCTTGCATGGGTACCGCACGTCAATCAGAACATCCACTAGGGCAACACCGTATCAGCTTGTGTATGGTATGGAAGCAGTCCTACCAGTTGAAGTTGAATTACCCTCCCTACGGGTACTAATGGATGTTAAGCTGAACGAAGCAGAATGGGTCCGATCCCGGTACGAGCAACTAAGTCTGATTGAAGAGAAAAGATTGGCTGCAATCTGTCATGGGCAGTTGTATCAGAAAAGAATGAAGAGAGCCTTCGATCAGAAAGTCAGGCACCGAGAGTACCAAGTAGGAGATCTTGTGCTGAAGAGAATCCTCCCTCCTCATACAGACCACAGGGGCAAGTGGACTCCAAATTACGAAGGACCATTTGTAGTAAAGAAAGTTTTCTCGGGTGGAGCACTCATGCTCAGCACCATGGATGGTGAAGACTTCCCGTCCCCTGTGAATTCAGATGCAGTTAAAAAATACTTCGCATAAAATGACCCGCTGGACATAAAAATAGAATGTAAGTCCAGGCAAAAGTAGGGTATCCCGGCGAGTCAAAAACAAAATAAAAGACTCGGGCAAAAATAAGGGAAAATAAAATAAAAAATGTGTACACCCGCTGAGTTGAAAAGCCGCATTGGACAACTCAGGCAAAAATGGGTATCCCGATGGATTGAAAACCCGAAAGGGCGGTCCATGCAAAATAAGGGAATAAGCGAACAACTGCATTCTGAATTCGTCTGTATCATCTACAACTTGGTAAACCTCGAAAGGATCAAGCTTCTATCAGAATCAGCCTTCTTCAGAAAGCAAGACGAGAAGAACGTCAAATGTCATACGAGTCATAGCAAAGGGAAGCTCCTTGAAGCGTCGTCAACATTGCCAGCATTTTGTTTCTCAATTTGTAACAATCTCCTCATTTTAGGAGATATGTTTCTTTGACTGTATCTTGCCAATTCAGGGCACGTGAAATAATAAAATCAGATTTTCAGTCATGTCTCATCTCGTACACTTTATTTTCATTTGCAAAATGTTCGATGTCTTTAAAGATACTGATTGCATAAACACAGATGTTTCTTTTCTAAAGAATGCGTGCTTGTAGGAAATATACTTATTCCCGGGAGTGTCTGAACTCTCATGATGGGATCCAGTAAAGGAAACCTCGGGATTACTTGTGCGTCCCTCTGTCTTTGCAGGATTGCAGGTATTCAAAAGCGCAACATGGGGCATGTAAGCTTCATCCCAGCAAGTTGGCAAATCAACACTCACTCAGTCTTAGCACCCAAAGTGTTTTCTCCCCAGCTGAGTTGCCACTTGTTATTTCTCCCCAGCCGAGGTGCCAATTATTCTTCCTCCTCAGCTAAGTACAAAAGCCAGGGAACCACTTCCCTACAGAGTTTCAGCCTCAAGCCAGAAGAGCAACGCATGAAGGAATCACAACAGAGTGATGAAAGCTTCTACAAACCCCAGCTGGGTCCCTCATTACCAAGAATGGGTCTATCAGTGACCTATTCCCCCAAGTGGATACATCTTGTCAGATCTACCAATGATCTCATCCCCAGCTGGGATGCCCATTTCAAACAGATCAACCAGAAATCTTCGCAGCAACGGGATCCGAATCTCGGATTGGTATCCTTGCATAATCATAGCATTCGCATCATATTCACCCCCACAAAGCGTAGCATTCCGTCCAACACGGAGCATTACGGCAAAAATCAAACATATTGCATAATCATAAGCCATGTTCTGAATCAAGCACTTGTGAATAATGACAATCCATCAACAATATACATAATGCTCCCCAGATCCCCCGGCAGAGAGCCCAAACATTTCTCTCACAAAACTAATACCTCCTTGTGGCACCCGTCCGTGTCATATCCCCAGTAGAAGCCAAAGCGTCCCCTTTGCACTCACAGATACTTGTATATATAGAATTTTCTTGACATTCGTCCGTGTCTCCTTCCCCAGCACAGTAACCTAAACACTTTGTATATCAGATACTTGTGTATATTACTTTTCTCCTTTCGACACTCGTCTGTGTCATTCTCCCCAGCAGGTTAAATACCCGTCTATACACTACTCATACTTATTACTCATATTTCACTCATACAGATACTCGTCTGTATCTTGTATACACCACTTATATCATCTCAGATTCGACACTGGTCCATGTTCTTTGTTAGCCAGTTGGTACTCGTCCGTACCATCATCTCAGAACATGCGTCAAGCGTTTGTTTCTACCTGATACTCGTCTGTATCATGGTCTTAAGGATGCTCGTCCACATCTTTAATCCGTACACTGTGTCAAACACTCGTGTCTTCTTGAATATAGACACTCGCTTGTGTCTACTATTCCCCAGAAGAATCCCCTCAGATTCGACACTCGTCCGTGTTCCTTGTTAACCAGTTGATACTCGTCCGTATCATCATCTCTGAACACGTGTCAGTATTTGTTTCTACCCGATACTCGTCCGTATCGTAGTCTTAGGGATGCTCGTCCGCATCTTTAATCTATACACAATGTCAAAACACTTATACCTTTATTTCTTGGATGTAAACACTCGTCCGTGTTTACTATTCCCCAGTAGATCGCCAGCAAAGCAAAATTTCTTTTCTATCTGACATTCGTCCTGTGTCATGATAAATCCTGAGAGAAGTCGTACCCTGCTAGGTGATCGTCCTTCACCTCTTGATGATCGTCCTTCATCATGCTCATCCGATGGTCGTCCCCATCGTCGACCTTTTTTATCCGACATTCGTCCTGTGTCGTGATATTCAGCAGTCGTCCCCTTCTAGGTGATCGTTCTTGACCTTTTGATGATCGTCCTTCATCATTTTATCCGATGGCCGTCCCCATCGTTGATCTTTATCTGACATTCGTCCTATGTCATGATAAACCTCGAGAGCAGCCGTCCCCTGCTAGGTGATCGTCCTTCATCATCCGATGGCCGTCCCCATCGTTGACCTTTTATCCGGCATTCGTCTTATGTCGCGATATTTTCGGCAGCCGTACCCTGCCAGGTGATCGTCCTTCACCTTTGATGGCCGTCCCTCATCATTATTTCATTTATTCTTTAACCCGATGGTCGTCCCCGTCGTGGTCCCTTTTCCTTTTCCTGATGATCGTCCTTCATCAGTTTAGCCCGATGGCCGTCCCCATCATTGTTTACATTACTTTATGAACTTGATGGTCATTCCCATCATTTTTCATTAATCCCCAGAGAGTCGTATAGCTTCACTTGATGGCCGTCCCCATCATAATCCCTTTTATCCCCAGCATGTCGGTCGTCCCCGTCATTGCTTTATTTCCCGCACTTTTCCCAGCGTGTCGGCCGTCCCCGTCATTACTATTCCCCAGTAGTCGTCCTTTGCTCGACGGTCGTCCTCCGTCGCCCACACTTTATAATATACTTTATTTTCCTTTACAATTTATATCCCTTTTCTTCTTTATTCTATGAGTGCAAATTTTGGACTGTCTTTGGTATTCAACCACAAGTTATCTTGTTTGCCTATTAAGTCGTTGCTTACATCCTGCACAGCTAACTCATGTTTGAACAGGGGCAGCTGTAAACACCCCAAATTTGCCCTCACCCATTCACACCATGGCTTGTGATCTTCTCATATGCATAAACTCAATCATACCATCTCATATCACATTTTTGACACATTGCATTGGTTCAAAGTCATCTGCATCTAGGGTTTGTGATCTGAGCAATCCAAGAGCTTCTTGAGCCACTCCAAAGGTCATCAAACAATTCAAAGGGGTCCATGTATGTTCAAGCCTCATATTATATCCTCTCAAAGTCAAGAATGTCAAAGAATCACAAGAACTAAAAATGGCATGGAAGCAGAGCCAGGTTTGACTGCACAGATGACCTAGAATTAGGGTTTTGGTTTCAAAGGCCATAACTCCAAATTTTTTGGTCATTCTTGTTTCTATTGGTCTCTATATGGTATATAGATCATGCATATCAATTTTCATGAAGAAATTCAATGGGGAAGTCATCTGATCAAGGGTTGACTTTCTGAGCAAGCCAGTGTAAAATCAGGGCATCTGAGGCCCCCAATGACCCAACCAAAGGGTGTTCTTCATCATTTTGATTGTGTATGATCTTTATTTGATCATAGAAGATGTTGTAAGTTCACAAAATTGAAGAATTTCAAGTCATTTGCAAAGTTGACTTTTTGGGAAAGTTGACTTTTAATGAAAATTGCCATTTTGGGAAACTTTTTCAACCCTTGCTTTTTGATTCAAAAATGCTTCAAATGGGAAAACTTTGGTCATGAAAGTTGTAGAATGGATCATTCCCTTTTCAAAAAGTACAATAACTTGACCTAATTCATTTTGGATCAAAAGTTATGGTTTGTCAAAGTTGGCTAAAATCACAAAATTTGAAGTTTTCTACCAAAGAGACATTTTGCAAAATGGTTTGATCAAGTGTTCTAAAGGCCTCAAATGTGTACCATTTCTTCACAACATGATCACATGACATCTAAAATTCAGAATGGGCCAAGGGATCACTCATTTTCATGACTTGTGGAGCAAGAATTTTCAAAAGAAACCAAAGTGAAGCAAGTTGCAAAAACTCACTCAAGTTTGAATCCACTTGCTTGCTGACTTCATAATAAATCCTAAGGCTCTCCACACTTCTTGCTGCGCAGGACACCCCATTTGTCCTTGGCTAGCTAGTAGCCCATGCCTCTCTTACACCAATTTGACATTTTGGCAACTTGAGCCATACCAATCACAGCAGTACACATCAACTCATCTGACCAATCCCATTTGTTTATACAAACCAAAAGCAAGCCAAAGCACACAACACACAAGGCTGAAAGCACCAAGAACACAGCTCTCTCATCTTCCACCCCATTTGCAAAACTCTTCGAAACACTCTCCACAAGCTGCAAACACACAAACCAACTTCACAAACAAACTCAGCATGCTTCACTGATCAAAAACCACCCATCACCATAGCCTGAAACTCACTGAAACCAAAACACGATTCCTGCCCCTCTTTGAGCATAACTTCAGCTATCTTTCAAACCAACCATTGTAAACTTCAAACAAGCATTGAAAGCTTCTCAGGAGGTCCATTGGAGGTGATTGGAAGCAAGAAACCAGCCAGAAAGTGCCAGAAATCAAAGCTTCGATTCAGGTAGCCATGGAAATTCATTTTTCCAGAACTCCTTTCTCTTGTTTCTAAGTTGATCTACATGCTTCCCTGAGTTCACTGAACATTTTATTTTTGAAAATGATTGAGTTTTGAGGTTGTATGCTTGATCTGAAAGTTTGCCCGAAAAAATGTTCTTGCTTGTTTCTCTTGATTCAGTGAAAATAAATGTTGTTTGAGTTAGGGTTTATGCTTAGGGTTGTTCATAGATTGATTCTGGAGATTTAGAGCTTTTGAAATGGCCTGGAGAGTGAGATTGAGTTTTTGGTTGATCGGAGAAGATGACCGGAACACTGTTCCGGTCACCTGATTTTGTTTAGGGTTCAGATTAGGGCACTAATCATAATTAGTGAATTTTGAATCTTGGCCGTCCAGATGCGCGCCAAGTCCACTCCCGCCCGTGTGAATTTGAATGTCAGCCATTGATTGTGTTGACTTTTCCTTTTTTCAGTTTAATTTCATTTTATTTTCATTTAAATTCATTTGTTTTGTTCAATTTATTAAAAATAGTAAAAATCATTCAAAAATTCTGAAAATTTTTATACAACCTTTTATTAATTTTCAGAAACCAAAAACATTTTTATTTTTATTTTTTGCATTAAAAATTATTTTTAAATCATTTAAAAGTTTATTTTTAATTAATGAAAAATACTTTTAGGTATTTAAAAATCACCAAAAAATTCATGAAACATTTAAAATCATTTAGAAACATTGTCCAACCCTCAAACCAAATTTCTTTTTTGATCTTGATGTCTTTTGACAATTTTCCATGGAATTAATTTTATTTCAAAGCATTATTTTGATCCAATGTTCAAAAATTCATTTCTGCCTAGTCTTTAGGAGTTGGACTTTGATTCTTTTTGCATTGCATCTTGCATATCATGAAGTTTATAGGATTAAATTGGCATGATTTGATCTTGCATTTCCTATTTGTTTGGCATTTTTCTTGACAAGGTACCTTAAAACCCTAGCAACCTTAAGAAATTCATAACCCTCACTAGGTTAAGAATTGGATCCCCTCCTTTGGGCAGTGAGTTTGTATAGGTTTAGGGTTCCCTTGAGTGCATTTTTCAATTTTTTATCTTGATGTTTGCTTCTGGTTTTGGTTTTTGTTTTGTGCATTGATCATAAACCCTAATTTGGGGTTTCCATTTGCATCAACCTTCCATTTGCTTGCATACCATGACTTGCCATGACATTTTGTGCATCCATTTGATTCATTAGACATCTTAGGACATATTAGAATCATGTTTGATCATTGCATCTTTCATTTTCCATGTTGTATGTCATTTGCATTCCATAACTTTTCATGTATGTTCATGGTTCTAAGCATGCTTCATTTGCATCCATATGTTTGTATGATCATCCCCATGCCTTGTTTCATGTTTGTGTCATCTCATAGAATCATTAGCATCATACTCATGCTTCTGGTTTTGGTTTGCATCATGCCATTCCATCTCATTTTGCATTGCATTCCTTTCACTAACTTTTCAGGTGGTAAGTTACTTTGAGAAGTGAATTTGCCTTCACTTCTCACAATCTCTTTTCATCTCTCTTATGCATCATTGCTGCATTTTGTCTTGTGTTTGAGATTGAGCTTGCTCATTCCTCTTCATCTCACTTTCTTTCTCCAAGTGACTTGTCTTCTTAAATGAAGCAAGTTACTTTGCTCCTCTTTGCTCCTTTCATCTGCTTCCTGGTGGTTCCTCTGAAGATCTTTCTTGTAAACCTCACAGACCTTAGGAATAACCAAGCATGACAATAATTAGGGTTTTGATTAGTCCCCCCATTTAGATTTTACCTTTGTGTCTCATTGAGTCTTCTCTTCTCACCTCATAATCAGGGACTAAACCCTAAAGGCTTTAAGGCTTTGTGATTAAGCTTATGCCTGCATCCTTCTATTAGGATGGAGTGTATAACTTTAATCCTAAGTATTAAACCCTCAATGTGTTTAACTCCTTTAATCAATCCACATAATAATCATCAAGACATCAAGCTTGTAACTTGGGCCTTGCTTTAGGGTTCTAATTCTTCCTTAATTGGTTAAGAAGGACTAACCCTAGTGTTAATGGACAAGTCCCCCTCAAGTTGTCTTACAAGTCATAAAACTCACTCCTTCATCATATCATCATCTAAAATCCACTTAATAAAGGCTTTGTTTTGTCATGAGTTTAATCCCTAATCATGGATTAAGTTGAGGAGCTTTCCTCAGCTTAAACATTCTCATCTATTATCCTTCTATTAGGATGGTGTAATGGGTCTGTTTAATCCCTGATTATGGCTTAACCTCATCACTTAACACTAACAAAAACAAAAAAAAACATCTAATTAATCACAAATAGGTTAAGGATCTTAATCCTACATCAAAGGTGTTTAAGTGTGAGAAGCTGACTTCACACTTAAGGTATTCTCATTACCCCTAATCAGAGGGATGATGTAATGAGTTTACTAAATCCATTGGTTTAGGCTTAAGCTCATTAATTTATGACAAACTTTCAAAAAAGCAATAAAAGACTGAAAACACAAAAACAAACAATAATCGTCTCCTTCGGGATTCTTTTCTCATCTCACTCACTCACAAACGAGAACTTGCTTCTTCCGTCTAATGCAAGACAGTTAGCACCTGAGCCAGACAGGTCACACACTTGAGCATAGACTAGTAAGCAGTTCACAAGTCAATTCATCCTTTCAGTCTCTTTGGGTCGAACTACGGTGTTCTGACTTCCTCATTGCACGAGAGGATACGTAGGCATAACTTAACAGTTATCGAACAAAAGTCTCTGTATATTCCCCCTCTTTCCAGCAATTATTCTTTAAGCCTCATACTCCTGAGCATTTCACCCTTGTCCTTACACTGACACTTATCTTATACACTTCACATTCTTTTCACACTGACACCTGCATTCTTTCCAGCTTTTGCACACAAATTGCACTGACACTACCCCTTTAAAACACAAATCTTTTTAGCGTGGATCCCGTCGAGTACGACGGACAATCTGGGTGCTAATACCTTCCCAGGTTGTAACCAACCCCCTTTCTCAGTCTCTCTGGTTCGCAACCGTCTTATCCATATCTTTCTAGGTCTATGCAGCATTACCTTTCCTTCGGGATAAAAATGCCTAGCTGGCGACTCTTTTCATTTCATCCTTTCGCCGACCGTTCGCGTCTGTACCATATTTGAGCCAGTCTCATCTTTTGGGAGCGACAATATGATATAGTCAATTTTAAACAAAAAGAGGGTGAATCACTTGGAGATGCTTATAAAAGATTCAAAAGGTGTTTGACTGCGTGTCCTACTCATAATATGGACGCGACCGAGCAGATGCAAAACTTTGTGAATGGGTTGCGACTCAAGACAAAACAACTTATTGATACTGCTGCAGGTGGCTCAACAAACTTTTCAACAGCCACTGGTATTAAAAGAATCATAGAAGCCATTGCTGCCAATGAACACTTGGAATTATATGATCGCACAGTGAGTCAACCAGATGGAAAAATTGATCTAAAGCTGACAGAGCAGGTTGTAAAAATGGAAGATCAAATTGCTGCAGAAGTTGAAAGAAGATTAAAGAAGATGAATCTTGGAACTCAAACAGTTGCTCAGGTTGAACTTGTTCAAGCTATGATTTGCGAGATATGTTGTGGACCACACTTTGCCATGCACTGTTTGGCAACTCAAGAACAGGTTGAACAGATTAATATGTTGAGGCAGAATAATCCGTATGCCAACACGTATAATCCGGGGTGGAAAAATCACCCAAATTTCTCTTAGAAAGATCAACAAGGGAACATCCAAAAATCGGTTCAAGGCCAACAACACTATCAGCCCTAGCAACAACCATATCATCCCCCAGTTCTAAGAAAAGCTTATTGGGAAATTGCCATTGAAAAGATGGCAGCTCACAATTGTCAATTTCAAGAAGAAACAAGGAGTAACTTCAAGAATACTGGAGCCTCTATCAAGAATCTTGAAGTGAAAATGAGCCAAATTGCCCAACACCTCGCCATTCCACAAACTCCAGGGACTCTTCCTAGTGCTACTGTAACAAATCCAAGAGATAATCACAAAGTCAATGCAGTCACAACACGAAGAGGTAAAGTTAGTGAGGAGGTGAAAGAAAATTCTGAAAGTGAAAATCAAATGATTGAAGTGGAACTGGAAATCAAAGAGAATGAAGTGGTTGATAAATAAAAAGAAGTTACCTCAGCACCGGACATCAAAGAAAAAGCGGTTGAACCAAAACCGGTGATCAAACTTCCGTATCCAACAAGAAACAAGAAGAAAGGGCAGCAAGAAAAGAATTTTGAGAAATTCCTTGAGTTGTTCAAGAAGCTGGAGCTGAATATTTCATTGCTTGAAGCACTTGAGCAAATGCCCACTTATGCCAAGTTCATGAAAGATATCATTGCTAAAAAGAGGACCATGGGAGCTGAACCTATTATTCTAACCGAAACTTGTAGTGCTATTTTGCAGGGACTAAAGATTCCGGTGAAGAAAAAAGATAGAGGAGCTGTCACCATTCCATGCACCATCGGTGACCGGTCATTCAAGAGAGCTCTCATTGACTTGGGAGCGAGCATCAGTTTAATGCCTTTATCCATCTACAAAACATTGGGTATTGGTGTTGTTCAAGACACTCGGATGACTCTCCAATTCGCGGACCATTCTGTGAAGCGGCCATATGGAGTTGTCCATGATGTCCTGGTTAGAGTGGACAAATTTGTGTTTCCAGTTGACTTTGTGCTCCTTGAAATGCCTGAAGATGAAGAAATTCCCTTGATTTTGGGAAGACCTTTCTTAGAAACCGGGAGAGTCATGATAGATATGGAAGGGGGAACACTCACGTTGAAAGTGTACGATGAAGAGTTGAAAATTGATGTTAGGAACACTTTGAAGTATAAAGATGATGTGGGCACTAGTAGTAACATACAAGTGTTAGAACAAGTGGAAGCTAGTGAGCATTTAGAAAGTGTGTCCCAATTGCCTCTAGAGAGGGTGCTGAGTATGTCCATTTTTGAAGATGATAAGGAAGTTGGAGATAGTGATATGGAAGTGGTAGCTATGCTTGAAACTCAACCTATCCTGAAAAGAGTTAGAATGCACCGGTGGGAAGATTTAAGACAACCTATAACGGTTGATGAAGGCAAAGACAGACCAAAGATATCAAAATTGAAGCAACTACCCGAGAATCTCAAATATGTCTTTCTTGACACGGAAGAAAAATGTCCCGCTATTATTAGCGCTAATTTGAAAAGTGTGCAAGAAGACAAGTTAATTGAAGTTCTTAAGAAATTCAAGGGAGCAATTGGGTGGAAGATTGAAGACCTTAAAGGTATAAGTCCTACGGTGTGTATGCATAAAATACTTATGGAAGAAGATCACAAACCGGTCGTGCAGCCCCAAAGGAGATTGAACCCGGTGATGAAGGAGGTAATGCGAAAAGAAGTTGTTAAGCTATTGGATGCGGGATTGATCTATCCTATATCCGATAGTGCTTGGGTGAGTCCGGTACATGTGGTACCCAAAAAGGGAGGAACAATTGTTATAACAAATGAAAAAAATGAGTTGATTCCTACTAGAACGGTTACTGGATGGAGAGTTTGCATTGATTATAGAAGATTGAATTTGGCTACGAGAAAGGACCATTTCCCGTTGCCATTCATTGACCAAATGTTGGAAAGACTAGCGGGACATGATTACTATTGTTTTCTAGATGGTTACTCCGGATACAATCAAATTGTTGTTGCACCGGAAGACCAAGAGAAGACGGCGTTTACATGTCCCTATGGCATTTTTGCATATAGAAGGATGCCATTTGGGCTATGTAATGCCCCCGCTACATTCCAAAGATACATGACATCCATTTTTGCTGACATGTTAGAAAAGCACATGGAAGTGTTCATGGATGATTTCTCCGTGTTCGGATCCTCATTTGATCACTGTTTATCTAACCTTTCACTTGTTTTGCAGCGATGTCAAGAAAGTAATTTAATATTGAATTGGGAAAAATGTCATTTCATGGTGAGAGAATGCATTGTTCTTGGTCACAAGATCTCACAAAAAGGGATCGAAGTTGATCAAGCAAAAGTGGAAGTGATCTCGAAGCTGCCACCACCGATTAATGAGAAAGTTATAAGAAGCTTCTTGGGACATGCGGGTTTTTACCGCAGGTTCATAAGAGACTTCTCGAAGATAGCTAAACCTTTAACTACTCTGTTGGTTAAAGATAAGGATTTTGTTTTCGATAAGAAGTGCACTGATGCTTTTGAAACACTTAAAAATGAATTAGTGTCGGCACCTATTGTTATCGCTCCCGATTGGTCCCTACCCTTTGAAATTATGTGCGATGCTAGTGATATTGCGGTAGGGGCTGTTCTTGGACAGCAAAGAGGAAAATTGCTTCATGTGATTTATTATGCTAGTCACGTTTTGAACCCCGCACAGATAAATTATGCAACTACCGAGAAGGAGTTGCTAGCTGTTGTGTATGCCTTCGATAAATTCAGGCAATATCTGTTGGGTTCAAAAGGGATTGTTTACACTGACCATGCTTCTTTGAAATATCTTTTTGCTAAGCAGGATTCAAAGCCCAGGCTTTTGAGGTGGATTTTACTTCTCCAGGAATTCGATGTCGAGATCCGCGACAAGAAAGGGTGTGAAAACACTGTTGCAGATCATCTTTCTCGGATGTCACCAATTGAGGAGACTGAAGAGCAGCACCCAATAAAGGATGAGTTTGCTGACGAACACATCCTAGCTATTATTGGGGTGCCTTGGTTTGCAGATTATGCAAACTACCTCGTTGGCGGTATTATGCCCGACGATTTTGATTCTAACAAAAGGAAAAAGTTTGTTCATGACTGCAGGTTTTACTTATGGGACGATCCGTTTCTCTACAAAAGAGGGGTGGATGGCCTTGTAAGAAGATGTGTACCCGACGAAGAGCAAAAAGATGTGCTGAAAGCATGTCACGACTTTGAGTATGGTGGACATTTCAGTGGTGATCGGACAGCAGCTAAAGTCCTTCAATCCGGACTATACTGGCCATCTTTATTTAAGGATGCTCAAGAATTAGTGAAAGAGTGTGACAGATGTCAGAGGACTGGGAATATATCAAAAAGAAACCAGATGCCCTAAAACTCTATGCTAGAGGTTGATTTATTAGATGTATGGGGGATAGACTTCATGGGGCCGTTTCCACCGTCATTCGGAAAAAACTATATTTTGGTTGCGGTGGACTATGTGTCCAAATGGGTAGAGGCTATTGCATTGCCCACCAATGATGCTAAGGTTGTGGTGAGATTCCTGAAAGAGAACATTTTTTTAAGGTTTGGTGTCCCGAGAGCATTGATAAGCGATGAAGGAACACATTTCCTGAATCACCTCATGGAGAAGCTTCTGCAAAAGTACAATGTTAAACACCGGATAGCTACTCCTTACCACCCCCAAACAAGCGGCCAAGTTGAGGTGTCAAATAGACAACTGAAACAAATCCTGGAAAAAACAGTGAATTCGTCTAGAAAGGATTGGTTGATTAAGTTGGATGACGCTTTATGGGCGTATCGAACGGCTTTCAAAACGCCTATCGGTATGTCACCATATCAACTGGTATACGGAAAGGCATGTCACCTACCATTGGAAATTGAACACAAGGCTTTTTGGGCGTCTAAGTATCTTAATATGGATTTGTCAAAAGCTGGAAGTTCGAGGATTCTTCAACTTCATGAGTTAGAAGAATTCAGGTATCGGGCGTATGAGAATGCTAAGGTTTACAAAGAGCAAACGAAAAAATGGCATGACAAGAGGATTCAAAGAAAAGAGTTTTGGGAAGGACAAATGGTTCTTCTGTACAATTCGAGGTTGGAGCTATTTCCAGGAAAATTACGGTCTAAATGGTCGGGACCTTTTGTAGTTCACAAGGTATTTCCTCACGGAGCGGTCGAAATTAAAAATCAGACCAATGGAGATATTTTCAAGGTGAACGGGCAGAGATTAAAGCCCTACTTCAAAGGCCAAACTACTGGTGATGTGAATGTCACTCGTCTTACTCAGTAGGATGACGGACCGTCGAGCCATGCGACGTTAAACACAGCGCTAAGTGGGAGGCAACCCACGATTTTATCATTCTTACTTTTGTTTGTTTCTGTTTTTGTAGGTTGTGCGTTTTTGTGCATCACTGGTTCTGTTAAGGAAAGAAGGAGGTTGGATAGTCGGGCAAGAAAAATCAAAAAGCTAAGAAAAAGTGAAAAATCAGGGGTGCAACACGGGTGCCCGTGTTGTGCAACACGGCCCGTGTTGCAATGTCTGAGGAGTATTGGTTTTTGAAGTGATTTTTAAGGGATCCAGGGGTGCAACACGGGTGCCTGTGTTGTGCAACACGGGTGCCCGTGTTGTGCAACACGGACCGTGTTGCAATGTCTGATCAGTCTTTGTTTTTGCAGGAATTTATGGAGAATGCAGGGGTGCAACACGGGTGCCCGTGTTGTGCAACAAGGCCCGTGTTGCAGTGTCTGAGCAAGGCCTTGTTTGATTCAAATTGCTTTACATTACAGGGATCCTGACACGGGTGCCCGTGTTGTGCAACACGGCCCGTGTCAGGCGTGCGGGCAGCCCTATTTTTGAATTTTTCATCTTCCATCTTTTTAATGCAATGGGGCCCACGTGTTTATTTTTTTAATTTATCATTAGTGGATCCATTACCACTCATTTCCCCTAAACATTCATCTTCTCCAAACTTCATTCTCTAAAAACCCTAACCCCCATTTTTTCTTCTTCACAAAAGCTTCAATTTCTCCAACACCCACTCACTAAAACACCATACCCCGTTCACAAAAAGTGTTCTCCTTACCTCCATCGTCACTTCTACGGTGACGAATTTCACTAATCCTTCTATCAAATTGTGTGTTTATTTTGTGCAGGTAATAACAATGCCTCCTCGCAAAGATACCGGAAAGAGTGTTGCCGAATCTTCTCGCCCCCGTAAGCGAGCACACTGAATGCCTAATGCTCACTGCATTTTGTTTGAGAATCTGGAGCACCAAGTCAAATACTCAAAGTTGGTAAGGCGTAAGTTGATACCGGCTAGGTATATGTGTAATGATACTCTTGAAAATCTAGGGCTTAAATTTGAGGTACATAGAATGTTTCACAATATTGGAATGCTCAATTTTATGCTTTATGAAGCGCCGACTTTCGAGCGCATAACATTGGAATTTTTGAGTTCTTTGCAATTTCAGCTTAAGCATAGGTGGACAGGGTCAGATACAGAGTATTACGGTACTTTGAAGTTTCGCCTCTTTGACACTGATCATGTGTTCTCGGTTGCTGATTTGGGAAAGATGTTAGATCTTCCAATCTACGGGCCTGGTGCACTGCCGAGTACATTTGTTGCAGGAGAATTCTGGAGAGATATCACCGGCAATACCGATTATGTCACATCGGCGGCAAAGGCTTCGGGGATTCATAACCCGTGTTTTAGGTATGCTCAGAAGGGGTTGGCTTATACCCTTTTCTGCCGAGGCAATAACACAGGTGTAGCTACGCAGAGAGAGCTGTACTTCCTATATGGTATGGCTAATGATGAGCTGATTAACATTGCGGCCTTCGCAGCAGACCACCTCAAGCGGGTAGCCAATGCTGCCTCTGGTGAGATCTCTATAGGAGGGATGATCACGCAAATTGCTGAAAAACTTGGTTATGGTGAGAGGTTGCTTGAAGTACCTGCAGTGGTAGGTAAGAACAAAATTGATCTGGACACCCTAACCAACCAAGGTATGATTAAGAGCTGTCATAATTATTACTCTGTGCTGACCCGTAACCGGCATTTGATATCTCTGCATGCTCCTAATTTAATTACCATAAACAATAGAGCTAATTGGTTGTATGAGGACCCTATGCAGGGCGACAACGATCAGTTTGATGAATATTTTTCAGGTGAGGAGGATGAGGGGAACCAAGCTGAGGAGGTCCCGGTTCAAACTGCCTGCGGTTCATCAAACCAAGAAATCGGTCAGTGGAGCGTGACCAAGGAGGAATGGGACAAAATGATAAGAGAGCAGACCCAGCAAGGGGACCTCATCGATGAGTTGCATGAGTGGATGCAGCAGATGAGGCTGCATGGTTTCCCCCCAGCTCAGTGATGGTTATGAGTTCCCTCCGACATTGGTTCTTCAACAGTGTGGATACTGTTGAGTTCAAGTATGGGGGGTTTAGTTTTCATGTTTTCCTTTTGTTTTGTTTTTATCTGTGTTTATTTTTAGTAGTGTCGGCTTGAAAATTAGAGCTATGTGTTATTTGAAAAAACACCCCTGAGTTGACCTGTTGTGTTGTTGCGAGTGAATAATGAGAAAGTATATAGGATTTGAGTGAAAAGAAACCCGATGAGCAAAAATGAAAATTTTTTGATGTTTAGGTACAACATGAACACACTGAGTCTCCTGAATTAGGAACGAGTCCGACGTGTAGATTCGTGCCATGGTACTTTGATCTGAGAAGTAAACCCGAAGTAGTTTCTACTGACATATCTGGCTTTATCTATAATAATTGTGTGTGCAGAGTTGATCCAAAAGAGAAAAAGGCTTGAAGGCACCGGAAAAAAATTAATAAAAACATTAGAACGATCGATCCTTCTAAGTTGGGTAACCCTCACCCGATTATTCAACCTAACGGCGGTTGAACATAAATGTTTCCCTTAAGGGACAAAGAAATATCGGTGCCAACAATAAAAAAAAGGGGGATCAATTTTGTACACACAATGAAAATCATAAGAAGCCTTAAAAAGGATTGTCCGAATGAAAAAGGTGGAAAATCGAAATATAAGACCTAAGCCCGAAGCATAGTCGGAGAGGTTACCGAAAAGGAGATTCAGGTCCGGGGTTTTCCGCGGTGTAGTGTTTGTGTGATACCTTTACAGAGAGAGAAGTACCAAAAGAACTTATTAGGTGACTTGGAACAAAGGATCCACGTATGAGTATCGTAATTCATCTCTCTAGTGTTTGAATGTGTAAATACAGGATCTTTGCTTGAGGTCAAGCAAGAGTTCAAGTTCGGGGGAGTTTGATCAGTGATCTTTAGTTGTAGTTTTCAAGCCGTTTTTCATTGTCCTTTGCGTTTAATTTCGTTTGTTTGAAGTATTTCGTTCATGTTTCGTCGTAGTTTTCTTAATGTAGCATGCAAGTTTAGTTTTAATCTTTTTATTTGTTTTTATCTTTGGTATGGGTTATGTGGTTGTTTTTGATGTGTTTTCAGGTCAATATCTAATTGGTTGTTCGAAGCTTTCGAAAAGACGATCCGAGCGTGAAAAAATGACAGCAAAATAGGATATCAGAAGCACAACACGGGTGCCATTGTTGTACAACACGGCCCGTGTTGTGAAGGCCTACTAAAGAGGGAATTTGTGGCAGAAAAGGAGAAACCAGTGTTGTGACACGGCTGCCCGTGTTGTACAACACGGCCCGTGTCATGGCATCTGAAGAAGAGGATTTGTTGGGAAGACTCAGAGGCACAACACGGGTGCCCGTGTTGTGGAAACCAGAAAAAAAGCCTGATATTTTTTATGTTGCTGCGAGGGCATTCTGGACTTTTCGTGGTGTTTTTGGAAGACTGATTTATATTAGATGATTATGACTGTAAAACATTTACTTTTGATTTGGGGATTGAACGATAACGGGAGAAGAAGGATTGATCAAGAGCGGAAGCGATTGACGATCCAACCAATTCTACGTTAATTGTAATGTCTCTATATTATTGCTCTGTTTTTATTTTCGTTATGAACATGAGTGGCTAAACCCCCCAATGCCAGGGGGTGTCCCTGATTTGCTTTATGTAATGACAATTTGAATTCTTAATTTTGAGATTATGCGTTTAAATCCGTTTCTTTATTTTATGCAACATTCTTAATGCTTTGTCTTTGTTGGAAAATTGGATAATTGATCGTGGTTAGGATTTGGTCTGACCAACCATCCTAACCTTGTTGCATAATTTTTATCACGGTAAATATTACTGAGGAATTGGAATATTTTGTGAAAACCATTTTATGTCAGAATTATTGCTTGATATTCTTCCTTGCCCATTGAGGAATCAAGGTCGAGGAAGAATACCAAAGGTTTTTCTCTAAAGGAATTTTGGAAAAACATTATTGAACATAGGAAAGATACTTTTTGAAGCATGTCTCTGTAAAATTGAGAGATTATTAAGTCATTGCATTGCAGATTATACACCGTCCCTGGCATTATTCTCATATAAGTAAAAATCTTTGTTTTCGTTTACGTTTTAATAATTTTTATTTTATTTAATCTAAAATCAAACTTTCAACCAAAACTTTTGTCCAATTGAAATCAATCCATTAGAACTTATTTTGTTACGCAGTCCTTGAGATCGATATTTGGGGTTACTCCCTTCTATTACTATATCGGTAAAAATAGTACACTTGCTATTTTCCGATCAAGTTTTTGGCGCCGTTGTCGGGGATTGCCAAAGAACTAAGTTGTTTTGTATTCTATCAAATTGAATTTTGTTGCTCTGCGACTAAAATTTTATTGTTTTCTCTGTATATCATTTTAGTGTTATTGACATTTTGTTTTCTAACTTGTGTCTAACTGTTTATGCGAGGTCAGGCCTCAACTAAATTTTCTAACTTGTGTCTAAGTGTTGTCTACCAGAACATCAATATGAGGAAGTGGAAAGTCATCCTTGGGGCTAGCCTTATTCAAATCCCTGTAATCCACACACATACATACCTTACCATCTTTCTTAGGCACTAGTACCACATTTGCAACCCACTGAGGATAAGAAGTCACAGCTAAGAACCCTGCATCAAACTGCTTCATTACCTCTGCTTTAATCTTTTCTGACATTTCAGGATGCATGCGACGAACCTTCTGCTTCTTTGGACGACAATTTTCTTTTACCGGTAAACGGTGAACCACAATGTCTGTATCCAACCCTGGTGTCGCTCCCGACAAATGAAACAGGGTCATATGAAGGTACAGACGCGAACGGTCGGCGAAGGGAACAGTGAGAACACACAGCCGTGAACTCACTGGAGATGAAAAGAGTCGCCAGCTAGGCATTTTTATCCCGGAGGAAAGGTAATGCTGCATAGACCTAGAAAAAGATGGATAAGACGGTTTGCGAACCAGAGAGACTGAGAAAGGGGGTTGGTTACAACCTGGGAAGGTATTAGCACCCAGATTGTCCGCCGTACTCGACGGGATCCACGCTTAAAAGATTTGTGTTTTAAAGGGGTAGTGTCAGTGCAATCTGTGTATAAAATAGCTGGAAAAGAAATATGTACAGGTGTCAGTGTAAAGGAAGTGAAGTGTATAATGATGTGTCAGTGTAAGAAGGAGTGAAATGCTCAAGATCATGAGGCTAAGGAATAAAGCTAGAAAGAGGGGGAATATACAGAGACTTTTGTTCGATAACTGTTAAGTTATGCCTACGTATCCTCTCGTGCAATGAGGAAGTCAGAACACCGTAGTTCGACCCAAAGAGACTGAAAAATGAATTGACTTGTGAACTACTTGCTTGCCTATGCTCAAGTGTATGACCTGTCTGGCTCAGGTGCTAACTGTCTTGCATTAGACGGAAGAAGCAAGTTCTCGATTGTGAGTGAAGATGATGAGAAAAGAATCCCGGAGGAGACGATTATTGTTTGTTTTTGAGTTTTCAGTCTTTTATTTCTTTTTGGAGTTTGTCATAAGATAATGAGCTTAAGCCTAAACCAATGGGTTAGTAAACTCATCACATCTTCCCTCTGATTAGGGGTAATGAGAATACCTTAAGTGTGAAGTCAGATTCTCACACTTAATCACCTTTGATGTAGGATTAAGATCATAAACCTACTTGTGATTATTTAGATGCTTTTGGTGTTTTTGTTTAGTGTTGAGTAATGAGGTTAAGCCATAATCAAGGATTAAACAGACCCATTACACCATCCTAAAAGAAGGATGATAGATGAGAATGTTTAAGTTGAGGAAAACTCCTCAACTTAATCCATGATTAGGGATTAAACCCATGACAAAACAAGCCTTTATTAAGTGGATTTTAGTTAATGGTATGATGATGAAGTGTTTTTTATGATTTGTAAGACAACTTGAGGAGGACTTGTCCATTAACACTAGGGTTAGTCTTTCTTAACCCCTTAAGGAAGAATTAGAACCCTAATGCAAGGCCCAAGTTACAAGTGTGATGTCTTGATGATTATTAGATGAATTGATTAAGAGATTTAAACACCTTAAGGGTTCAAGACTTAGGATTAAAGTTATACACTCCATCCTAAGAGAAGGATGCAGGCATAACCCTAATCACAAAGTCTTAAAGCCTTTAGGGTTTAGTCCCTCATTGTGAGGTGAGAAGAGAGGACTCAAAGAGAGACACAAAGGTAAAACTATGAGGGGACTAATCAAAACCCTAATTCATTGTCATGCTTGGATGATCCTAAGGTTTGTGAGGTTTGCAAGAACAATCTTCAGAGGAGCCACCAGGAAGCAGATGAACAGGATCAAGAGAAGCAAAGTGACTTGCTTCATTCAAGAAGTCAAGTCACTTGAAGAAAGAAAGTGGGAAGAACAAGAATGAGCAAGCTCAGACTCATACACAAGTAGAAATGCAGCAATGGATGCAAGAGAGATGAAAAGAAAAGTTATGAGAAGTGAAGGCAAATCCACCTCTCAAGTTTACTTACCACCTGAAATGTTAGAAAGAAATGCAATGCAATGCTAAATGAGATGAGATGACATGATGCTAAGCAAAACCAGAAGCATGTTGATGATGATTATGATGTTATAAGGTGCTGCAAACATGAGGCAAGGCATGGGGAGGTCCATACAAGATCATGGATGCAAATGATGCAAGCTAAGGAGCATGAACAAGCATGGAAAGTTATGAAGCACACAAGACAAATGACATGGCAAGTATGAGATGCAATGATCAAGGATGCTTCCTATATGTCTTATGATTCCAAATGAACCACAAGAATGCACAAAATGCAAAGACAAGTCATGTTATGCAAGAGAAAACAAGGAGGATGCAAGAGAAAGCCCAAATTAGGGTTTATGAATCAAACATCAAACAAAAACCCAAAACAGAAGCAAACCCTAAGATAAAAAATGGAAAATGCTATCCAAAGAAACCCTAAACCTATAATGAACCACTGCCCAAAGGGGAGCTCTCAACTCTCAACCAATCTCAAGATATGAATTTTACAAGATATTAGGGTTTTTTGGGGTCCCTAACAAAACAAATGCCAAACAATTAGGAAATGAGGAAACAAATCATGGCCATTTTATCCTTGAAAATACATGCCAAACACAACACAATGCAAGAAGAATCAATGTCTCAACCTTCTCCAATAGGCAGAAATGAATTTTCAAACTTATGATCAAAATAATGCATAAAAAATGATTTAATTCAATGAAAAATTCTTAAAATGCATCAAGATCAAAAAAGAAATTTGGTTTGAAGGTTGGACAATGTTTCTAAATGTCTTAGGACATTTCATGAATTTTTTTGTAATTTTTAAATACCTAAAAGTATTTTTAATTAATTAATTCCCATTAATCAATTAAAAATAATCTTTTAAATATTTAAAAATACTTTCTTAATGATAAAAAATAAAATAAAAATATTTTTGGGTCATAAAAATTAATAAAACCTTAAGGAAAAAGTTTCATAATTTTTAAGATTTTTTTGCTATTTTAAAATAATTATGCAATTTAAATGAAAAGAAATGAAAATAAAAATTAAATTAAATGGAAGTAATCAGAAGGAGAGGTTGAGATTGATTCTGGGCTCAAAGGGTTTGACTGGGCGCGCATCTGGACGGCCCAGATTCAAACCTCCCTAATTCTAATTAATTAATTATTAATCCATAATTAAACCTTAATGAAATGATCTGAACCACTCATATGCGCGCGGGAAACACAATCCAAGGGCTCAAATTCAAACCTTGCCCTAATTAATTACACTTAAACCTAATCACTTTCAGGCTGCCGGAGAAGACTTCCGGTCGTCTTCTCCGGCCAGCTCTCACCTGAGAAACCTCAAACTTCCTAAAAACGCATCAAAAATGAAAAATAGAAACTGGGAAATGATCCTTACACTCTCACGAATCAAACCCCTCTCTCAAAACAAATTTATTTTCCCTAAACAAGCTGAATCGAAGAGAACAAGTTCTAGGTCACGCAAGCTTCAGAAACAAATTAAATGCTCAAATCACAACCATTTCAAAAACTAATGGTACCAGAATGATCAGGATAACACAAAGAACAAGTTTGGAACAAAAGAAATGATTTCTGGAAAAATTATTTTCGAGCTACCTGAGATTTGGAGCTTTCAGTTTTGGAACTTTCTGGCCACCTCTCTTTGTGCAATCTACTCCTTAGAACCTCTTGATGATGTTTGAATGCTCAAAAGGAGTTTAAGTTGGCTGGATAGTGAGATTCGAAAGCTCCTGCTCAAGCTTGGTCAGAAATGGCAATGGAGTTTCTGGAGGTTTCAGGCCATGGTGAGGTGTTGTTTGTGATCCTGAGGGTTAATGGAGAAGGTCTATGGTGTTTGTTTGGATGTTTGTGGCTTGTGGAGAGAAATTCGATAGAAAATGCAGGTTGAGGTGAAGAATGGTTATGGAGTGTTCAGGCTCGTTTCAGGCTTGAGCTTTGGTGGTTTCTTGTCTATGAAGTGTGTTGAGTTGGATGATGAAGAAAGTTTTAGTGTTTTGTGGTTGTGTAAAGAAATTCGAAGGCTTATGCAAAATGGAAGGTTTTGGTGTATGTGGTGAATGAGGTGGTTTCAGCCTTGCTTCTTGTTATGGCTAGCTTGCAAATTGATAACATATTTTAATCCAAGTGGCCAGAGGATGTGACTTGTGCTGTGGTGATTGGGATGTTTGCTTTTGCATAAAGTCCACCTTTTGTGTAAGTGAGGCATGGCTTGACTCTAGGCAAGTACAAGGGCTAGGGCTGGCGCAGCATGGTGAGTGTGTGAGGCTGGCTTGATTCAAGGACCAATGCAGCAAGTTGGTGAAGCATGATCATGAGTTTTGCAACTTGGTTACTTTATGGATTTTCATGAAAAATGCCTTGTTACATGAACTAAGCACATGTGATCTTTGGTTCAAATCTGATTTTTGGGACTTAGAGAATGTTTGTGTGCTGGTTTGAGAGGAATTAGAAGTCACATAATGCATTGGTTCATGACTTTGCAAAATTTCACACTTGGTGCATATCTTGAAAATAAGTGATTTTTGCCAACTTTGCATTGCCATAACTTTTGATCCAAGAAGAGTTTGATCATGTTCTTGTACTTTTTGAAAAGGGAAAGATGAGATCTACAAATTTCATGACCAAAGTTTTCCATTTGAAGCATTTTTGGATCATGAATCATGGCTTGAAAAATGACCTAAAATGATGCATTCTTGAAAAGTCAACTATGCCCAAAAAGTCAACATTTGCAAAAACCCTAAATTCTTGATTTCTATGAACTTCAACCTTCTTCCATGATCAAATAAAGATCATATACACTCAAAATGATGAAGATCACCCATTGGTTGGGTCATTGGGGGCCTCAGATGCCCTGATTTTGCACTGACTTGTCTGAAAAGTCAACTCTTGATCAGATGACTTCCCCATGGAATTTCTTCATGAAAATTGATATGCATACTCCCTATACCATATAGAGATCAATGGAAACAAGAATGACCAAAAAACTTGGGGTTATGGCCTCTGAAACCAAAACCCTAATTTTAGGTCAACTGTGCAGTTCATCCTGGCTCTGCATCCACTCAAACCCTAGTTCTTGCGATTCCTCTGCATTTTTGACTTTGAGGAGAGGGAATATGATGTAAGAACACACATGGACCCCTTTGAAGTGATTAGTGGCCTTTGGAATGGCTCAAGATGCTTTGGGATTGCTCAGATCACAAACCCTAGGTGCAGATGCCTTTGAATCCATGCAGTGAATCAAAAATGTACTATGAGATGATATGATGGTGTTTATGCATATGAGATGATCATAAGCCATGGTGTGAATGGGTGAGGGCAAATTTGGGGTGTTTACAGCTGCCCCTATTCAAACATGAGTTAGCTGTGCAGGATGTAAGCGACGGCTTAACAGGCCAAACAAGATAACTTGTGGTTGAATACCAAAGACAGTCCAAAATTTGCACTCACAGAATGAAGAAGAAAAGGGATATAGATTGTAAAAGCAAAATAAAGTATATTGTGAAGTGTGGGCGACGGAGGACGACCGTCGAGCAGAGGACGACTGCTGGGTAAAGAGCGATGACGGGGACGGCCGACATGTTGGGGATAAAAAGTAAAGCTAAGACGGGGACGGCCGACTAGCTGGGGAAAAACAAGTAAAGCTAAGACGGGGACGGCCGACTAGCTGGGGAAAATAGGATATTATGATGGGAACGGCCATCAAGATAAAGCTGCGAAGTTCTCTGGGGATTAATGAAACATGACGGGGACGGCCATCAAGTTCATAAAGGTCAAGTAACCAACGATGGGGACGGCCATCGGGCTAAAAAGGAAAAGGGACCACGACGGGGACGGCCATCGGGTTAAAGAATAAATGAAATAAACAGATGATGGGGTACGGCCATCAAAGGTGAAGGACGATCACCTAGCAGGGGACGGCTGCTCTGTTGGGAATAAAAGAAATATGATGGGGACGGCCATCAAAGGTGGAGGACGACCACCTGGCAGGGTACGGCTGCCGAAAATATCAACGATGGGGACGGCCATCGGATAGAAAAGGTCAACGATGGGGACGGCCATCGGACGAGCAAGATGGAGGATGACCATCAAGAAGTGGAGGACGACCACTCAGCAGGGGACGGCTGCTCTCGGGGTTTATCATAACACAGGACGAGTGTTAGATAACCAAAATCAACAATGGGGACGGCCATTGGATAAAG
Source organism: Lathyrus aphaca (assembly GCA_963966055.1). Classification (NCBI taxonomy): domain Eukaryota; kingdom Viridiplantae; phylum Streptophyta; class Magnoliopsida; order Fabales; family Fabaceae; genus Lathyrus; species Lathyrus aphaca. The sequence goes on from OZ014525.1 coordinate 16,949,074, forward strand.
TTGATGAAGGACGATCATCAAGAGGTGGAGGACGACCACCTAGCAGGGGACGGCTGCTAAAAATCAACGATGGGGACGGCCATCGGATGAGCATGATGGAGGACGACCATCAAGAAGTGGAGGACGACCACTCAGCAGGGTACGGCTGCTCTCAAAGGTATCATAACACAGGACGAGTGTTAGATAAAAAGAAAAATTTGGTGATCTACTGGGGATAATGTAAACACGGACGAGTGTTTACACCCAAGAAAACAAAAGGTATAAGTGTTTGGTATTGTGTATAGATTAAAGATGTGGACGAGCATCCTTAAGGCCATGATACGGACGAGCATCATGTAGAAACAAACTGACACACGCTCAGAGATGATGATACGGACGAGTATCAACTGGTCAACAAAGAACACGGACGAGTGTTGCATCTGAAAGGACTCTTCTGGGGAGTAATAGACACGGACGAGTATCTATATTCAAGAAGACATAAGTGTTTGGCACGGTGTATGGATTAAAGATGCGGACGAGCACCCTTAAGATCATGATACGGACGAGTATCACGTAGAAACAAACACTAGACGCAATGTTCTGAGATGATGGTACGGACGAGTACCAACTGGTTAACAAAGAACAAGGACTACTATTGAATCTGTGGGGATATAAGTAATGATGTATACAAGATACGGACAGGTATCTGTATAAGAGCGAGTGGTGTATAAATGAGTGTTTATCTGCTGGGGAGAGTGACACGGACGGGTGTCAAGAGAGAAAAGTATAATATTAACAAGTATATGAGTTGATGAAAGTGTAAGTGACTGCGCTGGGGATATGACACGGACGGGTGTCAAGAAAAGTGTATGTATAGGTATATGTGAGTGCAAAGAGGACCTCTTTGGCTTTCTGCTGGGATACGACACGGACGGGTGTCAGGACGTATCTGTAATAAGGGTGATTTGTTTGTAAAGAGTGTTCAGGCGACTTTACTGGGGAAAGATGGCACGGACGGGTGCCAAAAGGTGTATATACTGGTGTTTGTGATTTGTGAGGCAACTGCTTTTGCTGGGACCCTGGTGGGATTTTTCTGTACATGTTCTGTATGCCGACAGGTTGTCATTATTCGCAAGTATTCGATTCGCAACATGACTTATGATTATGCTATGCATTTGATTTTTGTCGTAATGCTCCGTATTAGACGGAATGCTACGCTCTGAGGGGATAGTATGATGCGAATGCTATGATTATGCAAAGAGGCACAGATCCGGGATGCGGATCCCGTTGCTGCGAAGATCTCTGGATGATCTGCTTGGAGTGAACATCCCAGCTGGGGATGAGATCATTGATAGATCTGATGAAGCATCTGTTCGGGGATATAGGTCACTGATTGACATATCCTTATAATACGGGACCCAGCTGGGGTTTGTAGAAACTTCTGTACTCTGTTGTGACTTCTCCGTGCGTTGCTCTTCTGAATAGAGGCTGGGGATTCTGTGGGGGAGATGATTCCCTGACTTCTGCATTCTGCTGAGGAATAGTGGTTGGTGCTTCAACTGGGGAATGTTGTTGGCAACTCAGCTGGGGAGAGTAATGAGAGGCAACTCGGCTGGGGAGAAAGCATCCCGAGTGTTAAGCCTATTTGTTGATTTGGCAACTTTGCTGGGGAAGTGGGCACTCTATAGTGCCACGCGGAAGATAGACCGAGTTGATAATGATTCGCCAACTTGCTGAGATGTAACCTGCATGCCCCAGGTTGCGTTCTGGATACCTGCAATCCTGCAACGATAAGGAAACATGCAAAAGGTCCCGATGTATCCCTCACTGGATTCCGTCATAGGAGTTAAGTACTTTTCGAGAATAATCACATTCCCTGTAAGCATGTGTTTTTTATTTTTAGAGAAAGGCATCTGTACTTATGCAATTGTATTTTTAGAGATATCAGACAACTCTTTGCAAAACATAAATGTAAAAACGAAACATGACCGAAAATCGGATTTTATTAATTCAAGTGCCCTGAATTGACAAGATACAGTCAAAGAAACATATCTCCTGAAATGAGGAGATTGTTACAAATTGAGAAATAAAGTGCTGGCGATGCTGACGACGCTTTCAAGGAGCTTCCTCTTCTGCTATGACTCGTATGACAATGACGTTCTTCTCGTCTTGCTTTCCGGAGAGAGTTGATTCTGATTGAAGCTTGATCCTTTGGAACTTACCAAGTTGTAGGTGATACGGACGAATTCAGGATGCAGTTGTTCGCTTATTCCCTTATTTTGCATGGATCGCCCTTTCGGGTTTTCAATCCATCGGGATACCCATTTTTGCCTGAGCTGTCCAATGCGGCTTTTCAACTCAGCGGGTGTACATTTTTTATTCATTTTCCCTTACTTTTGCCCGAGTCTTTTATTCTGTTTTTGACTCGCCGGGATGCCCTATTTTGCCTGGACTTACATTCTGTTTTTATGTCCAGCGGGTCATTTTATGCGAAGTATTTTTTAACTGCATCTGAATTCACAGGGGATGGGAAGTCTTCACCATCCATGGTGCTGAGCATCAGTGCTCCACCAGAGAAAACTTTCTTTACAACAAATGGCCCTTCATAATTTGGAGTCCATTTGCCCCTGTGGTCTGTATGAGGAGGGAGGATCCTTTTCAACACAAGATCCCCTACTTGGTACTCTCGGTGCCTGACTTTCTGATCAAAGGCTTTCTTCATTCTCTTCTGATATAACTGCCCATGGCAGATTGCAGCCAATCTTTTCTCTTCGATCAGACCCAGTTGTTCGTATCGGGATCGTACCCATTCTGCTTCGCTCAGTTTAACATCCATTAATACCCGTAACGAGGGTAGTTCAACTTCAACAGGTAGGACTGCTTCCATACCATATACAAGTTGATACGGTGTTGCCCCAGTGGACGTTCTGATTGATGTGCGGTACCCATGCAAGGCAAATGGTAGCATTTCATGCCAGTCTTTGTATGTGATTACCATCTTCTGCACAATCTTCTTGATATTCTTATTTGCTGCCTCAACAGCGCCGTTCATCTTTGGCCTGTAAGGAGAAGAATTGTGATGTTGGATCTTGAAGTCCCGGCACAGTTCAACCATCATCTTGTTGTTCAAGTTGGAACCATTATCAGTAATGATTCGCTCGGGAACTCCGTACCGACAGATGATATCTCTTTTCAGAAATCTGGCTACCACTTGTCTTGTAACATTGGCATATGAGGCTGCTTCAACCCACTTGGTGAAATAGTCAATGGCGACCAGGATAAATCTGTGACCATTTGAAGCAGTTGGCTCAATCTTGCCAATCATATCAATACCCCACATGGCGAAGGGCCATGGTGAGGACATGACGTTCAAAGGATTGGGAGGCACATGCACCTTGTCTGCATAAATCTGGCATTTATGACACTTTCTGGCGTAAGCACAACAGTCTGCATCCATTGTGATCCAGTAATATCCTGATCTTAATAGCTTTTTAGCCATGGCATGCCCTCCTGCATGGGTACCAAAAGATCCTTCGTGCACTTCATGCATCAACAAATCTGCTTCCGTCTTGTCAACACATCTGAGGAGTACCATGTCAAAGTTCCTTTTGTATAAAGAACCATCAGTGTTCAGGAAGAAACTACCAGCAAGCCTTCTTAACGTCTTCTTATCATTGGAAGATGCCCCAGGTGGGTATGTTTGGTCCTCCAAGAAGCACTTAATGTCATGGAACCAAGGCTTATCATCTTTTACAACATCCGCTGCAAATACATATGCTGGTCTATCAAGTCTAGACACTGAAATCTGGGGTACAAAGTTAGCCGTTTGAACTTTGATCATGGATGAAATGGTAGCAAGAGCATCTGCAAGCTGATTCTCGTCCCGAGGGATATACTCAAGCTTGACTGTTGTGAAGAAAGTCAATAACCTTCTTGTATAATCCCTGTAAGGTATCAGATGATCCTGGTGGGTGTACCATTTCCCGTTGGTTTGATTGACTACCAAAGCTGAATCCCCGAATACGGTCAATGTTTTGATCCTGAGGTCGATGGCTTCCTCAAGACCCATGATGCAAGCTTCGTATTCAGCTTCGTTGTTAGTGCAGTTGAAAGTGAGTTTTGCCGAGAAAGGCATGTGAACTCCTTTGGGTGTTATGAGTACTGCACCAACACCACGACCATTCATGTTAACGGCCCCATCAAACATCATAGTCCATTCTTCCTCCGGGTCAGGCCCTTCGGTGTGAATAGGCTCTTCATGATCTTTTGCTTTAATGAACATGATGTCTTCATCAGGGAAGTCAAACCTCATAGGCTGGTAGTCATCAATGGGTTGCTCAGCAAGATATTCAGATAGTACACTGCCTTTGATGGCTTTCTGAGATGTGTACTGTATGTCGTATTCTGTGAGAATCATCTGCCATCTTGCAACCCGACCGGTAAGAGCTGGCTTCTCGAAAATGTACTTAACTGGATCCATTTTTGAGATTAATAAGGTAGTGTGGGTCAACATATACTGTCTCAGTCGGCGAGCAGCCCACGCTAAAGCACAGCAAGTTTTCTCGAGCAGTGAATAACGTTGTTCACAGTCGGTAAACTTTTTGCTTAGGTAGTATATTGCATACTCTTTTCGACCAGACTCGTCATGCTGACCTAGTACACACCCCATTGACTCTTCTAATACTGTCAAGTACATGATCAGAGGTCTTCCTTCGACTGGCGGCATGAGGATTGGGGGTTCCTGCAAGTACTCCTTGATCTTGTCAAAAGCCCTTTGGCAGTCTTCGTTCCACCTGACCGTTTGTTCTTTTCTTAGCAGCTTGAACAAGGGTTCACAGGTTGCTGTGAGATGAGATATGAACCGTGAGATGTAGTTCAATCGACCTAAGAACCCTCGAACTTCTTTCTCTGTTTTAGGTGCAGGCATTTCTTGAATAGCCTTGACTTTATCAGGGTCAACCTCAATCCCTTTCTCGCTTACAATAAAGCCCAGCAATTTACCGGATCGCACCCCGAATGTGCACTTGTTGGGGTTCAGCTTTAGTTGGTATTTCCTCAGACGCTTGAACAACTTCAGCAGATTCACCAGGTGATCTTCCTCTGTAAGGGACTTGGCGATCATATCATCCACATAACACTCGATTTCCTTGTGGATCATATCGTGGAATAGTGTCACCATAGCCCGTTGATATGTTGCACCAGCGTTCTTGAGCCCAAATGGCATTACCTTGTAGTAGAACGTGCCCCAAGGTGTGATGAATGTCGTCTTCTCCATGTCTTCAGGTGACATCTTGATCTGATTATATCCTGAAAATCCGTCCATGAAGGAGAATACCGAGAACTGAGCCGTGTTATCCACCAATACGTCAATGTGAGGTAATGGGAAATCATCTTTCGGGCTGGCTCTGTTCAGATCCCGGTAATCAACACACATTCTTACTTTGCCGTCTTTCTTAGGCACAGGTACTATGTTAGCAACCCACGGCGGATAGCTAGTCACAGCAAGGAACCCGGCGTCCCATTGCTTCTGTACCTCTTCCTTAATTTTCATAGCCATGTCTGGGCGAGTTCGGCGCAACTTCTGTTTCACTGGTGGGCATTCTTCCCTCAAAGGCAGCTTGTGCACAACAATGTCGGTATCCAACCCTGGCATATCTTGATACGACCAAGCAAACACATCAACATACTCTTGAAGCAGATCTATCAGTTGTCTCTTCACTGAGTCTTGCAGGCAGGCCCCGATTTTAACCTCTTTCACGTCTTCCTCCGTACCAAGATTAATCACTTCAACCTCCTCCTGGTGAGGAGTAATAACTTTTTCCTCTTGTCTCAACAACCTAGCTAGCTCTTCAGGAAGCTCATATTCTTCATCAACCCCTTCATCAGCTTGATTGATTGGATTGTCAAAGTCATACGATGTCATAGCCGTGCTGTTGTCGGTGCTGTCTGGAGGGCACTCTCTGCAAGGGTTAAGTTTGTTCATTTTAGTGATTGATTTTAATCTTGCTTTAGAAAAAAAGTGAAATGAAGTTATCATTTTGAAAACACCGCCATTTATTTTTGTACAAAAAGAAAAATGGAAAAACAGTGAGCAGAAAAGAAAAAGACTCGTTTGCAAAAAGATGTCTGATATTTCATTAATTTAATCTTGTTTGCACAAAAGTACAGATGGCCCTGATTACAAAATGAGTCTTGTCATCTTGGGCAAGATGCAAGACTTTGATGCATGCTATAAAAATACAGGAAATAATAATTACTCTGCGTGAGTAACTCTTATAATTTCCTGGGAAGACCAGTTCGAGACACTGCTCCCCGGGATCTTCGGACGAATCCAATTCTCCAGATTGCGCTCCTCTCCCAGCTCGTCTTCCAGACAGTTGATAGCATCGGGGGTAAGCATCCCCCCACTGACAAAACCTGGCTCTGCAGCAGCCTTCGCTTGATGTTGAGTTGGTCTGTAACCCAACCCAAATTTGTCCTTCTTCTCCTCCACAGCTAAGACCTTGCCCCAGCCAAGGGCAGTTCCTTCTTCAACAACCTTCCGGGCTTGTTGGTAAGATGACATGGAGATACCCGACACAGCAGATGCTTCATTGACATTCAAGGCCTCAAAACCTTGGCTCATTGTTTCATGGATCTCCCCATCCATCTCAATGTATTTGTAAGTAGCCAGATGGCTAACAAATATATCCTCTTCCCCACAGATTGTGACAACTTGACCTTCCCACTCAAATTTTAACTTTTGGTGAAGGGTAGACGTTATTGCGCCGGCGGCGTGAATCCAGGGTCTACCCAACAAACAGCTGTAGGCGGGCTGAATGTCCATCACATAAAAGATAGTTTTAAAGGTCTGCGGGCCAATTGTCACGGGCAGCTCAATCTCTCCCAGAACCGATCTCTTAGAACCATCAAAGGCTCTTACTACCAGGTTGCTGGGTCTCAATGCCAATCCATCATATTCAAGCTTCACCAGAGCCTTCTTTGGTAAGACATTCAGGGAAGAACCTGTGTCCACCAGCACATGAGAAAGGACAGCTCCTTTGCATTCCATGGTTATGTGCAAGGCTTTGTTGTGATTGCGGCCATCCGCTGTCAAGTCAGAATTGGTGAACCCTAGCCCATTGCTAGCAGTAACGTTCCCAACCACGGTTTCCAATTGGTTGACAGTAATCTCCTCAGGCACGTAAGCTGCGTGCAAGACTTTAAGTAGTGCATTCCGATGGGCTTCGGAGCACATAAGCAGTGAGAGGATAGAGATTTTGGATGGCGTCTGGTGAAGCTGATCCACAATTTTATAATCACTCTTTTTGATGATTCGCATAAACTCATCAACTTCCTGATCAAATGGAGTTTTCAGGGCTTCTTTGGCAGCTGGATCTTCCTGCACCGGGCCTTTTCCTTTTGCCTTGGCAGCAGCTTCTGCTTCGGCAGTAGGTCTTTGAACTTGTGAGGCAAAGAGACGTCCGCTTCGAGTGAAACCTCCGCCTCCCCCCACATTATCTACTTGTGGTGCAGGTGCTGATGTTTCAAGAGTGATTCTCTTTCCTTCGCAGTACACGTCAGAGCCATAGTGCCAAGGGATGGCCCTATTGCTTTCATATGGTACTGGTCCAGGCACCGTGACAGTGACCGGACTGATTGCTGCTGCTGAAGGGACTGTTATTGTTTGTGGATCATAAAAGATTGTAACTGGTGCTCTGGTGGGAGCAACACTCTCTGAATGGTAAGCGGAATTATTTTCAGGATCGTAGAATATGGTAACAGTGGAGACATCTTCATGATTGATTGCTGGTGTTGTAGGAGGTACTGTTGGAAGGACTGTTGTTGTTGCTGATGGAGAGTCGAAATGGAATGAAGCTGAAGTTGTAGCAGGAGAAACTGTTGAAAACTGATCATTTGGAAGGACAGGTGAAGTACTTGTTGATGGTGCTGATGAATTGTCGGGAACAATAGTTGCTGCAGTTGTAGGAGGGTCTGAAACCGTTGTTGATGAAGTTGCCGGATTTGTCGGAAATGATGTAGTGATCTGTAGCAGGCCACTCTGAATAAGGCTGTCAATGCCATTCCTCAGGTCCTCACACCCATTCCATGAAATATTGCAATAGGGGCACCCTAGTTCACACCCCGGAAATATTTGGTTTTCGCGGAGTTGAGCTTTGATTTCCACCAATGGTGTCCTGATCTGATCCACACTGGTTATTAAATAAGACGGTTGGTCTTCTTCAATAGCGTTAATTCGGGGACCACCATGATTTGGCATAGGGTTTTTATTGACATTGGGCGGAGGTGCAAAATTCAGAGCCTTGGAGTCTACCAAGTCTTGTACCTTCATATGCAGAGCCCTGCATTTTTCTGTACTGTGACCAGGTGCGTTTGAATGGAAAGCACACCTAGCATTAGAGTCATAGTTTCTTGGTAGACTGTTGGGATCCGGAGGTGCCAACGTTCTTAGCTCAACTAGGTTGAGTTTCAGAAGTTGTGGCAGCAAGGCAGCATACGGCATTGGGATCGGGTCGATCACTCGGTTAGCTTGGGATGGCCTTTGTTGGAATGGCCTCTGTTGATTGTTGTTGTTGGAGTTGTTGTTGTTGTAGTTCCTTGGAGGATACTGATTCTGATGATACTGAGGTTGTTGTTGGAAGTTTTGTTGAGGAGGTTGATAGACTGGCTGTGGATGAGCTGGAGCAGGGATAGTGACTGCTGCTATTGTCCTTTGAACATATTGGGGCCTACCCCTATTGGTGTGAATGGCATTGGTCTCGCCAGTTCTTCTCGGGCCTGCAAAAGGCTTTCTTGTACCACTGGACGAACTGGCACCATTATCAGAGATCTTCCCCATTTTCAACAGGCTTTCAATTCTCTCCCCAGCTATGACAACATCTGCGAAGCTAGTGGAAGAGAAAGCAGCCAACCTGTCAATATACGTTCCCTGGAGAGTGTTCATAAACATGTCTGCCATTTCTCTCTCAGACATTGGTGGCTGGACAGCAGCAGCCAGTTGCCTCCACCTCTGGGCATACTCTCGGAAACTCTCCCTTGATGACTGTGACATTCCCATTAGGAGAGTCCTGTTGGGTGCCATGTCTAAATTGTATTGATACTGTCGGATGAAGGCTTCTGCCAGGTCCTTCCAGCATCTTACAGTTGCCCTTGTCAAATGGGAATACCATTCCCTCGAAGCTCCGGTCAAGCTGTCTTCGAAGTAGAACATCCAAAGTTTCTCATCCATTGTATAGGCCTTCAGCCTTCCCAGAAATGATTGCAAATGAGTCCGGGGGCATGAAGTCCCATTATACTTTTCGAAACAAGGAGGCTTGAACTTATGGGGGATCCTGACCCCTTCTACCAAACCCATGTCCATGACGTCGAACCCCAAAGAATTTTGAGATTCTAAGGACCTCAACTTCTCAGCTATTTCTTCCAATCGTCTATCATACGTTTCCTCTCCGGCACCCATTACTGTGTACTGGTCCTCCTGAGGATCTTCTTGAAGTACTCTGGCTGCTGTGGCAGTCCCTTGTATATTGACTGGGATGTTGGCCTCTGGATGGAGATGGGGTCCAAAAACTGGGGGATTAACATGTGGTTGCACCCTTTCATTGTTACTTGTGCCTGCAGTCCCCACATGGGGCTCCTCTTGATTCCTTCCTTCTACCAAAGTTCTGAGCCTCTCCTGGCTTTGAGCTAAGTTGTTCATCACTTCCATGAATTGTGTTATCTGGGTTCTCATCTCCAGTCTTTCGTTTGCCATCTGGTTTCTGACCTCCGTAAGGTCCTGCTGCATCTGATCCATCTGAATTCCCGGAAGGTTGTTTCTAGTTGGGTACCTGTGAGGCCTGTTGAGAGGAAATACCCGGCGGCGAGCAATAATTCCTGAATATCACAACAGAGGTTAGCAACAACAAGACAAAAACCTACAAAACAAACAAAAGGGTTAGCATGCAATGCAGTTATGCTTATTTGTTCTCAAGGTATCCGGTTTGGCCTTCAGTTTTGACCCTTCCAGACCCTTGAAGATGCTGCTGTTGAAGTTGCCTTTGAAGTGAACCCAGATAGAAACCAACACAAATGTATTACAAAGGGTGTAATAAATACAACTTGTTCATTTTTACAACACAAGCCCTCAAAGGGGTCAAAATACATCACAAAAAGCAAAAGTACATGGAAAAGGAACAACAACAAGCAAATGATCAAACTCCAAGGCCAAACTCATCCTCACGAACTTCCTTAAGAAGTGCTTCGGTCACAGGATCAGCCGGACGCTCCGTGAGACCTCTGATGAGAAGGTTTCTTGTTGCAACAGCTGCAGTCAACTTCTTGTTCTGACTTTGGTCCTTAGACCTCTTCACTCCAGCTCTGATTTCTAGCTCTGATATTTCCTTCTGGGCTGCTGCCAGGGCTTTTTCCATCTGTTCCATTTTGTCTTGAACTCTCTTGTCTTCTAGAGTACGGGCCTCAGTGATCCGGACCCACCTGGCCTGACTCTCTTTCAAATACAAGTTTGTCCTTGCTCTCTGAAACTGGGCTTCTTTACAAGCATTCTTCAGAATCTGTTCACCAGCTTTGGACTTGTTGATATATTCTCCAGACTTCTCAATTTTAGTCAAGTGTTCCACCCTTAACTTCTCCAGTCTCTCAATCTCCCTCACACCTTCACTCCTCTCCCTGAGGGTCTTCTGCAAGGCTTGGGTTAACTTCTCATTTCTTTCCTTCAAGCTTTCAAACTCTTCCAAACTGATAGTGGCAGGGGGTGGTGCCGAAGATGACTCAGGCATGTCTTCTATGGTAAAGGGCATTCCAGAGAATTGGGCCCTAGCATGGGACCACTCATAATATTGGACTGATGCCACATTATTGCACTTCCCTAGAATGGTGATTCCCTTGGTTTGAACATGATCCCAGGCCCAGGCAGCCTGCCTAACAACAGTCAAACTAATCTTGTTCTCACAGTAGAGGGTCTCCACCAAGTCTTGTTCCCTAGGAGTATGAACCAATGCATAGCCTAATTGCCTCCTGAACAGCAAAGGGTTGTAATTGATACTTCCCTTAACTCCTATTAAGGGCACATTGGGAAAGTGCCCACAGCTGGTGATTATATCTCTGCCCTTGGTGCTTTGAGTACACCATCTGATGTCTGCTGAAGTGAGAGTAGTGAGCCTCTTAGCCCAGTTGCTTTGCTGATGAGGATTTAGAAATGCATCTGTCCTGGGTAGATGCCTGAGGAGCCAAGCATGAAATAATGGAGCACAACACCTCACTAGCCTTCCCCTCTGCTTCTCATTCTTCTGATGTATTGAGTAATAGAGATCACCCAGCAAAGTTGGCACTGGGTTCTTCAGGATGAACAAATGGATTGCATTCTTGCTAATGAATCGAGGCTCATCTGCAAACAGCACAATTCCATATACACTCAAGGCCAATAGAGCACAAACAGCTTTCCACTCCCCCAAGGAGGCCTTCAGACTAGCTTGAGAAATTAGGAAGTCCAGATGAAATCCAGGGATCCCAGCTTTAGAGGTCATGTGTTGCTCAACCAAAACAGGCTCTAGATGCAAAGCTTTTGCCACCTCTCCATTGCTGGGAAAGACCATTTCAGGGTTGAAAGGGATTTCCCTCCTGATAGGCAAACCAACCAAAGATGAGTATTCTTACAAAAGAGGACCCAATTGAAAGTCTTGGAAGGTGAAACATCTCAATGGGGGGTCATAGAACTGAATGCAGGTGTGGATCAGGCTTCTCTGAGATGGGTCCAGATCCATGACCAAGTCAAGTATATCCCCATAATGCTCCCTGAACAAAGGCATGTGATCTGGAGTGATCAGGGTCTGGATCCTCCTGATGTCTGATAAGTCTGGTTGGAAGAAATGATAAGTGATGTTGCTTTTCTTTGGAGCCATGATGCTGAGGACTGAGTAGAGTGCTGATGAAGATGCTGAGGAGTGGGCCACTGGCTGGCTAGTGCAAGTAACTGAAGTATATGGCTGACAAACTGAAGCAAGTGCTGGTGGAGATAGGTCAATGATGCAGATGGGGTCAAAACCAAAACCAGACGAAGGTGGATACCCTGAAACACAAATAAGCAAATGTTAATATGATGCAATGAGTATGTATGCAAATGAAATGCAAGGGTTTGTGACTGAGCTGGATCTGATTAACTGCCTTGGTATAGATCCATGTGTGTTCAAGAAATCCAGGTGGAGGTCTATAAATCCAGTAACCAGGGTGGGGGACTCAAATAAAGAGCCACATGTCCAGGGTTTTAGAATCACAAGAACTATCCAACATGGAGCATTCTTAACAAAGTCAAAGTAACAGGGTATTCTGAGGTCAAGGTACCTGCAAACCTGTAAACATCCCAACCCCCTCACAGGTGGTGATCTAGAACAAGGATCCTCAGACTTGGATCAGTTATGAGAAGTGTAAACACTTCTAACCCGGAGGTACAGTGTTTACAGTAACCATAACTATTCCTCCTCTAATTCACCTCAGTTTCTGAAGGTCAGTACTAAAAGGTCATCCAGACTTAGCAGGCTTCCCAGATAGCCCTAGCATTGCAGGAAATCTGCAACACAGAGTTCTCAAGAAGAAACCCATATCTGAACCGTGTTTCATATTCCCGCACCAGACCGAAATGGAATGGGAAAGAATATGATCCACTATAGCCTAGGTGTCACTCAGGTCCCAGGTATAGGACCTTAACTCTCAATGAATCACCCACCCACCAAAACAAGAAACCAGATCCAGCCAGCAACAATGACAGTATGATATAAACAAATGCAATAAAGAAAGCAGTAAAGTAACTGTACATAAAGCAATAAACAAAAATAAATACAAGCACAAACAAGCACATAACACCCTAGTAAACACAAATCAATCAAGCGCTAGGAGGAACCCACAAAAAGAACCAGAAGCCCTGGTTGCAATATAAGTCTCCCCAGCAGAGTCGCCAAGCTGTCGCTCCCGACAAATGAAACAGGGTCATATGAAGGTACAGACGCGAACGGTCGGCGAAGGGAACAGTGAGAACACACAGCCGTGAACTCACTGGAGATGAAAAGAGTCGCCAGCTAGGCATTTTTATCCCGGAGGAAAGGTAATGCTGCATAGACCTAGAAAAAGATGGATAAGACGGTTTGCGAACCAGAGAGACTGAGAAAGGGGGTTGGTTACAACCTGGGAAGGTATTAGCACCCAGATTGTCCGCCGTACTCGACGGGATCCACGCTTAAAAGATTTGTGTTTTAAAGGGGTAGTGTCAGTGCAATCTGTGTATAAAATAGCTGGAAAAGAAATATGTACAGGTGTCAGTGTAAAGGAAGTGAAGTGTATAATGATGTGTCAGTGTAAGAAGGAGTGAAATGCTCAAGATCATGAGGCTAAGGAATAAAGCTAGAAAGAGGGGGAATATACAGAGACTTTTGTTCGATAACTGTTAAGTTATGCCTACGTATCCTCTCGTGCAATGAGGAAGTCAGAACACCGTAGTTCGACCCAAAGAGACTGAAAAATGAATTGACTTGTGAACTACTTGCTTGCCTATGCTCAAGTGTATGACCTGTCTGGCTCAGGTGCTAACTGTCTTGCATTAGACGGAAGAAGCAAGTTCTCGATTGTGAGTGAAGATGATGAGAAAAGAATCCCGGAGGAGACGATTATTGTTTGTTTTTGAGTTTTCAGTCTTTTATTTCTTTTTGGAGTTTGTCATAAGATAATGAGCTTAAGCCTAAACCAATGGGTTAGTAAACTCATCACATCTTCCCTCTGATTAGGGGTAATGAGAATACCTTAAGTGTGAAGTCAGATTCTCAAACTTAATCACCTTTGATGTAGGATTAAGATCATAAACCTACTTGTGATTATTTAGATGCTTTTGGTGTTTTTGTTTAGTGTTGAGTAATGAGGTTAAGCCATAATCAAGGATTAAACAGACCCATTACACCATCCTAAAAGAAGGATGATAGATGAGAATGTTTAAGTTGAGGAAAACTCCTCAACTTAATCCATGATTAGGGATTAAACCCATGACAAAACAAGCCTTTATTAAGTGGATTTTAGTTAATGGTATGATGATGAAGTGTTTTTTATGATTTGTAAGACAACTTGAGGAGGACTTGTCCATTAACACTAGGGTTAGTCTTTCTTAACCCCTTAAGGAAGAATTAGAACCCTAATGCAAGGCCCAAGTTACAAGTGTGATGTCTTGATGATTATTAGATGAATTGATTAAGAGATTTAAACACCTTAAGGGTTCAAGACTTAGGATTAAAGTTATACACTCCATCCTAAGAGAAGGATGCAGGCATAACCCTAATCACAAAGTCTTAAAGCCTTTAGGGTTTAGTCCCTCATTGTGAGGTGAGAAGAGAGGACTCAAAGAGAGACACAAAGGTAAAACTATGAGGGGACTAATCAAAACCCTAATTCATTGTCATGCTTGGATGATCCTAAGGTTTGTGAGGTTTGCAAGAACAATCTTCAGAGGAGCCACCAGGAAGCAGATGAACAGGATCAAGAGAAGCAAAGTGACTTGCTTCATTCAAGAAGTCAAGTCACTTGAAGAAAGAAAGTGGGAAGAACAAGAATGAGCAAGCTCAGACTCATACACAAATAGAAATGCAGCAATGGATGCAAGAGAGATGAAAAGAAAAGTTATGAGAAGTGAAGGCAAATCCACCTCTCAAGTTTACTTACCACCTGAAATGTTAGAAAGAAATGCAATGCAATGCTAAATGAGATGAGATGACATGATGCTAAGCAAAACCAGAAGCATGTTGATGATGATTATGATGTTATGAGGTGCTGCAAACATGAGGCAAGGCATGGGGAGGTCCATACAAGATCATGGATGCAAATGATGCAAGCTAAGGAGCATGAACAAGCATGGAAAGTTATGAAGCACACAAGACAAATGACATGGCAAGTATGAGATGCAATGATCAAGGATGCTTCCTATATGTCTTATGATGCCAAATGAACCACAAGAATGCACAAAATGCAAAGACAAGTCATGTTATGCAAGAGAAAACAAGGAGGATGCAAGAGAAAGCCCAAATTAGGGTTTATGAATCAAACATCAAACAAAAACCCAAAACAGAAGCAAACCCTAAGATAAAAAATGGAAAATGCTATCCAAAGAAACCCTAAACCTATAATGAACCACTGCCCAAAGGGGAGCTCTCAACTCTCAACCAATCTCAAGATATGAATTTTACAAGATATTAGGGTTTTTTGGGGTCCCTAACAAAACAAATGCCAAACAATTAGGAAATGAGGAAACAAATCATGGCCATTTTATCCTTGAAAATACATGCCAAACACAACACAATGCAAGAAGAATCAATGTCTCAACCTTCTCCAATAGGCAGAAATGAATTTTCAAACTTATGATCAAAATAATGCATAAAAAATGATTTAATTCAATGAAAAATTCTTAAAATGCATCAAGATCAAAAAAGAAATTTGGTTTGAAGGTTGGACAATGTTTCTAAATGTCTTAGGACATTTCATGAATTTTTTTGTAATTTTTAAATACCTAAAAGTATTTTTAATTAATTAATTCCCATTAATCAATTAAAAATAATCTTTTAAATATTTAAAAATACTTTCTTAATGATAAAAAATAAAATAAAAATATTTTTGGGTCATAAAAATTAATAAAACCTTAAGGAAAAAGTTTCATAATTTTTAAGATTTTTTTGCTATTTTAAAATAATTATGCAATTTAAATGAAAAGAAATGAAAATAAAAATTAAATTAAATGGAAGTAATCAGAAGGAGAGGTTGAGATTGATTCTGGGCTCAAAGGGTTTGACTGGGCGCGCATCTGGACGGCCCAGA
The DNA here is from genome assembly GCA_963966055.1 of Lathyrus aphaca. Classification (NCBI taxonomy): domain Eukaryota; kingdom Viridiplantae; phylum Streptophyta; class Magnoliopsida; order Fabales; family Fabaceae; genus Lathyrus; species Lathyrus aphaca. Next base: position 16,964,890 of record OZ014525.1, read on the forward strand.
TTCAAACCTCCCTAATTCTAATTAATTAATTATTAATCCATAATTAAACCTTAATGAAATGATCTGAACCACTCATATGCGCGCGGGAAACACAATCCAAGGGCTCAAATTCAAACCTTGCCCTAATTAATTACACTTAAACCTAATCACTTTCAGGCTGCCGGAGAAGACTTCCGGTCGTCTTCTCCGGCCAGCTCTCACCTGAGAAACCTCAAACTTCCTAAAAACGCATCAAAAATGAAAAATAGAAACTGGGAAATGATCCTTACACTCTCACGAATCAAACCCCTCTCTCAAAACAAATTTATTTTCCCTAAACAAGCTGAATCGAAGAGAACAAGTTCTAGGTCACGCAAGCTTCAGAAACAAATTAAATGCTCAAATCACAACCATTTCAAAAACTAATGGTACCAGAATGATCAGGATAACACAAAGAACAAGTTTGGAACAAAAGAAATGATTTCTGGAAAAATTATTTTCGAGCTACCTGAGATTTGGAGCTTTCAGTTTTGGAACTTTCTGGCCACCTCTCTTTGTGCAATCTACTCCTTAGAACCTCTTGATGATGTTTGAATGCTCAAAAGGAGTTTAAGTTGGCTGGATAGTGAGATTCGAAAGCTCCTGCTCAAGCTTGGTCAGAAATGGCAATGGAGTTTCTGGAGGTTTCAGGCCATGGTGAGGTGTTGTTTGTGATCCTGAGGGTTAATGGAGAAGGTCTATGGTGTTTGTTTGGATGTTTGTGGCTTGTGGAGAGAAATTCGATAGAAAATGCAGGCTGAGGTGAAGAATGGTTATGGAGTGTTCAGGCTCGTTTCAGGCTTGAGCTTTGGTGGTTTCTTGTCTATGAAGTGTGTTGAGTTGGATGATGAAGAAAGTTTTAGTGTTTTGTGGTTGTGTAAAGAAATTCGAAGGCTTATGCAAAATGGAAGGTTTTGGTGTATGTGGTGAATGAGGTGGTTTCAGCCTTGCTTCTTGTTATGGCTAGCTTGCAAATTGATAACATATTTTAATCCAAGTGGCCAGAGGATGTGACTTGTGCTGTGGTGATTGGGATGTTTGCTTTTGCATAAAGTCCACCTTTTGTGTAAGTGAGGCATGGCTTGACTCTAGGCAAGTACAAGGGCTAGGGCTGGCGCAGCATGGTGAGTGTGTGAGGCTGGCTTGATTCAAGGACCAATGCAGCAAGTTGGTGAAGCATGATCATGAGTTTTGCAACTTGGTTACTTTATGGATTTTCATGAAAAATGCCTTGTTACATGAACTAAGCACATGTGATCTTTGGTTCAAATCTGATTTTTGGGACTTAGAGAATGTTTGTGTGCTGGTTTGAGAGGAATTAGAAGTCACATAATGCATTGGTTCATGACTTTGCAAAATTTCACACTTGGTGCATATCTTGAAAATAAGTGATTTTTGCCAACTTTGCATTGCCATAACTTTTGATCCAAGAAGAGTTTGATCATGTTCTTGTACTTTTTGAAAAGGGAAAGATGAGATCTACAACTTTCATGACCAAAGTTTTTCCATTTGAAGCATTTTTGGATCATGAATCATGGCTTGAAAAATGACCTAAAATGATGCATTCTTGAAAAGTCAACTATGCCCAAAAAGTCAACATTTGCAAAAACCCTAAATTCTTGATTTCTATGAACTTCAACCTTCTTCCATGATCAAATAAAGATCATATACACTCAAAATGATGAAGATCACCCATTGGTTGGGTCATTGGGGGCCTCAGATGCCCTGATTTTGCACTGACTTGTCTGAAAAGTCAACTCTTGATCAGATGACTTCCCCATGGAATTTCTTCATGAAAATTGATATGCATACTCCCTATACCATATAGAGATCAATGGAAACAAGAATGACCAAAAAACTTGGGGTTATGGCCTCTGAAACCAAAACCCTAATTTTAGGTCAACTGTGCAGTTCATCCTGGCTCTGCATCCACTCAAACCCTAGTTCTTGCGATTCCTCTGCATTTTTGACTTTGAGGAGAGGGAATATGATGTAAGAACACACATGGACCCCTTTGAAGTGATTAGTGGCCTTTGGAATGGCTCAAGATGCTTTGGGATTGCTCAGATCACAAACCCTAGGTGCAGATGCCTTTGAATCCATGCAGTGAATCAAAAATGTACTATGAGATGATATGATGGTGTTTATGCATATGAGATGATCATAAGCCATGGTGTGAATGGGTGAGGGCAAATTTGGGGTGTTTACAGCTGGCATATCTTCATAGGACCAAGCAAAGATCTCCACATAATCATGTAACATCTGAATTAATCTGCTCTTAACACCATCCTCTAATTCAGCCCCTATCTTGACCTCTTTCCTGTTTTCTTCAGTTCCCAGATTCACAACTTCGATTGGCTCTTCATGTGGCTGTATAGCTTTCTCTTCCTGTTGTAACAACCTAGCAAGCTCTACAGGTACTTCGCAATCTTCCTCCTTTCCATCTTCAGCTTGATAGATCGGGTTCTCGAAATTATAATTGTCAATAGTAGAACTGTTATCAACAGGATCCAGAGTGGATGAGGATCTGCATTTTAGTGATGTGGGTGTGTGTAAGAACACATAGCTGATAAAAGAAGAATAAAATAAAAGAAAGACAAAGAACACAATATTTACAAAAACGAAATGTCCACTGATTTTTATTGAATGAAGTATGCAAATGAAATGACATCCCGAAACAAGCATACCATTGTGCCCCGGGTAAGGCACAAGGCTTAAAAGTTTAATTGTTCAAAAATTACAAACTTTAAGTAACAACACAGTAATAGTATTTACTCCTGACTAAAGGAGATAGGAATAACGTCTTCAGCCTTCCAATTATTGAGCCCATCACCCATAGTAGGAAAAATTCAAGCATCCAAGTTGTAGTCTTCATTATAGTCACCCACAACATTGATCTGATCTTTCATGATCCCTTGATTGGTGATACGAACAGCACGAGCACGACGAACAACTTTCTGGGACTCTGCAGTGAAACCCAAACCAAACTTGTCCGACTTGTAAGGAATGTCAGGAAGCTGACCCCAAATAGTACAACCACCTTCTTCAACCACAGCTCTAGCATCTTTGAGGGAGGTCATTGTAGGAGGTACTCTGGTAACCACAGGAACTCTTTTGACAACAGGAGGAGCTTCAGCAGCAGGAACAACCCAAGGAACCACTTCAAACGTCTGGCAAGGAGTCTCAACATATTCACCTTCCACTTCAAGGTACTTAAATGTATTCACATGACTGATCATATATTCTTCTTCTCCGTAAACAGTGACAACCTTTCCCTTTACTGGATATCTCAGCTTCTGATGTAAGGTGGAGGTCACAGCACCTGCCCCATGGATCCAGGGGCGCCCAAGCAAACAAGAGTACGAAGGACGAATATCCATTACATAAAAGGTAGCATTGAAGAATTGAGAGCCTACTTTGATTGGGAGATCTATTTCTCCATGCACCACCCTTCTTGAACCATCAAAGGCCCTTACCACTATATTACTTGGTCTTAACACAACATCTTCAGGACTGAGCTTGTTCAGAACCTCTTTGGGAAGTACATTCAGTGAAGAACCATTGTCTATCAACACATGAGACAAAGTAGTGCCCCTACATTCAATGGAGATATGCAAAGCTCTGTTATGATTTCTCTTGGCAGGAGTCAAGTCAGCATCAGAAAAGCCTAACCCATTATCATAAGTCAGATGTGCCACACAATTCTCAAATTGGTCTACAGAAATTTCATTTGGTACATGAGCAGTCCTCAAGAACTTGATCAAGGCTTTAGCATGAGCCTCAGAACACAGCAACAAAGACAACATGTACATTTTGGAGGGAGTATGCCCCAACTGGTCAACAATATCATAATCACTCTTGCGAATGATCTTCAGCACTTCTTCAATCTGTTTAGAAAGATTCTCAGAAGTCGGTGTCTCAGCTTGCACAGGTTCAACCACAAGACCTTTGCCCCGAGAATCAGTACTTGGTTCAGAAATGGAGGTAGTAGTTGGAGTAACTGTATTTTTTGAGGTATCCGGAGGAGAGAAAATTCTTCCACTTCTGGTGATCTTACTAGATCCAGCAATATTATCAACATCAAGGTTATCATCAGTAGTATCAGCTAAAGGTTCCTGCTTAATACCATGGATATAAACATCAGAATCGTAATTCCAGGGTATAGCTTTATCAAAAGTATATGGAATAGGGCCAGGAGTGGTAATAATCATGGGAGCCACTCTAGCTTCAGCAACAGTCTTCACAGGGCCTTCAGCAGTAATCTTGATAGGTCTCTTGGAAGTGATCTTGACAGGACCCTTGAAGGTAATCTTCACTGGCATTTTATCAACCATATCCACATCTTCAACCTTCGAACCTCGAGTTAGATGTTCAACCATACTTTCCACAAAAGGTGTCCTTTCAAACAATATAGTGTAATTGTCCATGAGGCGTTGAATACCATCTTTCAACTTCCAGCAACTGTCAGGTTTGTAGGCACAATAAAAACAATCTTCATTACAACCTGGAAAGAATCCATCCTGTACCAACTTCTTTTTTATAATGGATAATGGAGTAGTCACATCTGCAACTGAGGAAATATATGAAACTTCATCAATGGCATTGACAGTCTTCCTATGATTGGGCATGGGAGCATTAATCTTATTTGGAGTACCAGGAGGGTCAAATTGAATTTTTCCAGCTTCAATCATATCTTGAATCTTGTTTTTCAATATCCAGCAGTTGTTGGTATCATGTCCCGGACAATTAGAATGATAGGCACATCGTGCATTAGGATTGTACCGAGGAGAGGAAGTATTAGGATTCTGAGGAGGGTCCTTCAAAGTAATGAGTTCTCCTTTCAACATGTGTTGCAATGCTTGGGCCAGTGACATGTTGATCTTGGTGAACTGTCTTCTAGGCTTTTGTTGATTATTTTGTGGTAGCTCTGATGCTGCAGGAGTAGGATTAGAAATGTGAACTGCTCATACAGATTGGTGACTCCTGTTACGATTGGGTTGACCATACACATCATTAGATTCCTTCTTTCCACTAGGGGGCTTCTTTGCAGTGCTTGATGAAGAGGCACCCACATGTATCTTACCACTTCTTATACCACTCTCCACACGCTCTCCAGTCATTATCAACTCAGTGAAACCAGATGATGAGCTTCCAATGAGGTGACTATAGAAAGGACCATTCAGTGTACTCATAAACATATCCACTAGCTCCATGTCAGTCAGAGGAGGTTGAACTCTGCCATCCAGGTCTCTCCATTTTTAGGCATACTCCTTGAAATTCTCCTTAGCACCCATTGACATGCTTTGTAATTGCATGTGAGTAGGTGCTAAATCAGCATTGTATTGGTATTGCCTGTAGAAGGCCTCAACAAGATCATTCCAATCACGAATATTAGCACTCTCCAATTGATTGTACCATTCCAATTGAGCCCCAGACAAGCTCTCTTGGAAGAAATGAATCCATAACTTCTTATCAGCAGTATGAGGTTGAATCCTCCGGACATAGGACCTCAGATGCAGCTTGGGGCAGGAGACACCATCATATACTACAAATGCAGGGACCTTGAAACCAATGGGTATAACCACTTCAGATATCAAACTCAGATCTTCAAAATCCAGACCAGAAGACTTTTGTAACTCCATATCATTCATTCTATCAACCAGCATCTTGAACTTATCTTCATTAGGATCATGATAGTAGTTTGCTTCAGAATCAGAATCCCCCATAGTATTATGGAGACTGCCTCCCTCTTTCTCAGACTCTTCAGACTCATAATCTTCAACCTGTTCCTTGGTCTTGACAGGACCCTTGAACCTTCTTCCCAGATTAATAAGACCTCCTGATCTTCTAGTCTTCTTAGTCTTCTTAGCCAGCAGTGTCTTCAATTCATCCTGTCCCTTGGACAAGTTCAGGATCAGCTCTTGGAATTGTGCATTATGTGCCTGAAGATCTTTGATTGTCTGTTCAAGAGCCATTTCTGCTGAAATAAACAGCGAGAAGATAAAATACTTGTACATAAGAAACCTGTGATGCAATGATATGGTGTATAAATGCTTATGCAATGTTTTCAAGGACCGCAGGATTTAAATTTGTTTAAACAACCAAAAAAGTAAACTTTTATTAGTAATAAATTTGTTTTCCCCTTGGGCGTACAATAAAAAATGAAATGAATACAAATACGGGGTTTTAAGTCTCCCGTGGACGTTTCCTCTTTGTGTTGAGGTATGAGTTGAGATTCCGCTCCTCGTGAAGTTGTTTTGTTAGCTCCAGGATTCTTTCTTGACTTGCTTTGTAATGAGTCTCAAAAGTATCTCTTTGCTCCTTCAACTGGATCCAGGACCTCTGTAACTCTTCCATGTCAGTGGGCATGTCTGGATGAAGAATGATATAAGAAGTATCTCTTTCAGCAATAGGCTCCATAGTAACTGGCAGGATGGCAGGATATGGCATCATAAGAGTCTGAGCACGAGATCGCACCCATCTGAGATAAGGTTCCATAGGAATAGTGTACTTGGGTTCCAGAGTCTTGCTGTCAACCTTGTTCACTTTACCCCATGCTCGTATGAACCTTTGACGGTAACCTTGAAGATCGTTGTCGTAATCGAACACAATACCCTGAATAAGCATGTCATGAGGACCATCACTCTGAGCATAACCAAACTGACGTAAAGCTAAGGAAGGGTTGTAAGTAATGCCCCCTCTTATACCAAGGAGTGGCACATTAGGGAACTCCCCACAACGGTCAATGATAGTAACACTCTCCATAGATCTATAGCACCAATGAATATCTGAATGAGAGAGTGACATGATTCTTTTAGACCACCTGAACCCTTGTTCATTCTTCATCTATGATCGAGGAAGGTGAGAAATAAACCACCTAGATAGCAAAGGTATGCAGCACATCAGAGTTCCTCGTGCCTTCGTAGTACGGGTATGAAGAGAGTGTAATATGTCTCCAAGCAATGTAGGCACTGGATTGCGAGTCAGAAATATGTTGATGGCGTGAACGTCTATGAACTGGTCTGGATTGGGGAACAACACTAAGCCATAAATCAATAGGGCTAAGATCTCCTCAAAAGCATCATAACTCATATCCTTCAGGAACACTTGAGCTTTCTCCATCAATACCTTAGCAAGAATACCCTTAACTCCACTCCTTGTTTCTAGGACAATGTTTGATTTCTTCAAATGTAGGGCTGCAGCAATAACCTCAGGTTTAGGCTCTTTTTCCAAGCCTGTGAAGGGTTTGTGATCAAGGATAGGTATACCCAATAGTTTGGAGAACTCTTCCATTGTAGGAACCAGCTGATAGTCGGGGAATGTAAAGCAATGATGTTTAGGGTCAAAGAACTGAAACAAAACACTCATCATATCTTCATTGAACCCTGAAGTGACTAGATCCGGTAAATGACCATGCCTCTTGATGAATTGGGAGTTTTCAGAAACTTGAGAGACCAATTATTTAAGCTTAGGAGGTATTTCTACAAAGTTGATCCGGATAGTATTCCTACGAGCAGAAGCCATGACCTGCAACAAAGAACAAAGATAAATCCTTTGGTCCTTGAAATGGTTAGTGCAAATGCTATGTTTATGATGCATGATGATGTTATGATGTTATGCTCAATCACAAACATGTGGCACACATAAACAAGTCACACAATAGCCCTAGGTTTGAAGGCTTGCATGAGGTTTAAAGGTAAGTACCCTCCCCTGAAGTTTAGTTGGTTCATCCTGTCCTATAAAGTAACCAGGTTCTAAGGGATCTCAATATCATTGATCCTTCACAAGGGTGGTTGTTCAGTAGGCAACTTACTTGCCAACCAAAACCCTCCAAGTTTAGGATCTCAATGAGCATAGTACCGAGTATCAACCTGTAGCGGTAAAATCATGAGTGTAAGCTATTGATTAACTTAACTCAAGGTACACAGAGTCGCCACCGCGCTTTTATTTATTTACAAAAGGAAAAAGGTAAAAGAACGAATAAAAACCTAAGAATCTAAAAGCAAAAGCTAAAAGAAACAAACAGAGAATGGGTAAGGGGATTGGTTACAAACCGGGAAGATTTTACGCACCCGACTTGTCCGTGGTACTCCAAGGGAACCCTTTGAAATATTTACTGCATTTTTGGTTTGAAATGGGTTGCTTAAAAATGATTGAAGGGATGAGGAGAAGAATGTTTTTTAAGATTTTGGTGTTTGAAGAGACGATTGTCTCATGCCTACGTACCCACAAAGTGCAATGCGAGATCAAAACCCCGTAGTTCGTGGTACAAATTGTGAAAAGGCAAATGAGTTGAATTGATTTTAAAATGTAGAGATAAATCGTCATTCTTTAGCGAATAATTCCGCTAGAAAGAATGAATCATATCTAAACATAAAAAAAGGTTAAAAGAAACGTGCGCGAGGGCACAACAACAATTGAATGAGTTTTGAAAGTTTTAAAGTTTTTTGAGAAAGAAAGTTTCGATATGCTTATGTAGTTTAGCATTTATTTAAGGAAATGAAATGAAAAAGTAAAAACACATGACCGAAGTCAAGGTTTGATTGAGAAAATGTTTGAAATTTGAAAACAAAGAAAGTTTTGAAAATAGGAAGGAGATTTGAAAATTGAAGAAGTGGGAAGAGATGAAGGGACTATCCTAAGACTTGAAAATAAAAGCTAAAGGAAGAACGATCAAACCATATGGCAAGCATTCTTTGAAACAATCGGATTTCCATCTTCATAATCAAGTGAACTCAATCGGAGCCAAAGTCTTCAATCCATAACAACTCAAGCAAAGGAATGATCCTAGAATCTAAGTCCAACTCCAAGTCTCATGCTAAGGATAGTAACCATAGTCCGAAATTAAAGTCACCAATTTTTTAGATGTTTAATCCTTTATTAATGTTTTTGTGTCCAAATGGACAAAGGAAAAATCACAAGCATAATAATATAAACAATAAGCAATATGATGAATGATATAGTATAATAAGCATAATAAGAGAGATAAGGAGCGAGAAATTGAAGTAAAAAGGATAAGGTGTGAGAGATTGAATTAAAATGTTAGTATATTAATATTATAACAATATTTAAATAATAAGTGGTATGATGAACTTAATCAAGCACAACCACGAAACAAAAAATAACAAAATCGAGGCAACCGGATCCAAGTGGATCTTATTCCGAATCGGGACAAGTTTAGGTCTATGTTAAGCAATCGCTGAGTAATTTACGAAGTAATTACCCTACAAATGAGGCCGGCCACCACTAATTAAAGTGGAAAATATTCGTGTTAATACATGTTAGAGAAACGATATTATGAATCGTTCTCCGAAAACATGCCACACTAAAAGAAAAGGTAATGGTCTAATCTTAATCGGGATTTCTCATTGAATTAACGAAGGCAACCCATCACAATTCCAAAGTATGGAGAATGGTCCAAATGATCATTCATCCATAGATTTGAAATAATGAAGATTAAACATCTTCGAAAACCAATAATCGCGAATCGAAGATCTCATCGACCAAAAAGAAAAAAAAAAGATGAATAAGAAAGATGGATCTAATTCAAAATCCACATCCAAAAATCAACAAATAGAAATAAGAAACAATATAAAGAACTCATAAAAAAACTATAAATAAAAAATATTAAAACCTTTTTTTTTAAAAAGTTTCTAAAAGATTTTATAAGCCTATGTCTATTTTTCTTCTAAAAAAATAAGAGATCATTAAAAAAGGAACTAAAGAAGCTAACATATCACTTAAAAAATAAAGAAAAAAGAAATTAATAAAAAAAATGGATGAGGCGCAGGATCAGTGAGGTGTGAAGAGGAAACTTGGTTCAATTTTTTGTCCTTCAAGCCCAAAAAACACTGAGTTTTTACAAAAAAACAAATTAAATAAAACAATGGTAAAGTATGATAAAACACATAAGCTGTACTCTTCTTCTTCCAAGAAATAGCATGCGCAAATCACTGTACCTTCCGAACGAAATTCGCCGGAATCAAACAGCAAGAAAGAAAAGCTCTGTCACCAATCCTTGTAAAACGCCTATCAATACCCGGACGTGTCTCCTTCGAAGCTTCCGGAAAGAATCCTCAGACGAATCTGCTCGTTTTCGATCGATTCGCTCAATTCTTCGATTTCAAAATCTGCTATTTCCGATTCACAAATCTCTCTCTGCGTTTGTTATTGTTGTTGTTGATTTATTTGATGAAGGATTTTTCTGAACTTGGATTGATAGATTTTTGGTTCTTAAATTGATGAAATCGAAAGAGATAATTATTGATTTATGCAGGGATTTCTTAGGCTATCCAAGCTTCAGAAAATGAAAGGGAGAGGGCTGGTTTTATAGAAGATTGGTGACGATTGGGGGGAAAATTGATGCTGTCGTTTTGATGTTTGTGAGTCTGCGTTTTAGGTTCACGAGTAAAGCATGATTTTGTTTGCGTTTTTGAATTTCTGCAGATGCGTTTGGATGCTTTTTCATGTGTGTCTGTGTGTATGCGTGATGCTGGAAATTAAGTTAGGTTGGGCCTGCGTGTGACGGCTAATGGCTTGTTGACTTGTGTTGTAGCTGCGGAAAGCGTGTTCAGGTGTTTACGGCTTGTGAGTGATGCGCGTGCGAAGCTGAGTTTGAAGTTTGTGGCTTGAGTTTTATTGGAGGCTTCAATGTGTTTCAGTGGGTGTATGCGGCTGGGAAAGGTGTTGGCTGGTGTATGTTTGTTGCGTACGGAATGGCTTGAAGAATGGGCTGGTAGCTGGGAGGCTTGAAGAATGGGCGTGATGTAGGCTTGCTGTTTTTGTTATTGGCTAGCTGATGTGAGGCTGGGAGTGTGACGTTGAAAGTGCATCTCACGTGCGTGAAGATAGTGGCTTTTTCCAATATTTTTTTTTTGCAAAAAAAAACTTATATAACGGAGTGTGGGCTTTAATGTTCAAAAGAAATGGTGTGTTTAGAATAAAAAATGGATATTGATATATTTAAAGAAAGAAAAATGGGATATTTGATTTAAAGTAAATAAATTTGGATATGAAATGGATTAAAAGGATAAACATGGTTATAAAAACGGGATGAAAAAAAATCGGGAATGATGAAAATGAACAAAAGGAATTGAAAAATAGAAAAAAAATGGATAATGATGTGGATATTTAGTTTATGGATGAGAATGGATATGAAACCTTGATTTTAAGCCCACAATAACCTCTTGATTTTTCGCACAAACCTCTAATAAAATGAACACAACCAATTCTAATCCACTACATAACTTGCCACTTATACCACAATCACTTGAAATCGTCTGAAAACTGCCCAAATGATTTGAATTCACGTTGAGGAAAATAAATCCACAGATGAACTGCTGATGAACTGATGAACACTGATAAACCTGAAGATTCAAACCGAACTTCACACGCAACACTGCTCGATAAACTGATGAATTTTCGCACACAACAAAACTTGAACTTTGAACATGCATTGTCTGAGAAATAAACCACTGGCACAAATAACTTACAGTTGAACAATCTTTTGATAGTTTGACCAAGATTAGGTCAAACGTCCATCTGAATCGAATCATAACTGAACAACCACATCTGAGTTGAAAACACTGCCTTATCTTTGAAAACCTGCAACACAGAGAAGAAGAAGAAACAGACTGCACCATTTTTTTGTATTTTGGTTAGAGGTTAGTAAATATAAACAGATAACGACAATTAAACATGGTGATCCTCTGCAAGGCATAGACCTGCACCTGAAAAAGGATAAACGAACAGTGCGTGATCTTGTTTGTATGCGAAATGCAGATGAAATGCGTAAAAATCTTAGGGTCAAAAATTAGGGTCTGACAGATGCCCCTATTTAAGTTTCTTCAATCCAGAGATAATGAAGATTGAAATCTTCGTTTCGACAAGATGGAAGATACTTAAATATCAAAAAACCTAATTTTTGATCCTAAGATGCCAAAAACTGGAATGAAATGAAATGAACGATATGAAATGGAAATGATATGAAGCATATGATAATGTTATGAAAGCAAATAAAAATGTTATGAAAGCATATGAGGATATCATGAGATGATATGAAATGCAGAGAAAATACGTGAAATGCATGAGATATTATGAGAAACTTTATGAGATGATATGAAATGTATCTAGAACCAAATGAAACGCATAGAAAACCGTGAGGGATAAGACGACACATGAAAATGAATAAACGCTGGGGATAAGGAGCATAAAACTCCAACGGGAAAAACAACATGCTAGAGACCAACACATGGCTCAGCTGAGGTGAAAATGTACAAGAATGGCAATTGGACAGAAAGGATCACAACATCCAGGAATAGCACTGAATGAAGTCAGAAAAGTCCCGAAAAAGTACATCAGAAGCATCCAAGGATGACATTACTGACTTTACTAGGAATATCCGAGAATGGCAATCGGAAAAGGGTAATCACAACATCTGAGAATAGAAATCAGATAAGAAAGGAATCACAACATCCAGGAACAACACTGAATGAAATGGGAAAAGTTCGGGAAAGTACATCAATTCAATGATGACTCCAACATGGAAATCCGAGAATAGCAATCGGAAGGAAAATGATTACAGCATCCAAGAATAACAATCGGATGAAATGTGAATCACAACATTCAGGAACAACACTGAATGAAATGAGAAAATGGTCCGGGACAGTACATCAAATCAATGATGACTTCACTGTGGACATCCGAGAATGGCAATCGGATAACAGGGTGTAATATTTGAGAAGAAATAACAAGTTGATGAAGAAAAGATTCTGGAGAGACAGACAAATACCAAGTAAGTTGGATTTTGATCAAAAAGTAAGAAGTTGAAAACAACAAGACTTTGAGAAATGCATATGAGGACTAAAACACTCAGCATGCAGACATTTACGAAAATGGGGACTAAACCACCCAGGAACACGCATAATGAGGACTAAAACACTCAAATATGCAAAGGTAAACAAAACTGGGGAATAACACACCCGAGAAAATGCATAATGAGGACTAAAACACTCAAATATGCAAACAAGAACAAAACTGGGGAATAACACACCCAAGGATACGCATAATGAGGACTAAAACACTCAAATATGCAAACATAGTCAAGACTGGGGAGTAACACACCCAAGGAGATAATATGAGAGAAAATACTGACAACCAGTTTAGACTCTTAGAGGAGTGGAATAGAAAGAAGACTGATTTCTCAACACAGAGATCATTGTCGTTCTGCTCTGAGACTAAGGATACACTGCTGAACAAATTTCTGTCACACCAGTAAACTGTACCAAGTTGAAAATCTTTTGAGAAAAGTCATGCAAAGCTGCTTGGGGATTCTTGAAGAAAGATTGCCCCAAGTTCGATGACTAATGAAGGTAAACTGATAATGGATTCAGTTCTTGATTACTGCTGGAGAAAATAATCAGATCTTTGAGATAACTGTTGAGAAAATAAACTGCTCATGGCTTCAGTTCTTGAAATGAATGCTGAGAAAATAACCCAGTATGAATCTTGCAGAGAATCTTCTGACCAACCAAATCTGAGAATAACTTGTACTGAGTGTAACACGGTGGGAGAACTGACTTTAGTTATGTTGCGGATAGCAAGAGTCGCCACCGACTTTTATTTTATCCAAAAAGGAAAGGGTATAAAAGAACAGGAAAGACCTTAAGAGATATTTTTGGGTCCGGGTGTAGCGGTAAAATCATGAGTGTAAGCTATTGATTAGCTTAACTCGATATACACAGAGTCGCCACCGCACTTTTATTTATTTCCAAAAGGAAAAAGGAAAATGAACGAACAAAACCTTAATGAATCTCAAAAGCTAAAAAGCTCAAAGAATCAAACAGAGAATGGGGATGGGGATTGGTTACAAATCGGGAAGGTTTTAAGCACCCGACTTGCCCGTGGTACTCCACGGGAACCCTTTGAAATGTTTACTGCATTTTTTTTGGTTTGAAATGGTTTGCTTGAAAAAAGATTGAAGAGATGAGAAGAAGAATGTTTTTTAAGATTTTTGTGAAAGAAGTTTCGATATGCTTATGTAGTTTAGCATTTATTAAGAAATGAAATGAAAAGGTAAAAGCACATGACCGAAGTCAAGGTTTAATTGAGAAAAATGTTTGAAGTTTGAAAACAAAGAAAGTTTTGAAAAAAGGAAGGAGATTTGAAAATTAAAGAAGATAGGAAGAGATGAAGGGACTATCCTAGGACTTGAAAATAAAAGCTAAAGAAAGAATGATCAAACCATATGGCAAGCACTCTTGAGATAATCGGATTTTCATCTTCATAAACAAGTAACTCAAACGGAGCCAAAGTCTTCAATCCATAACAAATGAGCAAAGGGATGATCCTAGAATCTAAGTCCGAATATCCAAAGCAAGGGATAGTAACCATAGTCCGAAATTAAAAGTCACCCATTTTTTAGATGTTTAATCAGTTATTAGTGTTTTTGTGTCCAAATGGACAAATGAAAAATAACAAGCAACAATAATATATACAATAAGCAATATGATGAATGAATATAGAAGCATAATAAGAGAGGTAAGGAACAAGAGATTTAAAGTAAAAGGATAAGGTGCGAGAGATTTAATTAAATGTTAGTATATTCACATTATTAATATTTATAATATAAAGTGGTATGATGAACTTAATCAAGCACAACCACGAAAAGAAAAATAAAGTCGAGGCAACCGGATCCAAGGGGATCGCATTTCGAATCGGGACACTGTAGGTCTATGTTAAGCAATCGCCGAGTAATTTACGGAGTAATTACCCTACAAATGAGGCCGGCCACCACTAATTAAAGTGGAAAATATTCGTGCTAATACATGTTAGAGAAACGATATTATGAATCGTTCTCCGAAAACATGCCACACTAAAAGAAAGAGAACGGTCTAATCTTAATCGAGATTATCGTTGAATTTCTCGAAAAGCAACCTATCACGATCTCAAAGTATGGAGAATGATCCAAATGATCATTCATCCATAGATTTGAAATAATGAAGATTAAACTTAATCGGAAATCAACAATCCCGAATCGGAAGATTGTCATCGACCAAAAAGAAAAATAAGAGATGAAAATGGATCTAAAAATCAATCCATAAAAGAAACTAGAAGCATTTTTAAATCTTTTCTAAAAAATCTTTCTCAAATTCTTTTTCTTAAAAGAAACTTTTATAAAACTACTTTTCAAAATATCTTTTCTAAACTTTTTTTAAAAATATATTCATAACATTTTCTTATAAAAGGAAAAGAATTAGAAAGAAATCTAGTAAATCAACAACAAAGAAAAATGAAAAAAATAAAAAAAAGAAATGGTGAGAGAGTAGGACACGTTGGCTATGGGAGGTGATAACAAATGGCCTTAGGTGTGGGCAACAACAACACACGGCCTCACAAGGCCCAATACTCAAATCACTCTTAACAAATTATCATGCTTAAAACAAAAAAAAACCAGAAAAGTTCCTTCACCGCAAGAACAAACACAAAGTGGCTCATCACTATTCACCTTCTTCTTCTCCTTTCACAGAAAAAGAAATGCCGCGGCTTCCTCAATCAAAAAACGAAAATCAATGGTGAACACAACTCTCACTCGCTTCCCTCTTCTTCATCCAGATTCAAGCGATTTTAGGGATTTTAAAAAAAAAAGGAATGAATGAAATTGAAGGTTCTATTTGGATGAAACTATGGAGGAAGGTTGATGGATCGAAGAAAGAAAAGATTGAAGGTGATTTTGAGGATTAGGTTGAAGATGGAAGAAATTGGGAATTGAAGCTTGATTTTGATTCGGTGGTGGTGAGATTTCAACAGGGTTTTGGTAAGGCTATCAAGCTTAAAGAAATTGAAAGGGGGGAAACGGTATTTATAGGAAAAGAAGAAGAAGAATTTGAAGCTGAGATGATGCGTTTTTGAAAGGTAAGGAGTGCGTGACTTTAATCTGAATTTGTAATTCAAATCTTGCGTTTTGCTTCATCTGTTTTTGCGTTTTGATTTCCTTGAGCGGTGCGTTTCGTAATGCTTTATTCACTGTGTTTTGCTCACGTGCAGGGCCTTTAGCTTGTTGCTTTTGGCGTGATAGCGTGGGATGTGTTGGGCGTATGCGAGCTTGGTGAGATAACTGTTGTTGCTGTGCGGCTTTGATGTTGGTTAGAGCTGAAGTGAGCTAAGGATATGCGGCTTAAAGTTGTTGTGTTTACGGCGTGTTTGTGAAAGCTTATTGTTTGGAGTGGCTTCAGCCTGTAACTTGGGGAGAATTGGCAAGTGGCTGTTGGAAAAGATTGCGTGAAGAGGCAATGTTGTTTAGGCTGTGAAGGCAGTATGGCTCGTGATGTTGTTTGGCTCAGCTGAGTTGAAGTTGAGGGAATACAAGTTGGCTTGCGCATGACGTGCGTGCTGTGCTTGGTGAGAAGGCTTAGCAAGTGTGAGTTACGGATGGCTTTGTGTGAAGCTGTGGGATGCAAGGTGGGGCCAGCTGGGCAAGGGTCACGTGAGGAGGTGTTGAAGGCTTATGTACAAGCTAAAAGGAATGGCTTTTTTTTTAGTTCAAATGGCATAAAAAAAAAGGACAATGGGCTTGTCTTGAAGTTTATAATATGACTTTTGTAGTGGGCCTATTTATTAATGATAAAAATAATTGGAATAATAAAAAGAAGTGGAAATAATAAAAAAATAATAGGAATGGAAATTTGGAGTTTTAATTTATAGAAATTTAATTTTTTTTTAAAAGATGAACAAATGGACTAAAAATGAAAGATAATATGGTTGGATGAAAGAATCGAAAAGAATGGATATAAGAGAAAGAATTAGGATTTAGGAATTTTTGTGAATTGAATAAAAAGAAATGAAATGGAAAAAGATGATTTAATCGAAAAAAGAATAATGGATATTTGAAAAATGGAAAAGAATCGAGAATGAATGATTATTGGATACTTTTGTGAAATGGATATGGAATTGATTTTTAAGCCCACAACAAATCCTGATTTTCCTTCACAAGCCACTGATAAACTGATCACAACCAAACCACTGAACAAACATGCCACTCCAAACACAATCACTGAAATCTGTCTTGATTATTTGAATTCATGCTGAGAAAAATAAATTCTCAGATGAATCACTGATAAACTGACTGATTCAAACCAAACATCTCACAACACACCGCCTGATAATTGATGACTTCGCACATAACACAGTCTTGAACTTTTGAATACGCACAGTATGAGAAATGAACCACTGGCACAAGTAACTTGCAATTGAACAATCTTTTGATAGTTTGACCAAGATTAGGTCAAACGTCCATCTGAATCGAATTGTGACTGATCAAACGCATCTGAATTGAAATCACTGCCCTGTCTTTTAAATCCTGCAACACAGAGAAGAAGAAGAGGCAACTACAACATATTTTTTTTATTTTAGTTAGAGGTTAGTAAATATAAACAGATAACAGAAATTAAACAAGGTGATCCTCTGCAAAGCAAAGACCTGTACCTGAAAAGGATAAACCAACCAGTGCGTGATCTTGTTTGTATGCAAATGCAGATGAGATGCGAAAAATCTTAGGGTCAAAAATTAGGGTCTGACACCGGGGGGTAGGTTATGTAAAGGGAAGATGTTAGCACCCTTTACATCCATGGTTATCCATGGGCTCTTAGTTACTTAGCTCACTTTTGAATTGTTTTTGAAAATGTGAAGTGTGTGAATAGAAAATTTTCATATGAGTTAATAATGATCCATGTACGGATGCGTAAAAACTTGTGTTTGAAAATTTGTTTGAAATTTGTGAAGTGTTTGAAAAGTTTTTGAATGGTGAGCAAGTAACTATGAGGAACCTACCCTAAAGTTTAAGTCTTTCTGTTCTTGAATCCTTTAAGTGGTAAGACTATCCCTATTATTAAGGAATAGGTAGTCATTACCTTGGATGTGTGGGACAAGTAAGGGTCATCTGTTTAATGTAGGCAACTGTAGGGTGTATTAAGCAATTTTGGAGGGACTGTCATCTTTATTCGAAAGGGACAAGATCATTACGAAGGCAACATTCGAAAAGGGACTTGATCTTTTATTGTTAAGGGACTAGATGACTTTATTTTGAGGGACTTTTGCTTTATACACCCTACTTGACCTTTTTGATTAGGCAACATGAGAGGTATCCCTAAGGAAGTGAGATGGCGATCAAAGATCGACTTACGTGTGTGAGTGTACAATTTTAAATATTTATCTTTTGAATTAAGTGATCTAAATTAATTTTAAATAACATACATGTTTACACTCCCTATTTTTACTAACCATAACATAAAAATAAATAATTTAAATATTACAAAATATTACATCCAGGAGCAATTACAATAATAATAATAAAGCAAATTAAATAAATAGCAAAATAAATAAATAATTATAATTGGGTTAGTGAAAATAATAATAATAAAAATAATATCAAATTTAATGAGGTTAGTAATAATAATAATAATAAATCACAATATCTATAAATGGGGTTAGTAATAATAATAATAATAAATCACAATATATCTAAATGAGGTTAGTAATAATGATAATAAATATGAAAATAAATAGCATTAATGATAAAATAAATAAGAATATTAGCATAATAATTACAAGATCAAATTTTTATGAACAATTATTATTTAAGATTGCGAAGAAAATATAAACAATTAATTATCATAAAGTCTTAAATGCTATAAAAATTAAGTTAATTATAAACATATTATGAAAATAAATTATATTAAATTAACAAGTTTTAATTATTTTTTAAAACATATATTAAAAAATTATTTACATACATAACTAGATTATAAACAATTATAGAATATTTACATATTATAAAAAAAAAATTAAACATTTTAATTTTTAGATTTTATGTACAAAATTTTAAATTATAAACAATGTAGGTCATATTTACATATTATAAAAATAGGATCAATTATGATTATATTTACAAAATTTAATAAGATAGATACATGAATGAAGATATGATCATACAATTATATTTACAAATTTAAAGATTATAATAAAATTTTATTCACTAATTAAAATATAAACAAGAATTACAATTAGTTTTTTTTTTAGAAAAATATTTTAGGGTTTTGAAAATAATTAGGATTTAATAATTTATAAAATTGCATTAGGGTTTTAAAAAAGATATTATGATTAAATTAGAGTTTTAAAAATAAATTAAATTTTATATACAACAAAATATAAATCTAATTATTATTATATACATGTTTTTAATTTTAAATGTATAATTATAAAAAACTAAGTTTAGAATTAGAAAACATTTACATGATTATAATATAATTAACAAAACAATGAAATCATAAAAAAAAAAAAATTGAAACTTTCCTGGCTGGGAATTGAACCCAGGATGCCTTGCTTGACAACACCCATGCCATACCACCAGGGTCCTTAGCTTCTTTCATGCGCGTACCAACCACCAGGCCACTTATCATCCTATGAAATAATATACAAACAACACAATAAATATACAAATCAAAATTCAAAAATCTGAAGCGCGCGAAGATCTTCATCTTCAACCTTGGGTTCGCAGGTTTTCCTGCGAATTTATCTACAACTTTTCCTGCGATTATTCCTACCAATACAACCTGCGAACATCAAACACTATTCAAACAGCACAATTTTATCAAATTAAAAACATCTTTAACTTCCTTGCAACCTGTACAATCCAATTATGTCAACCAAATTCATTTATATTGTGTAAATTGAAGAACCCAAATTTAGAGCTTTAAACCCTAAACATGGTATACTCATGATTCGGCCATAACTCTTCACCAAACTATCCAGACTTCATCTATAGCCAATAACAAACATCAATATATCATTAAAATTCATTATCAATAAGTAAATATGATGATTCGAAAAAAAATATATGAAGCACATGGATGATTCGGTTCATGCATTATGGAGTGTTTTGGATGCAAATAAGTGTTTGTTTCCACTCAATGAGGTCCAAGGATCATGGCTGTGTTCTCAAATTACCTTCAAATGTCCTGGAAGATTGAAACCGAATGTGAGTTTTTGAGAGGTTTTTTGGTTTATGAAACTTACTCTTGGGAGGCAGAAAATTTTTTTTTCTTGATGATTGCATTATGTTTAGTACTTATAGATGAGTGAACTTAGGTCATAAAATTGAATTGTCATGTGGAAATTTTGATTTAAAAAGATTCATATTGATCATGTCTTAAAAGTTCAATATTCTTGCATAAAGGCTTACTATTTTAAGACAAATCTCATGATTTCTTTCCTCTTCAACTTCAATCATCATTTAAGATATTCTAGAAACCAAATCTCCATTAAATAACATATTTTCATATTTTATTTCTATTTAAAATGATTTTTTTATGAATTAAATCAAAATAAATAAAAATAAAATAATAAAAATTCTGATTTTTAATCATTTGGGTCGTGCATGATGATGGTGTATGGATTGGATCATAATTTGACAAGCCCATTTGGAAAGAATTGGTTTTAGACCTCCATTTTCATCATAAACCAACTCAAAATTTCCCAACTTTGCAAGGGCACATCTCCCTCAATTTTAATGCTATGAGGGTGTTCTTTGACATTTTGGAAAGCTTGAAGAGTCCTCTAAACAACCCCATTGGTTTCATGTCCATATCATTTACCAATCTCAAGTTATGCCCTTTTGAAGTTGTTGACTTTTTGTTGACTTTCAAAATGACCTATAATGTCTTAGCTCATACCTTCCAAATGAAGCATTTTTGGGCTTGGCTTGTGAGACACAAAGTTGTAGAGAATTCAATTTTCTTCAAAATGAGATTTAGATGGAGACTTGGTGATGAAGTATGTGAAAGTTATGGCTGGTCAAAGTTCAGTTGACTTTTACTAAGGAAACCCTAATTTAGAAACTCCTGATTCTTGATGATCTGAAATCTCCTTGATGAATCATGATCAACCCTTGATCAAATGATGAATTTTACTTCATATACTTGATGTTGGCAAAAAATCATGAAATTTGACTTTGGTTTGACCACAGTTGACCTCAGTTTGACTTTTTAACTGCTTTGACTGATTTTGACTTATCTGATCATCTGACTGAGCAAACTTCTGAGAAAAGTCTTGAAACTTGTCATGGGGGTTCTTAGACACATATAAGATGTTATGAAGCTCACTTGAAGTCTTGTAAGTCCATTTAGCCTGATTAAAGTCAAAACCCTAGTTTAGGATGCATTGCTTAGGAGGATGCATTGTCTGAGGGAATTGTCCATTCTTCTGACTATTTGTGAACTTTGTGAACCATCGTAAGATGTCTTGTGAATCTCATGGGAAGTATTGTGAATCTTGTGAACCTTGTGAACCTTGTGAACCTTCTTAGCACACAAAGTCTTGTATTGTGAGGGCAAATTTTGGGGTGCAACAGCTGCCCCTGTTCAATTTTCTGAAACCTGAGGGGTTAGATTGGTATATGTGCCAGTCGTGACCTGGAAGGTTGAAGGGGATTGAACACAAAAGCCCAAAAATTTGCACTCACCGGTGAATAGAGTAATACTGATGATTAGTTGTATATGCTTGAGTGGGCTTAAAGATGCCACTTGGAAGAACTAGGGATGTGCTTAGAGATGCCATCAGGATGAACTGGAGATGGGCTTAAAGATGCCATCTAAAATATCTGGATGTGGTGATGTTCTGATGTTGATACTGGATATCAGTACTAGGTCTTTGTATAGGCCATCTCTGAATCATTTATGCAACATGATTTGAATTGCTGAATGGACCAGTAGAAATAAATCTTCGTGGCGATTATCTCTTCTGGAAATATCTTGGATTAGGGAGCGGATCTTTGTACAGACCGTTTGCCTACTCTCCAAGGTCAAAAGAACGTCAGGATTAGTTTTTCTGAAAAATATATTGAACCAGTGAATGGATCTTTTTACAGACCGTTTTCCTGCTATTCAAGGGGCCAAAAGAACGTCGGGATTTGTTCTTAAGGGTCAAAAGAACGTCAGGATTTGTTCTTCTGAAAAAGTCTTGAACAAGGGGCCAAAAGAGCGTCAGGATTTGCTCTTAAGGGTCAAAAGAACGTCAGGATTTGTTCTTCTGAAAAAGTCTTGAACAAGGGGCCAAAAGAGCGTCAGGATTTGCTCTCTTAAGGGTCAAAAGAACGTCAGGATTTGTTCTTCTGAAAAAGTCTTGAACAAGGGGCCAAAAGAGCGTCAGGATTTGCTCTCTAGGGTCAAAAGAACGTCAGGATTTGTTCTTCTGAAAAAATCTTGAACAAGGGGCCAAAAGAGCATCAGGATTTGCTCTTAAGGGTCAAAAGAACGTCAGGATTTGTTCTTCTGAAAAAGTCTTGAACAAGGGGCCAAAAGAGCGTCAGGATTTGCTCTCTTAAGGGTCAAAAGAACATCAGGATTTGTTCTTCTGAAAAAGTCTTGAACAAGGGGCCAAAAGAGCGTCAGGATTTGCTCTTAAGGGGTCAAAAGAACGTCAGGATTTGTTCTTCTGAAAAAATCTTGAACAAGAGGCCAAAATAGCGTCAGGATTTGCTCTTAAGGGTCAAAAGAACGTCAGGATTTGTTCTTCTGAAAAAGTCTTGAACAAGGGGCCAAAAGAGAGTCAGGATTTGCTCTTAAGGGTCAAAAGAACGTCAGGATTTGTTCTTCTGAAAGAGTCTTGAACAAGGGGCCAAAAGAGCGTCAGGATTTGCTCTTAAGGGGTCAAAAGAACGTCAGGATTTGTTCTTCTAAAAAAATCTTGAACAAGGGGCCAAAAGAGCGTCAGGATTTGCTCTTAAGGGTCAAAAGAACGTCAGGATTTGTTCTTCTGAAAAAGTCTTGAACAAGGGGCCAAAAGAGCGTCAGGATTTGCTCTTAAGGGTAAAAAGAACGTCAGGATTTGTTCTTCTGAAAAAGTCTTGAACAAGGGGTCAAAAGAGCGTCAGGATTTGCTCTTAAGGGTCAAAAGAACGTCAGGATTTGTTCTTCTGAAAAAGTCTTGAACAAGGGGCCAAAAGAGCGTCAGGATTTGCTCTTAAGGGTCAAAAGAACGTCAGGATTTGTTCTTCTGAAAAAGTCTTGGACAAGGGGCCAAAAGAGCGTCAGGATTTGCTCTTAAGGGTCAAAAGAACGTCAGGATTTGTTCTTCTGAAAAAGTCTTGAACAAGGGGCCAAAAGAGCGTCAGGATTTGCTCTTAAGGGTCAAAAGAACGTCAGGATTTGTTCTTCTGAAAAAGTCTTGAACAAGGGGCCAAAAGAGCGTCAGGATTTGCTCTTAAGGGTCAAAAGAACGTCAGGATTTGTTCTTCTGAGAAAGTCTTGAACAAGGGGCCAAAAGAGCGTCAGGATTTGCTCTTAAGGTTCAAAAGAACGTCAGGATTTGTTCTTCTGAGGAATGTCTTGAACCAGGGAATGGATCTTTTTACAGACCGTTTGCCTGCTATTTAAGGACATCTTGAGTAGTGTATGGATCACTTCTGATCTGTTGTGAATTGTTGATATAACTTTATCTGCATATAACCTTCCTGCAAGGAGAATGTTAGTTTATGTTATATGTATGCATGCATAGTATGATGCACCTAAGTAAATGTATTATGTATTTATGGATATGTATGTTATGGTATGATGTAAATGATGTATGTATGAAATGATGCTGCCTGAAGCGTCTGGATATCTTCGTATAACAACTGCTGGCCAGGGAAAATAAATCCCAATTCGTTGTTGAAGGATATGAGGAACTTATTCCCATCTTGTTTGATAATATATTATACATAACCTCCCGTATGCTGGGGATAGCAAGGTATAGATAACCTCCCGTCTGCTAGGGATAGTAAAGTATACATAACCTTTGTCTTCGTTTGATAGTAGGGTAGATATAACCTCCCGTCTTCGTTCGTCGTACTCTTATTGGAAAGTAAATTCCCGTATATCCGTATGAGGATAAAAGAGATGGATATAAATTCCAGGGGAGATGTGACCTTATGAAGATGGATTTGTCCTACTGAGGGTTTATAGCTGTTTTGTAAAGATGAACCAGTGAAGCTTCGTTGAAATCCTTCCCTCGTTCGTCCTTAGTAAATACTATTACTGCATTTTTATGCATTTCTGGTAAACATCAATCATATTAAGCACACATGCATTCAAACCCAACTAATGGACGTTTCGCTTATGTAAAATAGGGTAAAAGTAAATCTGGATTCAGAGGGAAAAGTAAAGCTGAACTTGAGAACAGAAACGTTTCAACTTCGAGAGTGTATAACCAATTGGATTTGGAGCTCCTGAAATTTTTAACTTTCCTGAATACCTTCCCTGAAATCCTCATAGTTGGATCTGAAGACATGATAATGACACCATCTGATACTACTGGCGTAGACAATTAATTTCCATCATGGTTTCAGCTGAGAATCCAATATCAAGGTAATACAACGAGAGGAATGTGTCTTCAAATTGTGATGGACCATATGCGCTCCGGGTATTAGATTTGAAGAGAAAGCATTGCCCCTTGGTTGAGGATGAATTATACCATGATGGAAGTATCTGAAATGAGCTACCTCGAGAGAAACAAGCAGAATGCCCCATAAGCATATGCCCTTGGCATTATGAACTTTGCAGTGTTACCCTTGGTAATTCAAATATATGAGAAAAGTTGCCTCTGGCTATTAAGCACTGTTGGATCTGGAACTGGTTGCCCTGAATGATTTGAACAGTAGCTTGGTATGCCCCCTTATTGGGAAGCAGTGACTACGCCCCTGGCATTATGAACTCTATAATGTTACCCTTGGTAACTTAGATAGTTGAGGAGATCTTCCCCTGGCTACTTAAACATAGTTGAATCCTATCCTGATTGCCCCAAATGAGTTAGGCAGTATCATGGCCTGCCCCCTTGATTGGGAGATAATGACTATGCCCCTTTGTATACGTGGACTTTGATCCAGGAAACAACTTTGTTTATCGGAAGGACTTTGGCTCATTAAACATTCATCCTGTAAGTTTCTCCATTTGTCAAACACTCAGGTATCTGCAAACAAATATATTCAAAAATGCAATGCTTATGTCTGTCTTGAAGTTTTTCGAAAAAGAGTTATTTTTGAAAAAACATTTTTTGTGAAAACTGTGATATTAACTCAAGTTTTATAATAAGCCCTAAAGGAGTCAGGATACCTTTTTGTAACAGTACGCTTTCAAACTAACCATGCTTCAGTTAGGACTTTTAAATGGTTGTAACGTGGCCTGGTTCACGGTTTAAGAAACAAAGGATAAAGGCTCAAATTTTATTTGTACCCAACCCAATCTCCATGATGTTCTTCAGTCCTATGCTCAGTTAACTTATGCATTAAGGCTCAAAGGAGTTTGGAATTGTAACACTGACATTTGTGATGGTTCAGAAACCAAAAATTTATTTGAACATTCAGTCATCTTTCTTTGTTGAAGATTCATAGTGACCTCTTTTTTATTTTGACTTTGTTATATCTTCTTTTTGCCTGAACTGTTTATTTCAAGGTTACAGTCAGCAGGATGTCTTAAATTTTTTTTTACTAAGTCTCTTTCATAGGTTTTGACTTAGTGGGTTTTTCTTTTGCTGGATATTGACTGTCAGGTTTAATGATTACAGAGAACCATCATTAGTTGTGTACAACACAGATATTTGGCATATTTGAGTTAACCGAGTAACTACCCTGCCCCGGGTTATGAATAAGGGTTTTAATTTGTGCGAGAATAAAAACTCCTACTTCATAGGCTCAAAAGGGTTGACTAGGGATTAAATTCCTTATATCTCCACTGTTTAGGAATTGAAACAATGCCTGTACATCGTCAGCATAGTCTGTTCAAAAGCATACTGCATAAGATTATGGTATTGTTTTCGTCATCCTCCCTCTACAGGCTTATAGCTTTATCAGGAGTTAAATATCACAAGATAGAAATAAGAAGCATAATTCAAAATATAGTGGAACGAATGGATTAATTCAAGACAAACATATGCAATGCATTAAAGAAAACAAAAGTTTAACATAATAGTAAGTGTTCAAACAAATAAAAGAAATTACAAATAAAAAATTCAAATGTTGTCCCATCCAGTTGGCTGAATGTCTTCAATTGCAATCTGTGAACTTTGAGGAGCATTATACTTCACCATGAAATCAAATTTTCCACTTGGATGCCCCAAGGTGCCCCATATCTCAACAGGCATAGGTATTCTTCCTTTCTTGTTATTTTGGGCTACTTGTCTTGCAGCTTCGGTGTTTGATGGACGATGGTAAAATTCAACTTGACCTTCTGGAGTAACCTCTAGGATTCCTTCGTCAATCAGATCTTGAAACTTCTTATTCAATGCCCAACAGTTATTAGTATCGTGTCCAGGACTGTTGGAGTGATACTTACACTTTGCCTTGGGATTATAGCGAGGAGAAGAGGTGTTTGGATTTTTAGGAGCATTTTCCAAGGAAATTAGCTTCATCTCCAACAGGCATTGCAAAACTTGTGGCATTGGTGTGCTGAACTTGATGAACTTCCTTTTACATTCCTTGTGTTGGGGTAGATTAACCTTATCAGGTCTTTCTTCTTCAACTGAAGAACAATCAATGGCAACCGGTTTCTTACCTTCTTTTATCCTCATCTTTTTTCCAACCAAATCAGCTTGTTTTAATGGAGGTTGACTAACAATTAGATTCCTGACTCCATTAATTTGAAGTTTACGGACAAAGGCTCTTAACTCTTCTTGTCCCTAAGCTAAACTTTGAATTAGAACCACCTGGTCATTCATCTGGGTCCTCATTTCTGTCATCTCAGCTTGTAATTGTTTCAGCTGATCATCCTTGTTGTTCTCAAGATTCTTCTTCTTAGCCAGCAGTGTCTTCAATTCATCCTGCCCCTTGGTCAGGTTCAGGATCAGCTCTTGGAACTGTGCGTTTTGTGCCTGGAGATCCTTAACTGTTTGTTCAAGAGCCATTGCTGAAATAAACAGCGAGAAGATGAGAAACCTGTGCACAATTATAAACCTGTGATGCAATGATATGGAATGTAAATGCGTATGCAATGTTTTCAAGGACCGCAGGATTTAAATTTGCTTAAACAAACACGAAGGTAAACTTTTATTAGTAATAACTTTGTTTTGCCTCTTGGGCATACAAAAGATGGGGTTTTAAGTCTCCCATGGACATTTCCTCTTTGTGTTGAGGTATGAGTTGAGATTCCGTTCCTCATGAAGTTGCTTTGTTAGTTCCAGGATTCTTTCTTGGCTTGCTTTGTAATGAGCCTCGAAAGTATCCCTTTGTTCCTTCAACTGGATCCAGGATCTCTGTAAGTCTTCCATGTCAGTAGGCATGTCTGGGTGAAGGATGGTATAAGCAGTGTCTCCTTCAGCAACAGGTTCCATGGTAACTGGCAGGATAGCAGGATATGGCATCATGAGAGTCTGAGCACGAGATCGCACCCATCTGAGATAAGCTTCCATAGGAATAGTGTACTTAGGCTCCAGTGTCTTGCTGTCAACCCTGTTTACCTTTCCCCAAGCTCGTATGAATCTCTGGCGGTAACCTTGAAGATCGTTGTCGTAATCGAACACAATGCCCTGAATCAACATGTCATGTGGACCATCGCTCCGAGCGTAACCAAACTGTCGTAAAGCTAGAGATGGGTTGTAGGTGATGCCCCCTCTTATGCCTAGAAGTGGCACATTAGGAAACTCCCTACAACGGTCAGTAATGGTGACATTCTCCATAGATCTGGAGCACCAATGGATGTCTGAGTGAGAAAGTGACATGATCCTCTTGGACCATCTGAACCCTTGCTCATTCTTCATTACTGAGCGAGGAAGGTGAGAAATAAACCACCTGGATAGTAAAGGTATGCAGCACATCAAAGTTCCTCTTGCCCTTGTAGTACGGGTATGAAGAGAATGTAGGATATCTCAAAGCAATGTAGGTACTGGATTGTGACTCAGGAATATGTTGATGGCATGAACGTCTATGAACTGATCTGGATTGGGGAACCATACTAAGCCATAAATCAGCAAGGCTAAGATCTCCTCAAAAGCATCATAGCTCATGGCCTTCAAGAACACTTGAGCTTTATCCATTAACACCTTAGCAAGAATACCTTTAACTCCGCTTCTCGTTTCTAGAACAATGTCAGATTTTTTCAGATGTAGAGCTGCAGCAATAACCTCTGGTTTAAGCTCTTTCTCCAGGCCTGTGAAGGGTCTTTGATCAAGAACAGGTATGCCCAGAAGTTTAGAGAACTCTTCCATGGTTGGAACCAGCTGGTAGTCAGGGAATGTAAAGCAATGGTGCTTAGGGTCAAAGAACTGGAACAGAACACTCATCATGTCTTCATTGAACCCTGAAGTGACTAGATCCAATAGGTGACCATGTCTCTTGATGAACTGGGAATGATCAGACACTTGAGCAACCAACTCTTTAAGCTTAGCAGGTATGCCCACAAAGTTGATCCTGATGGTGTTTCTACGAGCAGAAGCCATGACCTGCAACAAAGAACAAAGATAAATCCCTTGGTCCTTGAAATGGTTAGGGAAAATGCTATGCTTATGATGCATGATGATGTCATGATGTTATGCTCAATCACAAACATGTGGCACACACAAGCAAGTCACACAATAGCCCTAGGTTTAAAGGCTTGCATGAGGTTCAAAGGTAAGTACCCTCCCCTGAAGTTAGTTGGTTCATCCTGTCCTATGAAAGTAACCAGGTTCTAAGGGATCTCAATATCATTGATCCTTCACAAGGGTGGTTGTTCAGTAGGCAACTTACTTGCCAACCAAAACCCTCCAAGTTTAGAATCTCAATGAGCGTAGTATCGAGTGTCAACCAACTTCAGTCTGTACCAAAGCCGGTTACCTCACTACTTTCTAAAGGCCAAGATGAGTTAACTAGGGTTCTAAAAGTTAGTTAGTGCATTGACAACATATGTCAGCCTCATATTATCCTCAACTTGACTTAAGGAACATAAGCACCAACCAAGAAGTCGCACTAACTATGGCCACCAGATCAACCGTATCGATATACGTCGTACAGTTTCCTTGGTCTATTGCCATTTACCTAAGGTACACTAGATCCGGGTTAGGACCTTTCACACATAAGAGCACCCCAACAAGATAATATAAAGCAAACAAGGCAAACAATTTAAAGTGATCTAATTCCTAAGGGTACCCCTCTTTTATATTAAATCCCCAGCAGAGTCGCCAGTTCTGTAACACGGTGGGAGAACTGACTTTAGTTATGTTGCGGATAGCAAGAGTCGCCACCGACTTTTATTTTATCCAAAAAGGAAAGGGTATAAAAGAACACGAAAGACCTTAAGAGATATTTTTGGGTCCGGGGGGTAGGTTATGTAAAGGGAAGGTGTTAGCACCCTTTACATCCATGGTTATCCATGGGCTCTTAGTTACTTAGCTCACTTTTGAATTGTTTTTGAAAATGTGAAGTGTGTGAATAGAAAATTTTCATATGAGTTAATAATGATCCATGTACGGATGCGTAAAAACTTGTGTTTGAAAATTTGTTTGAAATTTGTGAAGTGTTTGAAAAGTTTTTGAATGGTGAGCAAGTAACTATGAGGAACCTACCCTAAAGTTTAAGTCTTTCTGTTCTTGAATCCTTTAAGTGGTAAGACTATCCCTATTATTAAGGAATAGGTAGTCATTACCTTGGATGTGTGGGACAAGTAAGGGTCATCTGTTTAATGTAGGCAACTGTAGGGTGTATTAAGCAATTTTGGAGGGACTGTCATCTTTATTCGAAAGGGACAAGATCATTACGAAGGCAACATTCGAAAAGGGACTTGATCTTTTATTGTTAAGGGACTAGATGACTTTATTTTGAGGGACTTTTGCTTTATACACCCTACTTGACCTTTTTGATTAGGCAACATGAGAGGTATCCCTAAGGAAGTGAGATGGCGATCAAAGATCGACTTACGTGTGTGAGTGTACAATTTTAAATATTTATCTTTTGAATTAAGTGATCTAAATTAATTTTAAATAACATACATGTTTACACTCCCTATTTTTACTAACCATGACATAAAAATAAATAATTTAAATATTACAAAATATTACATCCAGGAGCAATTACAATAATAATAATAAAGCAAATTAAATAAATAGCAAAATAAATAAATAATTATAATTGGGTTAGTGAAAATAATAATAATAAAAATAATATCAAATTTAATGAGGTTAGTAATAATAATAATAATAAATCACAATATCTATAAATGGGGTTAGTAATAATAATAATAATAAATCACAATATATCTAAATGAGGTTGGTAATAATGATAATAAATATGAAAATAAATAGCATTAATGATAAAATAAATAAGAATATTAGCATAATAATTACAAGATCAAATTTTTATGAACAATTATTATTTAAGATTGCGAAGAAAATATAAACAATTAATTATCATAAAGTCTTAAATGCTATAAAAATTAAGTTAATTATAAACATATTATGAAAATAAATTATATTAAATTAACAAGTTTTAATTATTTTTTAAAACATATATTAAAAAATTATTTACATACATAACTAGATTATAAACAATTATAGAATATTTACATATTATAAAAAAAATAAATTAAACATTTTAATTTTTAGATTTTATGTACAAAATTTTAAATTATAAACAATGTAGGTCATATTTACATATTATAAAAATAGGATCAATTATGATTATATTTACAAAATTTAATAAGATAGATACATGAATGAAGATATGATCATACAATTATATTTACAAATTTAAAGATTATAATAAAATTTTATTCACTAATTAAAATATAAACAAGAATTACAATTAGGTTTTTTTTTAGAAAAATATTTTAGGGTTTTGAAAATAATTAGGATTTAATAATTTATAAAATTGCATTAGGGTTTTAAAAAAGATATTATGATTAAATTAGAGTTTGCAAAAATAAATTAAATTTTATATACAACAAAATATAAATCTAATTATTATTATATACATGTTTTTAATTTTAAATGTATAATTATAAAAAACTAAGTTTAGAATTAGAAAACATTTACATGATTATAATATAATTAACAAAACAATGAAATCATAAAAAAAAAAATTGAAACTTTCCTGGCTGGGAATTGAACCCAGGATGCCTTGCTTGACAAGGCCCATGCCATACCACCAGGGTCCTTAGCTTCTTTCATGCGCGTACCAACCACCAGGCCACTTATCATCCTATGAAATAATATACAAACAACACAATAAATATACAAATCAAAATTCAAAAATCTGAAGCGCGCGAAGATCTTCATCTTCAACCTTGGGTTCGCAGGTTTTCCTGCGAATTTATCTACAACTTTTCCTGCGATTATTCCTACCAATACAACCTGCGAACATCAAACACTATTCAAACAGCACAATTTTATCAAATTAAAAACATCTTTAACTTCCTTGCAACCTGTACAATCCAATTATGTCAACCAAATTCATTTATATTGTGTAAATTGAAGAACCCAAATTTAGAGCTTTAAACCCTAAACATGGTATACTCATGATTCGGCCATAACTCTTCACCAAACTATCCAGACTTCATCTATAGCCAATAACAAACATCAATATATCATTAAAATCCATTATCAATAAGTAAATATGATGATTCGGAAAAAAAATATATGAAACACATGGATGATTCGGTTCATGCATTATGGAGTGTTTTGGATGCAAATAAGTGTTGGTTTCCACTCAATGAGGTCCAAGGATCATGGCTGTGTTCTCAAATTACCTTCAAATGTCCTGGAAGATTGAAACCGAATGTGAGTTTTTGAGAGGTTTTTTGGTTTATGAAACTTACTCTTGGGAGGCAGAAATTTTTTTTTTCTTGATGATTGCATTATGTTTAGTACTTATAGATGAGTGAACTTAGGTCATAAAATTGAATTGTCATGTGGAAATTTTGATTTAAAAAGATTCATATTGATCATGTCTTAAAAGTTCAATATTCTTGCATAAAGGCTTACTATTTTAAGACAAATCTCATGATTTCTTTCCTCTTCAACTTCAATCATCATTTAAGATATTCTAGAAACCAAATCTCCATTAAATAACATATTTTCATATTTTATTTCTATTTAAAATGATTTTTTTATGAATTAAATCAAAATAAATAAAAATAAAATAATAAAAATTCTGATTTTTAATCATTTGGGTCGTGCATGATGATGGTGTATGGATTGGATCATAATTTGACAAGCCCATTTGGAAAGAATTGGTTTTAGACCTCCATTTTCATCATAAACCAACTCAAAATTTCCCAACTTTGCAAGGGCACATCACCTTCAATTTTAATGCTATGAGGGTGTTCTTTGACATTTTGGAAAGCTTGAAGAGTCCTCTAAACAACCCCATTGGTTTCATGTCCATATCATTTACCAATCTCAAGTTATGCCCTTTTGAAGTTGTTGACTTTTTGTTGACTTTCAAAATGACCTATAATGTCTTAGCTCATACCTTCCAAATGAAGCATTTTTGGGCTTGGCTTGTGAGACACAAAGTTGTAGAGAATTCAATTTTCTTCAAAATGAGATTTAGATGGAGACTTGGTGATGAAGTATGTGAAAGTTATGGCTGGTCAAAGTTCAGTTGACTTTTACTGAGGAAACCCTAATTTAGAAACTCCTGATTCTTGATGATCTGAAATCTCCTTGATGAATCATGATCAACCCTTGATCAAATGATGAATTTTACTTCATATACTTTATGTTGGCAAAAAATCATGAAATTTGACTTTGGTTTGACCACAGTTGACCTCAGTTTGACTTTTTAAGTGCTTTGACTGATTTTGACTTATCTGATCATCTGACTGAGCAAACTTCTGAGAAAAGTCTTGAAACTTGTCATGGGGGTTCTTAGACACATATAAGATGTTATGAAGCTCACTTGAAGTCTTGGAAGTCCATTTAGCCTGATTAAAGTCAAAACCCTAGTTTAGGATGCATTGCTTAAGAGGATGCATTGTCTGAGGGAATTGTCCATTCTTCTGACTATTTGTGAACTTTGTGAACCATCATAAGATGTCTTGTGAATCTCATGGGAAGTATTGTGAATCTTGTGAACCTTGTGAACCTTGTGAACCTTCTTAGCACACAAAGTCTTGTATTGTGAGGGCAAATTTTGGGGTGCAACAGTGAGCAACAACATCTTGAAACAATAGGAACTGAGAAGAACTTGCCCCTTGGTAGGATCACTGACCAAGTTTCTTAACTGTTTGAAAATTCCTTGATGAGGAAAGTTTAATTGAAAATAAAAAGTGTTTGTACAAACTTGGTAATTTTAATGCAAAGTTCAATGCAAAGTTTGAAATCAAGAATCATTTTCGGAATGAAATTTATTGATGTAAAGTAAATGAAAATATTGTCAAAACATAGCGGTTGAGACAATCATGAAAGATAAAGCAAAAGTAAGAAACAAATGATTGGTAAAGAACTTGGGAGTCAGTTTACGCAACCTCGTTGTAGTATGCTTTTCAAAAGAAACCTGGATTCAATTAGGACTTTTGAAGATTGTAACATGGTCTGGTTCACGGTTTATGAATCAAAGGATATAGGCTCAAAGTTTATTTGTACCCAACCCAACTTCGTGATGAACTCCAGTCCTACATTCAATTAATTCAGCCTATGCATTCAAGTTCCAAGATATTTGGGATTGCACAGATGAAGATGATTCATAAACCAAAGGATTTTGAGATAGCAGTCGCATCTTTCCTTTTGTTATTTCTAGTGAGGACTTTAGTCAACTCAACTTATTTTTGCTGAGGAATTTTGATGACCTCTTGACAAATCATTCTTTTTATTATCCCTAACTTTTGCCTGAACTGTGTCATTTCATCTTACAGCCAGCGGGATGCCCCTAGTTTTTGCCTAAGTCTCCTTCATAGGTTTTGACTTAGCGGGCTTTGATTTTTTTCAATAATTTTTTTTTCGATATCATTCTTTTTTGAAAGATAATGACTGCATGGCTTAATGATTACGACGAACCATCATTGGCTTTTGAATTGAGAAACATCTTCAACACTTCTTTGATGTGTGTGAAGGAAGACTTGAGATTGCAACCTTTATTGAAAGGTGTCTTGCATGATTCTCTTGTACTTGAATGCACGTTTGAATTAATTGAGAACTACCCATCCCCGGGTTAAAATTGAGGGTTTTTTCGAATAGAAAGAAACTCCAACTTCAAAGCTCGAAGGGGTTGACAAGGGATTAACTTCCTTATTTTTCCAGTGTTTGGGATTTGAAACAATGCATGTATATCATCAGCCAAGTCTCAATTGAAAGCATACCAACAACAGTTATGGGTATCTCGTTTTCATCATCCTCCCTCCAATCATTGTAAAAATTTGAGAAAAGATAAATGAACTTGAAATGTGAAGCATAAAGATGCAATAGTAAATGAAATTGAATCAAAACAAAGCAATGCTCATTTCATTAAAACCATCATGAAAGTACAAACAAGCTTAAAAGCAAACAAGTCAATACAATTGAAGAAAATTGCAAACATGAAGAAACAATGGCCTAGTGATCCATCAACAACAAGGATGAGCTATCCCGTCTGATATTCTGGCCTTGAAGAAAATTTGACAATTGAAGCCTTCTAGAAGATTCACTTCCCAAGCTTCGACAAAGGATTGTTGATAACATTGGGATTAAGGTCATTAAAGTAAAGGATGTTGTTCCTGACAAGTTCTTGCATTTTAGCTTTCAGTGCAAAGCAATGTTCCAGGTCGTGACCAGTTCCACCTTGATGAAACTCACAGCGAAGATCCGATCTATAACCAACTGGAAGAGGATTTGGAACAGGAGGCGGAGGCCTAGTAGTAATTAAACCATTATTAATCAAAGAAGGAAACAACTCAGTGTAAGGCATCGGAATAGGGTCAAAGTTTGGCCTATTGCGATACTGATTTTGTCCAGCAGCAGGATGAAGAGCTTGAGCTTGAGCTCGAATTTGAACTTGAGCTTGAGTAGGTTGAGTTTTAACAACAGGAGCAACTGCGGCTACATATGGTTGAACATATCGTTGTTGCGGGCGATAAGGCCTCCTCTCAGTTGAAACAGCATAAGCATCACCATCTCTTCTCTTGTGAGGATTCCCAAAAGACTTTCTTGCAGCATTAGGAGCTTCAGAATTAGTAATCTTACCTTTCTTGATACCTTCCTCTAGTCTTTCTCCAATAGTGACTAGATCAGAAAAACCAGATGAAACACTTCCCACCATTTTCTCCCAAAAGAACGGTTGAAGAGTGTCCATGAACAAACCGGTTAATTCCTTTTCGGGCAAAGGTGGTTCCACTTGAGCAGCTAGCTCTCTCCAACGCTGAGCACACTCTTTGAACGATTCTTTCTCTTTCTGTGACATGTTTTGAAGTTGACGACGATCAAGCGCCATGTCCAGATTGTACTTATACTGCCTTACAAAAGCATCAGACAAATCTTTCCAGCTTCGGATGTGACTCTTCTCAAGTCCAACATACCACTTCATAGAAGCACCACTCAAACTATCTTGAAAACAGTGAATAAGCAACTTGTCATCCTTAGCATGCGCAGCCATTTTGCGACAATACATCAGCAGATGAATCTTTGGACAAGTATGACCATTGTACTTTTCAAATACAGGGACTTTGAATTTATCAGGAAGAACCAGGTCGGAAACCAAACACATGTCTATTGCAGAAGAACCGAAGACATCCTTTCCTTCTAGACCTCTTACCCTCTTCTCAAGAGTCAAACATTTCTCTCTAACTTCATCCATATATCCAGGTTCACCCTGACTTTCAACTTGTTGACCAGCAGCTTGGTACAAGAAAGGAGAATTCTGATAAGTAGTCTGAGCAGTAGTGTGCACAACAGGTTGAGGTTCAACAAAAGTCGGAGCTGAAAAGACTGGCACAACAGATGGACCTCCCACTTGAGCAGTAGCAGAAACTGGCACATAATCCGGAGGTAACCCATATTCTGGCCAAGTAGAAACTGGTTGCTGAGTAACAGGAGGGTCAACAACAGCAGTAAAAACTTCAGAGATAACAGTCCTTTGAGGTGGTTCACCTCGAGCAATCAGAACTTGCATCATTTCAGTGAGCCTGGTCATACCGGCCTTCAACTCATCAATCTCCATTCGGACTTCCATGTTATGTTGTTCTTGGTGTTCCATTCTCAATCTGATAGCTCTCAATATGTTAGCAGCTCTAGTACCGTATCTGTGGTGAGGAGTCAGCTTGACGGATCAACAGACAACTGAGGAAAGAAACAACCGGGATGAGTTCCCACACAACTCGGATGAACGCAAGAATATGCGAGGATGCAATGATATGCAATGTTCACTTCCATTTTCAGAAAAACAACTCGATTATTGCAAACATGGTCAACATCGAGAGTATGGTCATGAACAATCTTGACAAAAAGGAATATTTGTTTTTTCCAATATTTGCAATAATCGGAATTATTTTCCTTGACAAATGGTTGTGATGATGATCATGATGAGTATGTAGATGCAACAAACACAAACAAGATCACGCAAAGCACACATATTCAAAGGTTCGAATCACGAGCATGGAGTCATGGTAACAGAACACCAACCCACACAGGCATGTACTAAGGTTTGTCTTCATTGTACCTGCAAAAAACCAAAAGGGTGCTAACAGAGGTTCCCGGAGTTAACAGCCATCTTTAGAATATCATCGGTACGTTGGATTACTCCCCAACCGATAACATTCTTAAAATAGACCTCGTCCGAGTGTAGTATCGCGTGACAACCACCTTAAGTTTACACTCACATAGTCTCCGCACTACGTTCCTAAATTGGCTTAGATTGGTTAAGGGTTCTACGGTCCTCAGTATGATCAGCTCAAGGTCGGAAAATAATGCCACGTACGATTACTCGTCATGACATTGATAGTCCAAGAGAGCCTAACTGAGTGGAGATTATCAAATTGATATCGCTTTGGACTACTCCATCACGTATCGCTTCGAATATCGCCGTCCTATCATAAGTTCCACTCAGATCCGGGTTAGAATCTATCTCACAAAGTATCACCAAAACCGAAACAGAACAACCAAGTAACAAACAATCAAACTAAAGCAGTAAATAAATCAAAGTAGGCCGAATCCACTTAGAGATTGACTTCCCCAGCAGAGTCGCCACTTTTCTGTAGCGGTAAAATCATGAGTGTAAGCTATTGATTAACTTAACTCAAGGTACACAGAGTCGCCACCGCGCTTTTATTTATTTCCAAAAGGAAAAAGGTAAAAGAACGAATAAAAACCTAAGAATCTAAAAGCAAAAGCTAAAAGAAACAAACAGAGAATGGGTAAGGGGATTGGTTACAAACCGGGAAGGTTTTACGCACCCGACTTATCTGTGGTACTCCACGGGAACCCTTTGAAATATTTACTGCATTTTTGGTTTGAAATGGTTTGCTTAAAAATGATTGAAGGGGTGAGGAGAAGAATGTTTTTTAAGATTTTGGTGTTTGAAGAGACGATTGTCTCATGCCTACGTACCCACAAAGTGCAATGCGAGATCAAAACCCCGTAGTTCGTGGTACAAATTGTGAAAAGGCAAATGAGTTGAATTGATTTTAAAATATAGAGATAAGTCGTCATTCTTTAGCGAATAATTCCACTAGAAAGAATGAATCATATCTAAACATAAAAAAAGGTTAAAAGAAACGTGCGCGAGGGCACAAAAACAATTGAATGAGTTTTGAAAGTTTTAAAGTTTTTTGAGAAAGAAAGTTTCGATATGCTTATGTAGTTTAGCATTTATTTAAGGAAATGAAATGAAAAAGTAAAAACACATGACCGAAGTCAAGGTTTGATTGAGAAAATGTTTGAAATTTGAAAACAAAGAAAGTTTTTAAAATAGGAAGGAGATTTGAAAATTGAAGAAGTGGGAAGAGATGAAGGGACTATCCTAAGACTTGAAAATAAAAGCTAAAGGAAGAACGATCAAACCATATGGCAAGCATTCTTTGAAACAATCGGATTTCCATCTTCATAATCAAGTGAACTCAATCGGAGCCAAAGTCTTCAATCCATAACAACTCAAGCAAATAAATGATCCTAGAATCTAAGTCCAACTCCAAGTCTCATGCTAAGGATAGTAACCATAGTCCGAAATTAAAGTCAGCAATTTTTTAGATGTTTAATCATTTATTAATGTTTTTGTGTCCAAATGGACAAAGGAAAAATCACAAGCATAATAATATAAACAATAAGCAATATGATGAATGATATAGTATAATAAGCATAATAAGAGAGATAAGGAGCGAGAAATTGAAGTAAAAAGGATAAGGTGCGAGAGATTGAATTAAAATGTTAGTATATTAATATTATAACAATATTTACATAATAAGTGGTATGATGAACTTAATCAAGCACAACCACGAAACAAAAAATAACAAAATCGAGGCAACCGGATCCAAGTGGATCTTATTCCGAGTCGGGACAAGTTTAGGTCTATGTTAAGCAATCGCCGAGTAATTTACGAAGTAATTACCCTACAAATGAGGTCGGCCACCACTAATTAAAGTGAAAAATATTCGTGTTAATACATGTTAGAGAAACGATATTATGAATCGTTCTCCGAAAACATGCCACACTAAAAGAAAAGGTAATGGTCTAATCTTAATCGGGATTTCTCATTGAATTAACGAAGGCAACCTATCACAATTCCAAAGTATGGAGAATGATCCAAATGATCATTCATCCATAGATTTGAAATAATGAAGATTAAGCATCTTCGAAAACCAATAATCGCGAATCGGAGATCTCATCGACCAAAAAGAAAAAAAATAAGATGAATAAGAAAGATGGATCTAATTCAAAATCCACATCCAAAAATCAACAAATAGAAATAAGAAACAATATAAAGAACTCATAAAAAAAACTATAAATAAAAAATATTAAAACCTTTTTTTTTTAAAGTTTCTAAAAGATTTTATAAGCCTATGTCTATTTTTCTTCTAAAAAAATAAGAGATCATTAAAAAAAGGAACTAAAGAAGCTAACATATCACTTAAAAAATAAAGAAAAAAGAAATTAATAAAAAAATGGATGAGGCGCAGGATCAGTGAGGTGTGAAGAGGAAACTTGTTTCAATTTTTTGTCCTTCAAGCCCAAACAACACTTAGTTTTTACAAAAAACAAATTAAATAAAACAATGATAAAGTATGATAAAACACATAAGTTGTACTCTTCTTCTTCCAAGAAATAGCATGCGCAAATCAATGTACCTTCCAAACGAAATTCGCCGGAATCAAACAGCAAGAAAGAAAAGCTCCGTCGCCAATCCTTGTAAAACGCCTATCAATACCCGGACGTGTCTCCTTCGAAGCTTCCGGGAAGAATCCTCAGACGAATTTGCTCGTTTTCGATCGATTCGCTCAATTCTTCGATTTCAAATTCTGCTATTTCCGATTCGCAAATCTCTCTATGTGTTTGTTATTGTTGTTGTTGATTTATTTGATGAAGGATTTTTCTGAACTTGGATTGATAGATTTTTGGTTCTTAAATTGATGAAATCGAAAGAGATAATTATTGATTTATGCAGGGATTTCTTAGGCTATCCAAGCTTCAAAAAATGAAAGGGAGATGGCTGGTTTTATAGAAGATTGGTGAAGATTGGGGGGAAAATTGATGCTGCCATTTTGATGTTTGTGAGTCTGCGTTTTAGGTTCACAAGTAAAGCGTGATTTTGTTTGCGTTTTTGAATTTCTACAGATGCGTTTGGATGTTTTTCATGTGTGTCCGTGTGTATGCGTGATGCTGGAAATTAAGTTAGGCTGGGCCTGCGTGTGACGGCTAATGGCTTGTTGACTTGTGTTGTAGCTGCGGAAAGCGTGTTCAGGTGTTTACGGCTTGTGAGTGATGCGCGTGCGAAGCTGAGTTTGAAGTTTGTGGCTTGAGTTTTATTGGAGGCTTCAATGTGTTTCAGTGGGTGTATGCGGCTGGGAAAGGTGTTGGCTGGTGTATGTTTGTTGCGTACGGAATGGCTTGAAGAATGGGCTGGTAGTTGGGAGGCTTGAAGAATGGGCGTGATGTAGGCTTGTTGTTTTTGTTATTGGCTAGCTGATGTGAGGCTGGGAGTGTGACGTTGAAAGTGCATCTCACGTGCGTGAAGATAGTGGCTTTTTCCAATATTTTTTTTTTGCAAAAGAAAACTTATATAACGGAGTGTGGGCTAAAATATAATGGGCTTAAATGTTCAAAAGAAATGGTGTGTTTAGAATAAAAAATGGATATTGATATATTTAAAGAAAGAAAAATGGGATATTTGATTTAAAGTAAATAAATTTGGATATGAAATGGATTAAAAGGATAAACATGGTTATAAAAACGGGATGAAAAAAAATCGGGAATGATGAAAATGAACAAAAGGAATTGAAAAATAGAAAAAAAAATGGATAATGATGTGGATATTTAGTTTATGGATGAGAATGGATATGAAACCTTGATTTTAAGCCCACAATAACCTCTTGATTTTTCGCACAAACCTCTAATAAAATGAACACAACCAATTCTAATCCACTGCACAACTTGCCGCTTATACCACAATCACTTGAAATCGTCTGAAAACTGCCCAAATGATTTGAATTCACGTTGAGGAAAATAAATCCACAGATGAATTGCTGATGAACTGATGAACACTGATAAACCTGAAGATTCAAACCGAACTTCACACGCAACACTGCTCGATAAACTGATGAATTTTCGCACACAACAAAACTTGAACTTTGAACATGCATTGTCTGAGAAATAAACCACTGGCACAAATAACTTACAGTTGAACAATCTTTTGATAGTTTGACCAAGATTAGGTCAAACGTCCATCTGAATTGAATCATAACTGAACAACCACATCTGAGTTGAAAACACTGCCTTATCTTTGAAAACCTGCAACACAGAGAAGAAGAAGAAACAGACTGCACCATTTTTTTTGTATTTTGGTTAGAGGTTAGTAAATATAAACAGATAACGACAATTAAACATGGTGATCCTCTGCAAGGCATAAACCTGCACCTGAAAAAGGATAAACGAACAGTGTGTGATCTTGTTTGTATGCAAAATTCAGATGAAATGCGTAAAAATCTTAGGGTAAAAAATTAGGGTCTGACACAACCAACTTCAGTCTTTACCAAAGCTGGTTATCTCACTACTTTCTAAAGGCCAAGATGGGATGACTAGGGTTCTAAAAGTTAGTTATTGTATTGACAACATATGGTAGCCTCATATTATCCTCAACTTTACTTAAGGAACATAAGCACCAACCAAGAAGTCACACTAACTATGGCCACAAGATCAACCATATTGGTATACGCCGTACAGTTTCCTTGGTCTATTGCCATTTACCTAAGGTACACTAGATCCGGGTTAGGATTTTTCACACATAAGAGCACCCAACAAGTAAAGTAAAGCAAACAAAGCAAACAAGTTTAAAGTGATCTAATTCCTAAGGGTACCCCTCTTTTATTAAATCCCCAGCAGAGTCGCCAGTTCTGTAACACGGTGGGAGAACTGACTTTAGTTAAATGTTGCGGATAGCAAGAGTCGCCACCGACTTTTATTTTATCCAAAAGGAAAGGACATAAAAGAACAGGAAAGACCTTAAAAGATTTTTGGGTTCGAGGGGTAGGTTATGTAAAGGGAAGGTGTTAGCACCCTTTACATCCATGGTTATCCATGGGCTTTTAGTTACTTAGCTCACTTTAAACTGTTTTGAGAAGTGTAGTGTGTGATTAAAAATTTTCTTAAGTACTTTATAATGATCCTTGTACGGATATATATAAAGACTTTGTTTTGAAAATTGTTTAAAATGTGAAGTGTAATGAAATGTTTTTAAAGGAGTGAGCAAGTACTTAAGAGGAACCTACCCTAAGTTAAATCTTTTTTGTTCTTAAATGTTCTTTCAATGGTAAGACTATCCCTATTATTAAGGAATAGGTAGTCATTACCTTGGATGTGTTAAGGGACATATGAAGGGTCATCTGTGTTTAGGCAACTGTAAGGTGTCTTAGCAATACAAAGGGACTTATCATCTTTTATTCGAAAGGGACAAGATCATTCACGAAGGCAACATCAAAGGGACTTGATCTTATAATCGTAAAGGGACTTGATGATATTTTTAGGAGAAGGGACCTTGCTTTTAGACACCTTACTTGACATTTTGGTTTAGGCAACATGAGGGATAACCCTTAAGGAAGTGAGATGGCGATCAAAGATCGACTTACGTGTGTGCGTGTATAAGTTCATATATTTATCTTATAATTAGTGATCTAAATTAATTTTAAAATACAAACATGTTATCACTCCCTATTTTACTAACCATAACAATATATTTATAAATAAATAAACGATAAAATACTACGACTATTATAACGCTTTTACAGTTACATAATAATAAAAACAAATTAAATAATAATTATATAATAAAATAAACAATTAAATAAATGGTTAGTGATAAAATAATTATAAGAAGAAAGGTTAGTAATAATATACAATATATATATATATATATATATATATATATATATATATATATATATATATATATATATATATATATATATATAGAGAGAGAGAGAGAGAGAGAGAGAGAGAGAGAGATCAAGTAAGTATTTTTTGATTTAAATAAAAACAAATTTGAAAGAATTTTTAAGATGAAAATAATAATAATAAACCATCTAATAATTATTTACAAAAATAAAGCATGATTAATTATTTAATTATACACATTAAAAAAAATTTATTAAATTTAATATTTAAACAAATAATTAAGGTAAGAAATTAAAGTTGTAAAAACATTAGGGTTTTTAGAAATTAGGGTTAGAAATTTTTTAGAGAAAAATAAAACTAAGGTTTATAATTTAATTCATATTATTAATTTGATTATTAAATAAATATTTACATATTTAAATAAAATAAAAACTAGGATTAATAGTTTAGAAAAATAAATTAGAAGTTTTTTTAGAAAAATATGAAGTTATATATATATATATATATATATATATATATATATATATACATATTATTATTTGAATATATTTTATTGAAATTAAATATAAAACAATAATAACAAAACATAATAACTAAAGAAAATAAAAACTAAAACTTACCTGGGGCAGGGATTGAACCCACGCCCTAGGCATCACCACCCTTGGACCAACATGACCTCCACTGGGCTGCGTGCGCGCTTGTGAATATGAATCAGGCAGCAATCCTTTTGTTGCTTATCCTGCGAAAATTCTCAAAAAAATAAAACAAAGCAAAATGGCCTGGGGGAGGTTTTGATCCCAGGACCATTCATTCGCCAGCCATACGCGCAAACCAACTGAGCCAAGCGCTTTTAGTTGTAACATAACATAACCTAATTCAAAAAATATTAAATCAATAATTTGAATTTTTGCAGATGGCGCCAATGGTCTTCATCTTATTCATCATACCTGCGAATTTTTATACGACTATACCTGCGAATTTTTCTGCGTTTTTCGCACTCTCAAGAATCTACGAATTTGGATCTTGCTTAATACGTAAAATTTCAACAGATTAATCATATAAACATGATCCTCACATCATCCACGATTCATTGACGTTCTTAAAACTCATTTATATTAGTTCCATTGAGAAACCCTAATCGGCTACCTCAAACCCTAACAATGGTGAATCTCTCCTCCTGTACCAAAACTCGAATTAAAGTATCCAGAAACGATTGTTAGCTTACTACAAACAAGAAACGACAATCAAATATAATTTATTTTGCACATATATATATATATATATATATATATATGAAAACGGGAAATTCACAAAGGTGTAAGAAGTTTGATTCGGTTTGAGCCATTCATGAGGTTTGGGATGCATATGATTATTGATACATGATCAGTGATGTTCAAGGATCATTCCTATGTTCTTAAAATACCTTTAAATGCTTTGTAATGGTAAAACCGAATTTGAGTTTTTGAATGATTTTGTGAAGTTTGAATATGGTGTAAGAGGCTGTCAATTCGTGAGTTTATGCTTGCTATGTGTTGTATATATATGACACAATGAAATTAGGTCAAGAGATTCATCAAAACTTTGGATTTTTGGACCTTTTAAGATTGAAAAATATTTGATCTTAAAACTTGAATATCCTTGATCTAGCCTTGCTATTTTGGTACAATCTTCATTATTTTTGTATCAATCAAGTCTAAATATGTTTTAAGACTTTCTAGAAACCAAATCAAATCAAATATCCATTATTTTATATTTTATTTCATTTTAAAATGATTTTTAACATAAAAAATCATAATAAATAAAAATAAAATGAATAAAATTATGAATAAATAAATTTAATTTCGTGCATGATGTCATAGAAGTGTTTGGGTCATAAAAAAGCAAGCCCATTTGGTGAATTATGGTTTTAAGACCCCATTTGCTTCATAAACCCCTCAAACATTTTCCCAACTTTGCAAGGGCACAAATCCTTCAATTTTAATGCTATGAAGGTGTTCTTGGACATTTAGAAACTCCTGATTCTTGATGATCTGAAACTTCCTTGATGAATCATGATCAACCCTTGATCAAATGATGAATTTTACTTCATATACTTGATGTGGGCAAACAATCATGAAGTTTGACTTTGGTTTGACCACAGTTGACCTCAGTTTGACTTTTTGACTGCTTTGACTGATTTTAACCTATCTGATCATCTGACTGAGCAAATCTTTTGGGAAAGTCTTGAAACTTGACATGGGGATTCTTGAACACATATAAGATGCTATGAAGCTCACTTGAAGTCTTGGAAGTCCATTTAGCTTGATAAAAGTCAAAACCCTAGTTTAAGATGCATTGCTTAGGAGGATGCATTGTCTGAGGGAATTGCCAAACTTTCTGACTGATTGTGAATCTTGTGAACCTCATGAGATGTCTTGTGAACCTTGTGAGCCTCTTAGTACACAATGT
Organism: Lathyrus aphaca; assembly: GCA_963966055.1. Taxonomy (NCBI): domain Eukaryota; kingdom Viridiplantae; phylum Streptophyta; class Magnoliopsida; order Fabales; family Fabaceae; genus Lathyrus; species Lathyrus aphaca. The sequence continues at coordinate 17,009,854 of OZ014525.1, forward strand.
CTTGTCTTGTGGAGGGAAAATTTTGGGGTGCAACAATGGTGTGTGCTGACGCGCAGAAAGTTCAATTCGAACTCATATGTTATCTGAGGAAGCTGAAGACTTGTGGGATAATACTCGTCAGCGTCTTGAGGATGAGGCTGTTGTGGTGACTTGGACTGTGTTTAAGGCGGAGTTCCTTAAGAAGTATTTTCCGGAAGATGCTCGTGGTAAGTTGGAGATAGAATTCCTTGAGCTGAAGCAAGGAAACATGACAGTGGCAGAGTATGCTGCCAAATTTGAAAGGCTGGTGAAGTTTTGTCCTCACTACAACAGGGCAGATGTTGAACTTTCCAAGTGCCTTAAGTTTGAGAATGGGCTGAGACCTAAAATTAAGCAGGGAATTGGATGCCAACAAATTCGCAAGTATGAAGAGTTGGTGGATAAGAGCCGTATTTATGATGAGGACAACCGAGCTCGGTCAGCTCACTATAAACAGCTGAGCGAGAAGAAAGGCAATAGTCAGTATAGAGGAAAACCTTATGTAGCTACTGGTGATAGAGGGAAGCAGAAGGCATCTGATGAGAAGAAGCAAAGTATGGGAGCTGCCAATGTACCTGTCAAGTGTTACAAGTGTGGAGAGGCAGGTCATAAGGCCGATGTGTGTACCACCAGAGTTATGAAATGTTACCGTTGTGGCAAGCTTGGGCATAAGATGAGTGATTGTCCTAATGAAGGCCCAACCTGTTACAATTGTGGTGAACAAGGGCATATCAGTGCCCAATGCCAGAAACCAAAGAAGAATGCTGCTACTACTCAGAATGCTGGAAGAGTTTTTGCATTAGCTGGTTCGGAAGCTCCAAAGAAGGACAACTTGATTAGAGGTACCTGTTTTATTAATAATATTGAGTTGATTGCTATTATTGACACTGGAGCTACACATTCATTTATTTCTCTTGAGTGTGCTAATAGTTTGGGTTTAAAGTTGTCTAATATGAACGGTAATATGATAATAGAGACTCCTGCTAATGGTTCTGTGACTACCATGCTTGTCTGTTTGAAATGTCCTTTGACAATTTTCGAGAAGAATTTTGTGATGGATTTGGTGTGCCTACCATTACACCAAATTGATGTTATCCTTGGTATGAACTGGTTGGAATTCAATTATGTTTGTAACACCCCATTTTCTAACCGCGAATATAACTGAAATCAGAGTTTATAAAAACTTTCCACAAAACGGGATATCACATTTTCAACTATAAACAAATTTCAACTTAAGGAAGTCATACTTAATACATAGTACTTTTCATAATAACATAAAACAACTTTAGTTTACTAAAATAAATGAACTTCATAAAACCTTACGCAGCGGATTCACATCACAACTCATAGCATTTTTGTTCAACCTAATAACAACTTTAAAATAAGAAAGAAGCAACTCTAAGCTCTTCAACTAAATAAAATTTGGCAATAATAAAAACACGCGTCAATCCCCCCCCCCCCCGAGTGCTACGTATCAGAGCGACTGACCACTGACTCGACTAATGGTAACCGGCTACTCCTCAGGATTACCTGCACGTTGCCCATACGGACAACATTCAACAGAAGGGGTGAGTTACGATAATTATAAGCAGTATATGAAAAACAATACAATAAATAAGGACCATAAACAAACACCACTTCACAACTCCAACCAAACATCAACACAAATAACCCAACAAGAATACAACTTTAATGCGACTCGACTAATTATGCATGTGGTACCATTCGGAGTAAAAACTCCCAACTTAATAATTGCCAGGTTGTCGAGGCATCAAGGCATAAGCCTTCAACTTTCAACTTAAACTGCCAATCCAGGCCAACATGGTGTGAGCAACGGCTCCGACAAATGCAAATGACTTAAATGCATACACGACTTTAAAACTTCGACAACATAACAATAATAGCAACACAACAACGTTTACAACATAATCAACTTATATTCAACTTTGGCTTATGAAGCCTACAACTTAGTAACTTTCATATTTCCCGTAACCGGAACAACTTAACAACTCAGTTGTACCTGTATCAACAGTTTACAACATAATTCCAACAAAATAACTCATCAAAATCAACTATAATATTACCCGACTTAACCCAACGAATTTCATTAAAATCCGATCAACTTCGTTTTTTTCCTAATTCGGCTAAACCGACTAATTCCACACTATTTTCTACTTACTGTGATTAGTACAACTTTATTATAAAATTGAGAATTGTTATGTTCTGCTAAAATTATCTGCTATGGAATTCAAGCTACTGCCATTGTTTCTACTAATCTATTAAATCTGCATTTTCTGTCAAAACTCTAACTAGTTACAATTATTTTCTTCTTCTTCATTATACTGATATATAAGACTCCTATAATGAATCATTTAATACGGATGCTAATCCATTTGATAAAATAATGACATCCTGAATTAAATATGTTTCTAATCTCCTAAGTGTATGGTTTAATATATTAATGAATTAGTTAAATAATTTAATGGTAGTTTAATCTTTATAAATGAATTAATTGATGAATTTAAATAAAATAGGATATTAAAGTGGGCTATAGGACCCCCACTAACTAGTGGCCCCCCGCCACAGTTAGTGTGACCTGCGCCACACTCTTGATATGTGGCCTGCGCCACAGACGAGGAAAAGGGAAGGATGGCGTGCGCCATCCATGTGGGCCCCCCCTCAATTTCCATCTTCCTTCTAATTCAATTCATTTTTTTTTCCAGAAACAACTTTTCTTCTTACATTGCGTCAAACATAAATTTCACATTTAATTTATTTAATTATAATCCATAATTCAACAACATTGCAACACCACTCCCACTAAATCAATTGACAGTAGGTTTCCATAATAATCAATTGACAGTGAATTTCATAATAGCCACAAAATCAACGAATAAAATATCGACCTAACTACCCAAATCAACCTGACTCAAAGTATCAAATTTCATACCCGATTATAAGAATCGAACCCACCCTTACCTGAATTCCTGATAAAATTCTGCGAGAATTGATGATGAAGATTTTTCCTTGCCTCCCTCTTATTCTTCCTCTCAGTCGTTCTTACGTGATAAATTTGTTGTCTTCCCTTTTCTTTTTGTTAACCTCCCACTAATTCCACCTAAAACTTATTTATTCCTTATTTCTCTCCACTAACTCCTTATTTATCTCCCACTAACAATATCATTAATAAACTCTTATTTTTACCTAATAATAATCTTAATAATAATAATGATACTCATAATAATAATAATAATGACAATAATACTAATGATAATAGTAGTAATAATAATAATAATGCTAACCATAATAATATCACTTTTACTAATATTATTAGTTACACCCTCCAATTATCCACTATTTTAATCATCCACTCAATATTATTTAAATCAATATCCTCCTAATATTATAATTAAATATATAATAACTAACATAGTCTAATTAGTTTTGCTCACCACACCACCAATCTCTACACTTTTGGTCACACACCCCTACTACCTTAAAGTCTTCTTCTTAAGGCGACTATCTCTTACCATGGATACAAAATTACAACGAATACACACCAAAACACACAATTAATTATATCAATTCCTAGTTAATTCACAAATAATAATCAAAATAAAAACGGATTGTTACAATGTTCATATTAACTGTTATAGTAAGACGGTGCAGTTCCCTGATTTGAGCGGGAATGGTGAGTTGATGTTTTTATCTGCTAAGCAAGTGGATGAACTTGTTTTAGATGAAGCTTTGATGTTTGCAGTGTCTACCTCATTGCAAGTTGATGATAAGACTGTCAGTGCAAAGTTGCCTGTGGTTTGTGAATTTCAAGATGTGTTTCCTGGTGATATAAGTGATTTACCACCGGAACGTGAGATTGATTTTTCTGTGGACTTAGTACCGGGTACGAGTCCTGTCTCGATGGCTCCTTATAGAATGTCAGCTTCAGAGTTGAATGAGTTGAAGAAACAATTAGAAGAATTGTTAGAGAAGAGGTTCATTAGACCCAGTGTTTCTCCTTGGGGTGCTCCGGTGTTGCTTGTTAAGAAGAAGGATGGTAGTATGAGATTGTGTGTCGATTACCAACAGTTGAAGAAAGTGACTATCAAGAATAAGTACCCACTTCCGAGGATCGATGATTTGATGGATCAGCTAGTAGGTGCTTATGTCTTTAGTAAAATTTCTGGTTATCATCAGATTTAAGTTAAAGCTGATGATATTCCGAAGACAGCTTTCAGGACGAGATATGGGCACTATGAGTATACGGTAATGCCGTTTGGGGTTTCTAATGCGCCTGGTGTGTTTATGGAATATATGAATAGAATCTTTCATGAGTATCTGGATAAGTTCGTGGTGGTTTTCATAGATGATATCTTGGTATATTCTAAATCAGAAGAGGAACATGCCGAGCATTTGAGAGTTGTGTTGCAAGTGTTGAGAGAAAAGAAATTGTTTGTTAAATTATCTAAGTGTGAATTTTGGCTAAGGGAAGTGAGTTTCCTCGGCCATGTAATTTCAAGTGGTGGAATTTCGGTGGATCCTTCAAAGATTGATGCGGTATTGCAGTGGGATACTCCGAAGTCAGCTACAGAAATTCGTAGTTTTCTTGGGTTGGCTGGTTATTATCGTAAGTTCATCGAAGGTTTTTCTAAGATAGCTTTACCGTTGACGCAATTGACTAGGAAGGGTCATGCGTATGTGTGGGATGTTTCTTGTGAAGAGAGTTTCATAGAACTGAAGAAAATATTAACGACCGCGCCAGTGTTGGTCTTACCAAATCCAGATGAGTCATTTGTAGTTTATTGTGATGCTTCCAAGATGGGTCTTGGTGGAGTTTTGATGCAGGATAATAAGGTGGTTGCTTATGCTTCTAGACAGTTAAGAGTTCATGAGAGGAACTATCCTACTCACGACTTAGAGTTAGCAGCTGTGGTGTTTGTGCTTAAGATTTGGAGGCACTACTTGTTTGGTTCGAAATTTGAAGTATTCAGTGATCACAAAAGTTTAAGATACTTGTTTGATCAGAAAGAGTTAAATATGAGACAAAGGAGGTGGCTTGAATTATTGAAAGATTTTGATTTTGATTTGAATTATCATCCGGGTAAGGCAAGTGTTGTGGTTGATGCTTTGAGTAGGAAGTCGTTACATATTTCAATGCTTATGGTGAAAGAATTAGAAATGATCGAGCAATTCATAGACATGAGCTTGTTGTGTGAAACTACTACTGATAGTGTGAAATTGGGAATGTTAAAGTTGACCAGTGAGATTTTGGAAGAGATTCGTAAGGGTCAGAAATCTGATTTGAAATTAGTTGATCAATTGATGTTGGTTGATCAAGGTAATGTAGGTGACTTTTGAGTTGATGAAGATGGAGTTTTAAGATTCCGAGATAGAGTATGTGTTCCGGATATTTCAGGAATTAAAAAGAGTATTTTAGAAGAGGGGCACAAGAGTCGACTGAGTATTCATCCTGGTGCTACGAAGATGTGTCAGGATTTACGCAGGTTTTTTTGGTGGCCGGGTATGAAAAAGAGACATTGCTGAATTTGTATATGCTTGTTTGACATGTCAGAAGTCAAAGATAGAACATCAGAGACCTTCAGGTATAATACAACCATTGAATGTTCCTGAGTGGAAATGGGATAGTATTTCCATGGATTTCGTGACTGGGTTACCTAAGACTGCTAGAAGTAATGATTCGTTCTGGGTAGTTGTCGACCGGTTAACTAAGTCGGCACATTTCTTGCCAATGAGGATTAACCATTCCATGCAAAGGTTAGCTGAGATTTATATTGAGGAAATTGTGAAGTTGCATGGTGTACCTTCAAGTATTGTATCGGATAGAGATCCGCGGTTTACGTCGAGGCTTTGGAAGAGTTTGCAGGATGCCTTGGGTACTAAGTTGAGGATGAGTTTTGCTTATCACCCGCAAACAGATGGTCAGACGGAAAGAACAATCCAATCTTTAGAAGATTTGCTGAGAGCTTGTGTATTAGATCAAGGAGGATCTTGGGATAGCCATTTGCCGTTGGTTGAGTTTACGTACAATAACAGTTTTCATGCTAGTATCGGGATGGCTCCATATGAGGCGTTGTATGGTAGACGTTGTCGTACTCCCTTATGTTGGTATGAGTCAGGAGAGAGTTTGGTGTTTGGGCCAGAGATTGTCCAAGAAACAACTGAAAAGATAAAAATGATTCAGGAAAGGATGAAAACATCGCAGAGTCGTCAAAAGAGTTATCACGATAAGAGAAGGAAAGCACTTGAGTTCCAAGAGGGAGATCACATGTTCTTAAGAGTTACTCCTATGACTGGTGTGGGAAGAGCTTTGAAGTCTAGAAAGCTCACTCCATGTTTCGTCGGTCCGTATCAGATTATGCAGAGAATAGGGGAAGTGGCCTATCGGGTGGCTTTACCTCCCTCTCTTGCGAATTTACATGATGTATTCCATGTATCGCAGTTGAGGAAGTACATTCCAGACCCGTCGCATGTAATTCAGTTAGACGATGTTCAGGTGAGAGATAATCTGACGATTGAAGCTTTACTAGTGAGGATTGATGGTAGAGAATTGAAGCAACTTTGAGGTAAGGAAATTGCTTTGGTGAAGGTATTGTGGGGAGGACCAGCAGGAGAAAGTTGGACTTAGGAGCGGGAAGATCGGATGAGGGAGTCGTATCCGACTCTATTTACTTCAGGTAATTTTCGAGGACGGAAATTCTTTAAGTAGGGGAGAGTTGTAACGCCCCGAAAATCTAAATTTAATTATTTAATCATTTATTTAATTAATTTAGAAAATTTGGAGAGTTTGGGTTAATTAGAGAATTTTGGAGAAAATGAGTATTTTTATATAATAAGGATAAATAGTGTTTTATTATACTATTTTATTTTTATTATTAAAAATATATTAAAGAAAATGGTAAGATGGTCCTTTTGTGAAATTATGAGGGTAAGGTGGGAAAAGGCTAAACTGGGATAATATATCCAAAGAAGAGAATACGATCAGTTTTCTCATTTTGTTGTTTTCTATCGTGTTTGGAGAAGTGCTCTGAAGAAAGGAGAAGCTCAGAGTCAGGAGGTTGTGGAGAACCCAAGAGAAGAGTGTAAAGCGGCGAAATTCTCTAAGGTATGGGGAGTTTTCATAATCTATGATAAATGTATAGGAATTGGAATATGAATGGATTAGGATGGTATGAGTTTTAGGGGTTTTGGGGTTTTGAGTTAGGTTGAGTTTTATGAGAAATCTTGATGAATTAGAGCGATTGGAATGAGTTATAAATGTATATTTGTTTGTATAATTGTTGTCTGGATGTTGTTGAGGTTTAATTGATGTTTTTGAATGGTTTTTGAGTGTTATGATGTGAAATCCGTAATGGGGTTTTGGGAATTTTTGGAATTTGAACAGTCTGAAATTGTGTAGCAGAGGACTGCTGGAAAACAGGCGTTAACCGGTTAACGCTTTGGTTAACCGGTTAACCATTGGAAATTTTGTATATTTTTCTGAAATTACGCAGGCGTTAACCGGTTAACGCTTTGGTTAACCGGTTAACACTGTTGGGATAGTAAATTTTATTTCTTTAAAAATTCATATCTTTCAAACCGTAAGTCCGATTCGTATTCCGTTTGAAGCGTCGGAAAGAGAACAAACTGAACTTTATTTTGATGAACAGAAACGAGAAAAAGCAATAGTTTTTGATAAATGAATTTGTGAAATAACCTTATAATTCCCTTATAAATTACCGAGTACGGGTTAATTTTGGATGTATCAGAGTGATTAGAGAACCAGTGTTCAGGGTGTAATGTCATGATGATATGTATGATTATTTGATGGTTATTCTGCTGATTGAAATGAATGATGCGAATTGTTTTGATGAATTTTTCGATGTAGCGCATCATTGCATTTCATAACATTCACGATGGGGCTTCGGCCTATTTATTTGCTTCAATCCCATTGTGTGGATTGAAGTGTCTCGATGATTTACGATGTGCTCCTTTGTGGAGGGTTGATGGTCATGTATCCATCTCACGATGAAAATGGTACCACATGCATATTGCATATCAGGATGTTAGAATTGCATATTCTGGATGAATTTCATGACTGTGTTGGTGTTGATTGATTTCATGATAGTGTTGTGGTTGATGCTGAATTTTGTAGTTGACGATGTCATGATATGTGTACTAATTTATTTATGATTCTATATTCTTGTAAGTTTATGATATATTATGATTACTCACCCTGCCTGCTTGGAAATGTTGCCTCTTTCGTGGGTAACTTGCAGATGTCGAAGAATAGTCCTGCAGTGCAATAGGAGTAATTCATGAGTCCCGGAGCATGCTTTAGTGTTCCTTAGGAGTGGTTCTGGTTTATGTGTCCTGCTCTGTGTCATGTAACACCGGGATGGGTTTCTTTTGTTAAACTGTTTTCAGTATGTTGTTATCTGGATAATGTCTTCCATTTTATGATGTTAAATTCAGGATGGTGAAAAATGATTTTTATGAAGTTTTGAATTATGAAGTTAAATTCCGCTGTGAAATGATTTATGTTATTTTGATGTTGTTTAACCCGTGTTACGGGACAAGACACTGTTGTGTTGATTTATGATGATATGTAATACCCTTTTAGAGGATTACTCTGATGTTATTTAAATATTATGTTTTGGGGTAGAAGGGTGTTACAGACGCCTCCTTTGGGTTGGTTGGAATTTCGTCCTTCATGAGGTAATTGTGGATGAGAGTTATCCAACAATGAGCTTCTCCAATGACGTTCACTTCGAGCGGCAGGGAAGGTTTCTCGATACTTGGTCGCGGGAGGATCTGTTGGATCACTGATTTGTTTCCTCCCTTCTTTTGTGTGCTCGCCAATTTAGACAAAACGTCTGCTTGTGTGTTATGCTTGCGTGGGACGTGTTGGACCTCCCAAGAATCGAACTTTTCCAATTTGTCTTTGACAAAGGCTAAGTAATCGATGAGATTGTCGCTTTTGGCTTGATATTCTCCCCGTACTTGGGATGCTACGAGCTGAGAGTCAATGGAGTTTTTTACTTTTTTGCCCGTAGGTATTCGGTCAGTCGTAAGCCCGCCAGGAACGCTTCGTATTCGGCCTGGTTGTTCGAGGTCGGGAAGGCCAATGCTAGTGATACCTCAATTAGGATGTCGTCTTTGTTTTCGAGGATGATACATGCGCCGCTGCTTGTCGAGCTGAAGGCGCCGTCGAAAAAGATCGTCCAATTGTGGGCGCCACTTGTTGATGTGGGGTTATATGTCATCTCGGCGACGAAGTCGTCCAGGACTTGTGTCTTCAAGGCCTTCCTGCTCTCGTATTGGATGTCAAATTATGACAATTCCAATGACCATTTCAACATCCTGTCGGCCATATCCGGTCGTCCGAGTAGTTGTTTTATGGGCTGATTTGTTCAGACTTTGATTATATGGGCGAGGAGGTAATGTCACAATCTCCTTGTTGCGTTTATCAGGGCCAACGCGACTTTCTCGATCTGCTGGTATCTGTGCTCGGGGCCCTGAAGGGATTTGCTCATAAAATAGATAAGTTTCTGCCTATCACTCGTTTCATGGATGAGGGTTGCGCTGACCACCTCGGTGGCCACGGACAGGTACAGGTATAATGTTTCCTTTTCCTGAGGTCATGATAGCATTGATGGTTCGCAGAGAACTCTCTTGAGGTGGAGCAATGCTTGCTAGCACTCCTTAGTCCACTCAAAGGTGGCTTATTTCTGTAGTAGCTTGAAGAAAGGAAATGCGTGTTGCGCAGATTTAACGACGAAGCGAGATAGTGAGGCGAGCATCCTGTTGAGCGACTGAATAGATTTCTTCGAGTTTGGGGTTGGGAATTCCGAAAACGCTCGACATATGTCGGGGTTGGCATGTACTTGCTCAAGTGGTAGTGGGAATGGATTGAGCATGTACTTGAACACCAGGGTACAGGGTTCGATTCCCACGGAAGGCAAAAACTCTACTAGTAAGGGGAGTAGAGAAGATCGTGAGGTGGCAGTGCCAGGATTGCCTTGCGAGGGGCCCGGGCTGTTACACCTACACCGTGTTATGAGCCTAATGGTCGGATCTATGGTTAATTGATGGAAAGCGACATCGGGGTCCAGGTCGGGCATCTTAGCAGCGCTCCATGCAAATAGGTTTATGTTCTCCTTGAGGCAGGTTGCGAGTTGCTCTCTTGTCGCCGACGACAAGCCAATACCTATCTTCACAGTTCTGTCAGGGTCGTTTCCCATAGGGATGAGCTCGAACTCTCCCTCGGGGATTAGGCGTACTGGGTGAGTTGGAGCCTATCCGTTGGTGGGACCCTGGGCTTCAGTGTCGTCCTCGTCGAGACGATTGTCAAGGTCAATGGAATTGACTCGTGGGGAAAGTGGTCGTTCCTCAGCTGTTGGTTTCTTGTTGCCATTGGAGGTGTTGGTTATGGTTTGTCCTTTGACCGTTGTGTTGTAACATCGTTGAGCTGCCTCGATGTCCCTGTGAATTGTAACTACACGACCCAGTTTGGTGTAGTACTTCATTTTCAAGTGGACGGTGGATGGCACTGCAGTCAGCTCGTCCAGGGTAGGTCATCCAAGAATACAATTGTACAACAAAGGGCATTCGATCACCAGGAATTGGACTTTAACTTCCCTGGTCGTTTCATTCTCTTTGAACCGAACGAGGAGCTCGACGTACCCCTATGGCCTCGTGGTAGCCCCGTTGAATCCCTGGAGGTCGGACCCAACATACGGGGACATATTCGGCTTGTCCAATTTTAGGGTCTTGAACAGGTGGGTGTACATGATATCCACATAGCTTCCTTGGTCGACCAGAATGCGTCGGATGTTGAAACACGCCATTTTTGCCCTTATCAGTAAGGGGATGCTTGAGTTGGGTGAACCGCCTGATAGCTCATCAAGGAAAAACGATATGTGATTATATTTTCCCCGATATCTGGTCAATGTTGCTAGTTGATCAGGCGTGGTCAGTAGAAGCTCGTCGAACTTTCGTTTCACGAATATGGCAGTGTTCTTGTTGTTTATCCCACCCCCTGAGATAACCAAGGCCACTGAGAAGTTATCCCACGGGATCTGTGAAACTAGTTGTCCTCCCATGTTGACATCGTGGAGGTGGAAATCTTCAGGGTGTGATATGCATAGGGCTACCTGGAAGGAGGACCCGTCAGAGGGGGTGTCCTCGCGACTTCTCTTTGTAGTCTGGTCCTCGTGTCGTAGAGTATCACTTCTTTTGGTGTATTGCTTGAAGTGGCCTTCCTTGATCAAAATATCAATAGCGTCTTTCAGGTGGACACAATCCTCAGTTACGTGCCTGTGGCTTATGTGGAAGCAGCAGTACTTGGACTTGTTAGTGTGGGGTTTGGGGAACCTTACCCTACCCTGTTTGAACCTCGAGTTGATGCATTCAGCGAGGATACGCTCGCGTGGAGAGGTCAGCAACGTATATTTGGAGAATCGCCCGGCTGGTCCCCTTCCTTCGCGGGCTTTGCGGGTGTCATACCCTAAATTTTGACCATAAATTCTAAATTTCTATTCATCTTACGCATTTTGCTGATATATCGAAAATCAATCATTTTGCATTTTTAAGTTAAAACATTTCTTTAATCATACATTTCACCATCCCAATTGTCATCTTTTATTTATTTTGTAGAATTTGTTTCTTTTTAAATAAGAATGTTTGTTTGTATTTTAATCATTTTTGTATAGATCTTTTAGAATTTGATCCATTCTTAAAATTTTAGTTAGAATATTTTGTCACGCTTTGTAATTTATTTATGTTTGATTTTATTTTTAGTTAAATATTTATTTTAGATTATTTTTAGAGTTTAATTTATTTTAATTTTAATTTAAATCTAATTTCCAAGTTAATTTAATTTTAAAATAGAAGTTTAGTTTATATTAGATTGTTTAGAACTAGTTTTCAATTTAATTTTAATTTAGGTTAATTTTAGTTTAGTTAATTAATTTAATTTAAATATTTTGATTTAGCTCAATTGCAATTTATTTTAGAGATTAGTTTTTTTATTATTAGTTAATTTTCAATTGATTATTTTTCTCTAATTTATATTTAGTTTAATTTTTTTATAAATAGAATATAGTTTATGTAACTAGTCTTTAGATTTAGTTTGGTTCAAATATTTTGTGACTCCCCATGCTTTCTCAATCAGTCTTAGTCCAACTGCATACACCAATTTTACATTCCATATCATAACCCATTCTCCAACACAGAGCCAAAACACACTGCTCCAAAATTACACTAATTTGTGCTTACAAGGACCTGCAAATAAAGAAAGCAATTTTGACCAAAACTTGCAGTCTGCATTTTGAAAAGAACAAGAGGAGAAGACAAAAAACAAAATTTAATAAATAAGTTGGTTTTAGTTTTTTAAAGAAATAACTTTGTTCTGCTTCCCAAAAACCTTGTTCTGATTCACATAAACCAGAAGAAAATGAATCTAAAAAACACTAAAAAAAACAAATCTCTTTTTTGCTTCACCATCAGTAAGCATTTTCCTCCGGAAAGAATCATAATACACTCTCATCTCCCATTTTTTTTAGAGACTCTTTTTTTTCCAATCACTTACCATAACTCATCTTCGCTAATCACCTTCATGAAATTCTCTTCACAACACGTGTTCCTTCTCTCCGCAAAACCATACACAGTAAACCGCCATTTTTGGAGTCTAGCACTCCACATAATCCTTGAATTAAATCATTCTTGGGCTAGCCCCACGCGACGTGGTTCATTCACCATCTCATTCCTAAAATACCGAAAATCTTTCAATAAACTATGTGAGGAACTGAACTCAGGAATCTAGCATTCCTCGGGTGCTTGAACTGAATTACAGTTGGGGCTAGCCCCTGATTTGTAATTCATTCACTCTTTCGTATTCAAAACAATTCAACAATCTTAAAAGGATTAGACATGATTCATCTCCATAGGAAGATATTCCTCCTATCACCATAAACATAAATCAAAATCTTACAAACAATTATTCTCAAAGGAAGAATGTGGCATTGCTTGTCGATACTCATATCCAAGTTTAAAGCTTCTTCCGATTTTATTTCTCAAAGAAAGAATGTGGCATTGCTTGTCGATCTTCGTATCCAAGTTTAAAGCTTATTTCGATTTCTCATTCCTCAAATGTTTGTGGTGGATTAGGCGAGATATCTCCCTTAAAGATGACGACTTGTCTCTTTCTTTTCAAATACAATTTAAAACTTACCAACCAATCCAAATCATTTTTCATAATTAATCAACGAAAGAACAGAGCTCCGGAGTCTAGCACTCCGCACGTTCTGTTATGCAATCACTCCTGGGCTAGCCCCACGCGACGTGGTTCATTCGCCATCTCGTTTTAAAAAACACCCTTAACAAAAGTCAAACACTTTTCTAAAAATGAACATTGTTTAAATATTTCTATCTCGCAAACAAGCTAGCGCTTCAGCCTCCCATCGTGAGCAGATAAGCCAACGCTTAGCAGTAGAAAGAATTTTCAAACAATTGTTCATTAAAAACCACAAACCGTAGTTGCACGAACTACGAAGCCCTGACTTTCCCATTGCACAAGGGAATACGTAGGCACAGAGGTTTTAATCCTTCGCGAGCACAATAATAAAAAACTTAACCTTTCCCCATAACAAATAATAATTGAAACATTCCCTTAAAAGCAATCTTAACAAAAAGAAGACAATAATACAAGCTAACATTTAAGCGCAAATTAGACTAAGAGGTTCCCGTTGAGTACAACGGATGTGAGAGGTGCTTAATACCTTCCCTTTGCATAACTGACTCTCGAACTTATATTAGTGGTTTCGTTGACCATTTCTTATCCCATTTAGGTTGTGTCTATATCTCCCTTTTCTCTCGTAGAATAAATAGAATTAGGTGGCGACTCTGTTGTTTGTTTTAGGATCGTATTTTTCGAGGTACGACAGCTGACGACTCTACTGGGGAAGAAATGCTTTATGCATAAGAGAGTCGAGCCTAGCTTAGGATAGTTTGTGTTTATTTGCTGACTTGTTTGATTGTCTTCTTTATTTACTGTTGATATTTGATCTATTGTTTTCTTCTTTATTATTTGCTCATTATATTTGCTTGTTGGATCTCGGGACATCACGGGTGGAGCTTTATACTTGAGTTTTGAAAAAGAAGAGGGAACACCTAAGTTAGAATTGGGTGTTATTAGTGTTAGTCTCCAAGGACTCGCTCCTTGCACGCCTAGCATGAAAGCTCCCCCAGATAGTTAGACTTTTCGTAGATCTTGTCACAACACAGCTAGCTTGTCGCGTGACCTGATTCACGAAAGGGCTGTGATTCTGGGACCCCCTAGAACCTGTTTCGAAATTGGCAGTTGTGTAGTGTTAGTCTCCAAGGGCTCGCCTCTTGAGGGCCTAACATGAGAACTCCACTCAAGGTATACCTTATCGTCATTATCGTCACAATGCAGCTAGCCTGCGGCGGGGCGTTAGTACGATAAACGTCCGTGACCTTGAGTATCCTTATACCATCACCATAGAAGCTACCCTGTGAGTGGGCTTTATGGGTAAAGAATTTAGAACATTCCACTTAAGGCTTACCAGTTAGGAGATTCCGAGTTACTTGTACCTTGGATCCAACATCTTGCCTTCATTATGGAACTGTTTATGTTTGTGATCCAGAGCATTGCATTCATTTGCATACCATTTGCATTTGCATTTTCATTGCATATCATCTCCCAATAATCCAACTCACACATGTCTTATTCTCCGTCAGTCAATTGTACTCGACTAGTCACCAGAGAAAGATGGACCAACTTGAGCAGGAAAACAGAAAGCTTAGAGATGAAGTCACTACTTTGAGAAACCATATGGGAATATTCTCGACTACAATAAAGACTATAGTAGACAACCTTGTGCAGGAGAACAATGAACTTCATGAGGAGATTCACAGTTTGAAGGTCGACAAAGGACAATTGATTTCTTTGATCAAAGATCTGGTCATTTATCAGCGTCAGCCAAATTCTACTTCTACTCGTCAGCAACGTCAGAATCAGCAGAGATCTCCAAACAGTTGTCGCTCCCGGGATTTTCATCCTAGTACAAACGCGAAAGTGGCGCGGAAAAGGTTAGAGTCTCCAGCTAGACAATTTTATCCCGAAAGAATGGGAAAGGTAATGTTGCACAAACCTAAGGAAGAAGGAAAGGACAAGGCCTTGCGAACCAAAGATCTGAGTTCGGGAGTCAGTTACGACCTGGGAAGGTATTAGCACCCCAGATCGTCTGTCGTACCCGACGGGATCCACGCTTGCTTGTTTTGTTTCAAAGGGTGAGAAATAATATGCTGCTGAACGAATGAACCGCTAACTGGGACTGAAATGGGAATGAGAAATGAGAAAAGAATAAGAAAAGAGAATGGAAAGAAAGGGGGAAATGTAGGGAAAATAAAGAATGTGCTCGAACGGGCCCTACCTCGCTGCCTACGTACCTCACTGGGATAATGAGGATCAAAGTCGACGTAGTTCGCCTAACTAAGGCGGGAACTATTTGTTTGTGTTTTTTATGCTGGAAATGCGTATGTCTATGCTCAGGTGTTGCAGGCTCGTCTGGTACGAGTGCGTTTACCGTCTTGCATGCGAGACAAGTCGTCGCAAGTTCGCGTTGTGAGTGAATGAGATGAGAAGAGAAGTTCCCGCAAGATAGTCGCTTGTTATTTGTTTTTGTCTTTTATGAGAAATGTTTTGAATTTTGTTTGTGAACTGTCTTGTACTAAGACCTATCCATCGCGGGGAGTATTTACACCTCGCCCCGAAACAGGACGCGTATAAACACTCCGCAACAAAGTCTCGTGTCGTACAAGATTGTTCGGTTTTTATTAATTTTCTTTATAAGGAGAGAAAGAATGACTCAAATTGGAAAAGGGAAAATCTAATGGGAACTAAGACACACCCTAATTTTTATTGATTATTTACATGGGAAATCCTATGGTTTGTGGGGTTTTCTAAACCTAATGGAAAAAAGAAACTAGAAACTACTAGAATTCAACTTACTTCCTAAGGAAGATAAGTTGATTCTAAAGCCAATGGGAACCTATACAAGTGATATTAATCAACATAACAAAACCTTAAAAAATGAATGACAAAATAAAGCTCAAAACTAAACAATTCAAATAAAGGCATGAATTAAAATAATCCTATTTATTTATTCTAATTCTAATTGAAATGGAACTTAAGTCTAAGTCCTAAACTAAAGTCATACCTAATATTTTTCTTCTAAGAAACCAACATCTAAGCTAGCCTAAGTCCATGATAACTTCTAAGATTAAATCTAGACTAAACTATTTTTTATTTGGATTAATATCTAAGCCTAAACTAATGGAAATTATATGTAACAAAGCCTAAGAACTAATATCCTAAAAAATAGCAAAACTCCTGGAAAAATTATGAAAATTAATCTATGGGGTTCTATGACTACCTATAACATTGTGTTAAAAGGGATCCTAAAAATCCTATTTTTTCTATGCCTAAAAATTGTCTATTTTCAGCTAAGAATTAACCACTAATTTCTAAGGAATTAAGCCTCTAAACCTAAGATAAAATGATCTAAAAAATCCACAAAAATTATTCTAAGTACTACTATGGGTCTTCTAACTACAGTAAAAAGAATGGCCAAAAATAGTTACTGGAAAGTTAAGAACTAAAATCCACAAAATTATGTACATTTAAAGAAAATTCCTTAAGAACTATTTACATCAACATAAAATCAAAAATAAAGCAAAATCAGAAAAATAAAGTGCCAACTATTTCTAATATGAATTAAAAGTCTACTGAATTTTTTATAGAATTTTTCTAAGCATTTTCCTATTTTATTTGAATTATTTTCTAAACTATATAAAACTAAAAATAAAATCTAAACAAATGAAAAGGGGGGTGGATTCAGAATATTTTCTAGTTAGTTTTATTAACTGGGCTTAAAAGACAGGGGTGAATATAGCAAAATACTTGGGCCCAGATGCGCATAAGCCCAGGGGGGTGAAAAGAGTGATATTTTTATGTTCATTTTTCCTATGGGCTTAAAAAGAGGTGTTAACAGCAAAAAGATCCCAGGCCCATGCGCAGGGATTGAAGGAGGTGTAGAAAGGAAGTTCTTTTTAGTTGTTTTACTTATTGGGCTTGATAATGGGGGTGCCAATAGAAAAGCAAGAAAAGCCAACCGGACGGTGACAAGTGTCACCGCCGGTGTGGCTAAAGGGATCTCTATAAATTTGACCTTATCTCCAAGAAGAAAAATGAATCGGTGGATTTGATTGGAGTTATGTGAAAATTAATCTCATTAAACTATATTAATTTATTTTTATGGCCACTTATCACCCTTAATTTCACAAGATATTCTATTAATCCTCCATAACTCCATTAATAAAATTAAATATTATAATTAAGGTTAATACAAAAAGCAAAAACTGAACAAACAGAGAACATCAAAACCCTAAATCCCCTTCTTCAACCACCGCCGTCCCCTTCATCGTCTTCTTGACTCTCCCCTTCTTCATCCTTCTTAACCGAATCAAACACCATCATCTTCTTCTTCCCTCTAATCCGACACCATCACCACCTTTCCAAACCTAGGCCTCAATTTCTTCTTCTTCTCCCGCCGTCAAACCCTAACCTCAACCTAACCTTCTTCTCACTCTTATATTTCCACCGTCTAAGCTTCGTTTTCTAACCTTACTCCAAAATCATAACTATGAAATTCACCTTAAATAAGTCTCAAATCTCCTACGATCCATCAATAATACGGTGACTATTTCAATACCAGTGGAATACGAGCTCGTACCTTGTGAGTCAAAGGAAGAATCGGTCTGAGATTCGTGCGGTGACGCTTGTTAAAAGATCGGAGCGAACTATGTTTCCATTGATGATCCACGAATACGGTAGCTTCGTCAAATCCGAATCCAAGCCTTTGAATCGTTTGTCGAAGGTATGAAGGAGATGACGACGCAAACTGATTTATCAGGACGTCTCGTGAAGACGGCGAAGATGAGCGTTGAACGTTGAAGACGATGGCATGAAGAAGTTTGGAACCGAATTATCGCATTCGTTCGATTGACAACATAAACGCAACCTTTAGGTATGCCTTCTTTGGCTGACTTTATTCATCGACTCCACACCATTTCTGTTTCTGATTACGTTCGTTGATTTGGTACTTCGTCACCGACCTTGATAACATTCGCAGGTCATGGTTTGAAGCTCCATTGTTTTAGGTGGTATGAAGAAGTGACGAAGAAATTTTTATGGCATTGAAGCTTGATGAACTATGTTGATGAATGCTGAAGGTGATGAGAATAGGTTTAAGATTGAAAAAATTGCTGAGGTTATGGTGTGGGAGTGGAAACAAGGAAGATAGAGAAGTTGTGAATAAAGAGATTGAATGAGAGAAGAGAAGAATGGGGGGAAGGATTGAAGAATTGGAGAAGAATGGTTGAAGAAGAAGAGAATGAGGAAGTTGTGAAGAAGATTGAATGAGAAGGATTGAGAAATAGTGAAGTGGTTTTGGAAAATCGTGGAAGAAGAGAAAATGGTGGAGATTGATTCTGTTTTATAGCAATGAATCAGCAATTCTTCTGGAATCTTCTCAGGTGAATTCAGTTACGAATTCAGTTACAATTCTGTTATGGATTTGTTCACATCACTTCTCAATTATTCTTTTTCTGTTTTTTTCTGTTTTTTTAAACTCACTTTGTGCCTTGGTTCCTTTTATGTGCAAGGTCTGCATTCTTTTTGGTTGGATTTTGTTGAAGTTTAATGAAGGTTGCTGAATGTGCAATGAGGATTCTTGACGTATGCGTTCCGCGGGTGGATGAAGCTTTGCTTGGTAAGCTTCACGACCTCGACTTCAAAGACTTCTCCTTTGTTCGTCCCATGTTTTTTGCCGTGTAACTGTTCTGTGTAACTGAGTTGCACTGATGAGGTTAGCTTGATGATGATTTTTTTTTATTTGTGCAGGTAGTGAAGGTTCTTGGTATTGGTAAAGATTGAAGTGGGAGGGAAGGATTTAGAAAAGTTTGAAGAGTGATGTTGAAAATTGAGTGAGGTTCTGAAGATTGAATGACCTTTTCTGTTATTTCTGTTTAGAATTCGTGTATGTGGATTCCCCTCTGGTTATTTTTTGTTAAGTTTTTTCTTCTGAATTTGTATAGCATTCTCGATGGATAGAAAATGCATCCATTAGAAGTTTATGTTAGGATCTTTTGTATCAATTTTTGTTGAAGTCTGCTGGTGTGAATCCCCTCCTTGTAGCCAAACTTCGGTTAGACTTGTAACTGACTTTTAGAACTAAACTCTCTGAATTTTTGTTGAAACATTTTGGATGTAACTGAATTTTTCAATTTTGGTGTAACAGAATTTTCTTTTAGAATCAACTTGTGACTGTTTTCTTTTTTTTATATATATTTTTATGATGAAATAAACATATCCATGGCTGCATCTTTCTTTTGGTATACGGTGACAGGCATCATTTCCATAAATGGGCTTTTGATTAAAAAATGGAGATATGGACCGAAATAAAAATCTAAAATTGGTGTTGGATCCAAATGGTTTAAAAGAAGAATGATATTGGTTTTGGATTGTAACTCAAAAATGGATGTTCAACTTTGGATAGAATTATGACTAATAGAACTAAAACTTGGTTAGAAACAAAAAGACAATATGAATTTGGTTAAAGATAGAATTTAAAGAAATGGACAAAAAGAAATGGTCAATTGGATATTTGGATATGGGTCTAAAATGTGATTGGGTTTTTAATGGACAAGACTTGGTTTGAAACATGAATTGGGTTGTAGACTAAAAATTGGTTAATCGGACCGAAATATGAGCTATATTTATTTTGAATTTAACAAAAAAATTATGGATAGAAAATGTGATTTAATAGAAATGGAATTAAAACTAATAGGGATAATTTGGGTACTAAGGCTTGAGACAAAAATATGGGCCCAATGTGAACTTATGAAGATATGGGCCAAGTGTGAATCTGGTAACCGAGGCCCAAAAAGATAATAACTAAATTTACTATTAGAAGAAGCGAACTTCAATTAATAATAAATCCAATTAAATCGATTAATGGCGTGGAGGTCATCAAACATATATCTTTGAACTGTAACCGAACCTCCGCTTGAAATAGAATCCCACCAGTGCAAATGACGAAGAATGATGAACTGCTCACTCTAACGGCCAACGACACACTACTTCATATGAACGGATTCCAAATCTTCCTTTCCATGCTCTATAACAGTACCTCAGGTATATCCCGAATTAAACAACCTCTGAAATCCATATGATGCTTTTTGTTATTGAAACGTCCAGACTTTAACGATCAGCTTAATAAACTTCAGTACAAAGAAGAAACCCTAAATCAACATCTGGACCTTCCAATTAAACAAACTTTAACACTGGATGACCCTCCGTGAGAAACTGTTCACCATGATGAGATTTCAACCCTTCTATCAGTCTTGAGTGCACCATATCTAGATGTATCACCTCTGAGCAAGGAGAATCAAGTCACAAGATCCCAATCCTGGGGAGCCAAAG
This sequence comes from Lathyrus aphaca, assembly GCA_963966055.1. NCBI lineage: Eukaryota > Viridiplantae > Streptophyta > Magnoliopsida > Fabales > Fabaceae > Lathyrus > Lathyrus aphaca. Next base: position 17,030,435 of record OZ014525.1, read on the forward strand.
AAAATGCATGATTGAATGTTATGACCTAATGAGAAGTGCGGATGAATGCGAAGCGATAAGCCAGTTAAGATAAAAAGAATGAGGGCAAATTTTGAGGTATTACAACAGTCCTGAAGGAGTGACCCACCGGTTTGACCCAATCCCAATTACTTACAGTCAATTGTGGTCTTATTTCGCCCGAAACTCAATAATGACACCCAAAAAGACCAGAACCATGAGGTTTCGCCCTCGCTGGTTCAATCCAAATACCAGTTGTGAGTTTCATGATGGAATATTGGGGCATCTGATTGAAGAGTGCAAAGTTTTCCAGGAAAAGGTTCAAGAGATGATCGACTATGGAGTGTTGACCTTCAATGGAGGAATCCCATTTGTGGACGGAATGCCTTTATGCTGATAAAAAAACTCAAGAGAGTCCTTTCCAAATCAGTTTGTTACTAGAACATGGAAACAATTCCTCAATGCACATGATCGTTCGATGCTTTAAAGTTTATCTTCTCAGATGTTTAGCTCGCTCACTACTTTTCATATGTATTTTTCTTTGTTTATTAATGCATTTGTTTTTGGCATGTGTAACACGGTGGGAGAACTGACTTTAAGCAATGTTGCGGATAGCAAGAGTCGCCACCGACTTTTATTTTATCCATAAGGAAAGGTTATAAAAGAACAGGAAAGACCTTAAGAGAATATTTTGGGTCCGGGGGGTAGGTTATGAAAAGGGAAGGTATTAGCATCCTTTTCATCCATGGTTATCCATGGGCTCTTAGGTACTTAAGCTCACTTTAAATGGTTTTTGAAAGTGTAGTGTGTGAATAGAAAATTTTCAGAATAGTTTAATAATAATCCATGTACGGATGTGTAAAAAACTTGTTTGAAAATTTGTTGGAAAATGTTTAAGTGTTTGAAAAAATTTTGAAGTGAGCAAGTACATAAAAGGAACCTACCCTAGAATTTAAAGTCTTTCTTGTTCTTTTTTCCTTTCCTTGGTAAAACTATCCCCACTATTAAGGAGTAGGTAGTCATTACCTTGGATGTTAAGGGACATGTGAGGGGAATTTTGATTTTGAAGGCCATTGTGGGGTGTAATAAGCACATAGGAGGGACTATCATCATTTTTTCGAAGGGACTCGATTCGTAAAGGCAACCATAAGGGACTTGATGATTTTCTTTTAAGGGACTTGCTTTATACACCCCACTTGACCATTATTCGTAGGCAACTTGAGGGATAACCTTAGAAAGTGAGACGGCGATTAAAATCGACTTACGTGTGTGACGTGTTTAATTTAATTATCTCATGATTAAAATTATCTAAATTTATTTTAATATGACATACATGTTTTTGCACTCCCTAATTACTAACCATAACAAAAATAATTAAAGAATTACAAAATTACATCCGGGAAACAATTACAAGAAATTATTATAACAAAATAAATAGTAAATAAATAAACAATAAATAATAAAATATAAAGGGGTTAGTAAATAATAATAAATAAGATAAACATAATTGAATTATAAATGGGTTAGTGATAATAACAATTAGAAATAATAAACAATGTTAGAAACATAGAATAATAAATAATAATATGGTTAGTAAAATATAAAATTAATTAAAAGGTTAATAAAATTGTAATAAGCAAAAATTAGTAACAATATAGTTAATAGTAATGATAGAAACCAAAAATATTATAAGAACAAGATAATAAACAAAAAATTAACATACACAACTAAATAATTTTTAATTCATGTACTAATTATTAAATTATTCTTAAATGTATTATAATTACATATATTAACATTTATTTATTAAACAATATATACATATTATAAGAAGAAAATAGGTTTTAAATATCATATATAAAATTTAATTCTATTAATTATTATATTTACAAATTATTTTTAACCATATACAACACACATAATTATTATAAATTAAATTGTTTCTAAACATTTAAAAGAAAAATAATTTGGAGTATAAGTATATTTACAAAATTTATAAGAATTATAGTAAACATATATACATAATAGTTATGTTAGGAATTAGAAAAAAAAAATAAGATTATTAAGAAAAATAGAATTAGGTTTAAAATGAATTAGGGTTTATTAAAAAATATTTTTTTAGGGTTTAATTATTAGGATTTATTTATATACAAAATTTATTTTTAACTAATTATATAGAATTATCTTAACTAATATATATATTATAAAATTTACATTGAAAAATCATGAGTTTTATATTTTTTAGAAAATAATTTTAAGAGTTTGAATACATAATATATACATATTTTATAATATAAATAATAATATGTTAATTATTTAAATCAATTAAATTAAACAAGAAAATAAAAGGAAAGAAAGGAAAAGAAAAGGAACCTGATGGGATTTGATCCCAAGACCTCATATTTGCCAGCAACAACCACAACCACTAAACCAACCAGACGCAGGTGATAGTAAATGAGAATCACTTTGTTTTGTGCTTTGCCCCAAAAACCCAGGAAAATAAAGAAATAAAAAAGGCCTGGGGGAGGATTGAACCCAGGACCTTATGGATAAGAGTATGCGCACGTTACCGCCTGGCTGGGAGAGCCTATCTGTTGGCTGAATAGCAATAATGCATAATATATTCTACTTTCTTTTATCCTGAAAAAATAGAACAAAACAATGTCCTTGGCCAGGAATCGAACCAAGGTCTTTACAATATACACGGGCAAGGCTTACCACCAGGACACACATACGCGTGTGATAACAAAACAGACAAACAACATAAAATAAGTTAACGTAATTTAAATTCCTTGAACGCGCGGGAGACTTCATCTTCTTCATTCAAATTCGTAGGATTTTCCTGCGAAATCTTCCACCAAACTACCTGCGAAAACCAAATTGGCAGCAATACCTACAAATCTCATACATGGCCAAAACTGTAAAATTTCCAGAAATTAATCAGTCAAACATGATCACAAGACAATTTTGAATCGAACCATGGTTCTTGAATGAATTTATACAGTCTATATCACAAAGCCCTAATGAAGGATAGAAACCCTAGCAATGGCCGAATCCGTATAAGGTCATGAAAATCCAATTGATTTGTCCAGAATCGTTCAAAAGCTTCAACTAACATCAAATCCACACACAAATTTCATTAATAATGATCAAATAATGAGAATCGAAAAATAAATTTTCAAGAACAACAAGACTACGGGTTGCTCATATATGCATGCTATGGACGTGTATGGGCATTGGTTTTGCATCATGGAAGACCAAGGAACATCTCTATGATCATAGTTTACCTTATAATGCCTTGTAACTCAAAATCCGAATCTCACTTTTCTTATGAATTTTTGAACTATGAACTCACCTTTGGCTGCTGGCAATTCGTGTGCTAGGGCTAGGGTTATGCTTAGTATATATGTGGGAATGATTTAGGTCAGAAACATGGATGGGTTGTGTGAAGATTTGGTCCAAAAAATATTGAAAAAGATCATGTTGTAAAATTCAAATATTTGACCATGAAGACTTGCTATCTTTGGAGATTTCATATGATTCCTTTCTCTTTCTAATTCAATCACCATTTAAGAATTTCTAGAAGCAATATCTTCACCCAAAAATAGTTTTTCATATTTTATATTTATTTAAAATGATTTTTATGAATTAAATCAATAATAAATAAATAAAAAATAATAAAAATGCTGAATTTTGGTCAATTGGGTCGTGCACAATGTTATGAGATGGATTGGGTCACAACTTAGCAAGCCCATTTGGAAAGAATTACTTCTAAGCCTCCATTTTCAACATAAACCATCACAAAATTTCCCAACTTTGCAAAGGCATATCTCCCTCAATTTTAAAGGTATGAGGGTGTTCTTGGACTTTTTGGAAAGCTTGAAGAGTCCTCTAAACAACCCCATTGGTTTCAGGTCCATATCATTTACCAATCTCAAGTTATGCCCTTTTGAAGTTGTTGACTTTTTGTTGACTTTTGAAATGACCTATAATGTCTTAGATCATATCTTTCAAATGAAGCATTTTTGGACTTAACCTTCAACATCAAAGTTGTATAGAATTCAATTTCCTTCAAAATGAGCTTTGGATGGAGACTTGGTGATGAAGTATGTGAAAGTTATGGCTGGTCAAAGTTCAGTTGACTTTTACTGAGGAAACCCTAATTTAGAATCTCCTGATTATTGATGATCTGGAATCTCCTTGATGAATCATGATCAACCCTTGATCAAATGATGAATTTTACTTCATATACTTGATGTTGGCAAAAAATCATGAAGTTTGACTTTGGTTTGACCACAGTTGACCTCAGTTTGACTTTTTAACTGTATTGACTGATTTTGACTTATCTGATCATCTGACTGAGCAAACTTTTGAGAAAAGTTTTGAAACTTGTCATAGGGGTTCTTATACACATATAAGATGTTATGAAGCTTACTTGAAGTATTGGAAGTCCATTTAGCCTGATTAAAGTCAAAACCCTAGTTTTGGATGTACTGCTTAGGAGGTGCATTGTCTGAGGGAATTGTCAACTCCTTTGACCAATTGTGAACTTTGTGAACCTCGTGAATCTACATAAAGTGTCTTGTGAACCTCATGAACCTCAGGAGAGCTTTGTAATCATTGTGAATCTTGTGAACCTTGTGAACCCTCATAAAGTAACTTGTAGACTTCATGAACTTCATGAAAGGTCTTGTAAATGTTGAGAAGCTTGTGAACCTTGTGAACCTTCAAGAAGTGGCTTGTAGACTTCATGAATCTCATGAAAGGTTATGGAAGTGTTGGAGAGCTTGTGAACCTTGTGAACCTTCAAGAAGTAACTTGTGGACTTCATGAACCTCATGAAAGGTTATGGAAATGTTGAGAAACTTGTGAACCTTGTGAACCTTCTTAGAACACAAAGTCTTGTATTGTGAGGGCAAATTTTGGGGTGCAACAGCTGCCCCTGTTCAATTTTCTGAAACCTGAGGGGTTAGATTGGTATATTTGCCAGTCGTAACCTGGAAGGTTGAAGGGGATTGAACACAAAAGCCCAAAAATTTGCACTCACCAGTGCCTAGAGTGATATTGATGGTTGGTTGAACATGATTGAGTGGGCTTAAAGATGCCACTAGGGGAAAGTTCTTCAGCAGTATAATGAGAGCTGTCAGGAGTCTGGAGTAATATTGATGTAACAACATGTCTTCATGAGGATAGAGCAATCAATAATGATAACCCTAAAGTAGTCTTGAAGTAGTAAATCTGACCTCAGGAGGATAGAGCAATCAATAGCTCTAAAGCAGTCTTGAAGTAGTAATATGACCTCAGGAGGATAGAGCAATCAATAGCTCTAAAGCAGTCTTGAAGTGATAATATGACCTCAGGAGGATAGAGCAATCAATAGCTCTAAAGCAGTTTTGAAGTAACAATTTCAGGAGGATAGAGCCATTAATAATGATAACTCTAAAGCAGTCTTGAAATAATAATGTGATGTGTCTTCAGGAGGATAGAGCAATCAATAATGATAACTCTAAAGCAGTCTTGAAGTAATAATTTCAGGAGGATAGAGCAATCAATAGTTCTAAAGCAGTCTTGAAGTCATGAGAAGTTATCAGGAGGATAAAGTAACCCTGAGGTTACAATAAAGCAGTCCCAAAATAATAAGAAGCTCATCAGGAGGATAAAGTAACCCTGAGGTTACAATAAAGCAGTCCCAAAGTAATAAGAAGCTTATCAGGAGGATAAAGTAACCATGAGGTTACAATAAAGCAGTCCCAAAGATCATAAGTTTGCTTGTTGGATGATTAACCTGTAACAAGGTAGCTTTTGTATAATAACATTAATTTATGCTTTATGTATGCATGTATGATATGATGCACTTAGGTAATGTACTATATGTCTATGGATATATATGCTATGGTATGATGTAAATGATGTATGTATGATATGATACTGCCGGAAGCATCTGGATATCTTGTATAACAACTGCTGGCCAGGAAAATAAATCCCGATTTGTTGTTGAAGAATATATAACCCTCTGTCTGCTGGGGATAATAAGGTATAGATAATTTCCCGTTGTTGGGGATGGTAAGGTATAGATAACTTCCCGTATGTTGGGGATATAACCTTTGTCTTCGTTTGATGGTAGGGTAGAGATAGTATCCCGTCTTCGTTCGTCGTACCCTTATTGGAAAGCAAATTCCTGAATATCCGTATGAGGATAAAAGAGATGGATATAAATTCCAGGGGAGATAAGACTTTATGAAGATGGATTCGTCCTACTGAGAGTTTGTAACTGTCTTGTAAAGGTGAACCGGCGAAGCTTCGTTGAAATCCTTCCCTCGTTCGTCCTTAGTAAATACTATTACTGCATTTTCATGCATTTCTGGTAAACATCAATCATATTAAAAGCATACATGCATTTCTGGTAAACATCAATCATATTCAAAAGCATACATATATTCAAACACAACCGATGGACGTTTCGCTTATGTAAATAGGGTAAAAGTAAATCTGGATTCAAAAGATGGAACTTATTTATATCAAAAAGTGACCCATACACGGATAAGTTTGTACAAGGAGGCATAAACCCTAGTAAGAGGATTTTGCCATAAAGTTTTTACAAAAAGAATCAGCTATGTGGGAAACAATCCTATTGAGTTTCAATTCTACTATTGCCACTCAAGTATCTCATCTTCTTGCTGTTGAGACGGAAACGATTGAACTGAGCTTTATCTGTTCGAGCTTGAATAAGTAGTACAACTGGTTGCAGTTTCATGAGTGATCCAAACGAGACATAGTCATACGCTTTAGTCCCTAACTTTTGCCTGGATTGCCCTTTCAGGTTTTCAATCCACCGGGATACCCTTTTTTGCCCAAGCCGCCTTTTCAGGTTTTCGACTTGCCGGGTGTACATCTTTTTATATATATCCCTAATTTTTGCCCAAACCCTTTTGGTTTGCCGGGACGCCCTTATTTTTGCCTAGGCCTGTCAACCTAGCGGGTCTCTTTTTATGCGTAGTATTTTTTAACTATGTCTGCGTTTACAGGCTGTGGGAAGTCCTCACCATCCATTGTAGTCAGTATCATGGCACCTCCTGAGAACACTGTCTTGACTACAAATGGTCCTTCATATGTTGGAGTCCACTTGCCCCTAGGATCACCCTGAGGTAATATGATACGCTTGATTACCAAGTCACCAGCCTGATATACCTTTGGCTTAATCTTCTTGTTAAAAGCCTTGATCATCCGTTTCTGGTACATCTGGCCATGACAAACTGCTGCTAACCTCTTCTCATCAATCAAATTTATCTGGTCCAGTCGAGTCTGAATCCACTCATCTTCATCCAAGCCTGCATCCTTCATAATTCTCAAGGAGGGGATCTGAACTTCAATGGGCAGAACTGCTTCCATACCATAGACTAAAGAGAATGGGGTTGCCCCTGTTGAAGTACGTATTGTAGTACGATAACCATGAAGAGCAAATGGTAACATCTCATGCCAATCCTTGTAAGTAACAGTCATCTTCTGTACGATCTTCTTAATGTTCTTATTAGCAGCTTCAACTGCCCCATTCATCTTCGGACGATACGGAGAAGAGTTGTGATGCTTAATCTTGAACTGCGTGCAGAGATCAGTAATCATAGTGTTGTTCAGATTAGAGCCATTGTCAGTGATAATCCTTTCAGGGATGCCATACCTACATATGAGATTATTCTTAATGAACCGAGCCACAACATTCTTAGTCACAGATGCATATGAAGCTGCCTCTACCCACTTCGTAAAATAATCAATAGCCACCAGGATGAAACGATGCCCATTAAAAGCAGTAGGCTTGATCTCACCAATCATATCAATGCCCCACATGGCAAAGGGCCAAGGAGCAGTCAGCACATTCAATGGTGATGGAGGTACATGGACTTTATCAGCATAGATTTGACATTTGTGACAAGTTCTGGAGTGTTGATAGCAATCAGCTTCCATGGTAGACCAATAGTAACCTGCTCTCAATATCTTCTTTGCCATAGTATGACCACTAGAATGAGTGCCAAAGATCCCATCATGCATGTCTTCCATAATCTCAGTTGCTTCCTTTTTATCCACACAACGAAGCATAGTTGAATCATGATTGCGCTTGTACAGAATGCCATTACTCAGAAAGAACTTAGCAGAGAACCTCCTCAGAAACTTCCTATCTTTGACAGATGCCCCTTCAGGAAACTCCTGAGCTTCAAGATATCTTTTCACTTCATAGAACCAAGGCTTCTCCTCTGCCCCTTCAGTACCAATCTCATTGCAGTATGCCGGCTTCTCAAATCTATCAATGGTAATCTTGGGAGCTTCATTATCCCAACTGATCTCAAACATAGATGCCATGGTGGCTAATGCATCTGCCAACTGATTCTCTCTCCGTGGAATATGTCCAAAGGTAATCTCTTTGAAATGTGGGATCAAAGACAACACATGTTCTCTGTAAGGAATGAGATTATCATGCTTGGTATCCCAATCTCCTTTAATCTGACTCACTACCAGGGCTGAATCTCCATACACATCCAGGAACTGAATCTTCATATCAATAGCAACCTTAATACCCATGATACATGCCTCATACTCAACTATGTTATTGGTACAATAGAAACAAAGTCTGGCAGTAATCGGGGTATGACAACCTTCAGGGGAACTAATTACAACACCAACACCATTACCATGTGCATTAGAGGCACCATCAAAAACCATAGTCCATCGGGATCCTTGTTCAGGTCCGTCATATTGTCCAGGTTCTTTGGTAATAATCATAATGTCTTCATCAGGGAACTCAAAATTCATTGATTGGTAATCATCTACTGCTTGATGAGCCAAATGATCAGCAACAACACTTCCCTTAATGGCCTTCTGAGTAGTATAATGTATATCATATTCTGTCAAGATCATTTGCCATCTTGCAATTCTTCCGGAGAGAGCAGGTTTCTCAAATATGTACTTGATTGGATCCATCTTCGAAATCAATAAGGTAGTATGGGTCAACATATACTGTCTTAGTCGGCGAGCAGCCCATGCCAAAGCGCAGCAAGTTTTCTCGAGCAGTGAGTATCTTGTTTCACAGTCGGTAAACTTTTTGCTAAGGTAGTATATTGCCTGCTCTTTTCGACCAGACTCGTCATGTTGCCCCAATACACACCCCATTGAGTTGTCTAACACTGTTAAGTACATAATCAAGGGTCTTCCATCAACTGGTGGCATCAAAATTGGTGGCTCTAGCAAATATCTCTTGATTTCATCAAAGGCAGTCTGGCACTCATCATTCCATTCCATCACCTGATCTTTCTTCAACAAGTTGAAGATTGGCTCACAAATGGTAGTTAACTGAGAAATAAATCTTGCAATGTAATTCAATCGTCCCAAGAAACCTCTAACCTCCTTCTCAGTACGGGGAGCTGGCATCTCTCGTATAGCTTTCACTTTTGCAGGATCCACTTCAATACCTTTTCCACTGACAATGAAACCCAAGAGTTTTCCAGATCTAACTCCAAAAGTACATTTGTTTGGGTTCAATCTTAACTTGTATTTCTTCAACCTCTCAAACAACTTGTGCAGATGATCAAGATGTTGTTCTTCATTCTGAGATCTGGCTATCATATCATCCACATATACCTCTATCTCATGATGAATCATATCATGAAACAAAGCCACCATAGCACGCTGATATGTTGCCCCTGCATTCTTCAAACCAAATGGCATCACCTTATAACAAAAAGTGCCCCACTGTGTCACAAATGTTGTCTTCTCCATATCTTCAGGTGCCATCTTGATCTGATTATAACCAGAGAAACCATCCATAAAAGAGAATACCTTATGCTGAGCAGTGTTGTCTACCAGAATATCAATATGAGGAAGTGGAAAGTCATCTTTGGGGCTAGCCTTGTTCAAATCTCTGTAGTCCACACACATACGTACCTTACCATCTTTCTTTGGAACCGGTACCACATTTGCAACCCACTGAGGATAAGAAGTTACTGCTAAGAACCCTGCATTGAACTACTTCATTACCTCTGCCTTGATCTTTTCTGACATTTCAGGACGCATACGACGAACCTTCTGCTTCTTTGGACGACAATCTTCTTTCACTGGCAAACGGTGAACCACAATGTCTGTATCCAACCCTGGCATATCTTCATAGGACCAAGCAAAGATCTCCACATAGTCACGTAACATCTGAATCAACCTGCTCTTGACACTGTCCTCTAAATCAGCCCCTACCTTGACCTCTTTTCTGTTTTCTTCAGTTCCCAGATTCACAACTTCGACTGGCTCTTCATGTGGTTGTATAGCTTTCTCTTCTTGTTGTAACAACCTAGCAAGCTCTACAGGTATTTCACAATCGTCCTCATTTCCGTCTTCAGTTTGATAGATCGGATTCTCGAAATCGTAATTGGCAATAGTAGAACTGTTATCAACAGGATCCAGAGTGGATGAGGATCTGCATTTTAGTGATGTGGGTGTGTGTAAGAACACATAGCTGATAAAAACAAAAATAAAAGAAAAGAAAGACAAGGAACACAATATTTACGAAAACGAAACGTCCACTGATTTTATTGAATGAAGTATGCAAATGAAATGACAACCCGTAACAAGCACACCATTGTGCCCCGGGTAAGGCACACGGCTTGAAAGTTTTATTGTTCAAGAAATTACAAACTTAAAAACATAACACAGTAAAGTATTTACTCCTGACTAAAGGAGATAGGGATAACATCTTCAGCTTTCCAATTATTGAGTCCAGCACCCATAGTAGGAAAAATCCATGCATCCAAGTTGTAGTCTTCATCATAGTCTCCCACAGCATTGATAACCCCTTGATTAGTGACACGAGCAGCACGAGCACGACGAACAGCCTTCTGGGACTCTGCAGCGAAACCCAAACCAAACTTGTCAGACTTGTATGGAATATCAGGAAGCTGACCCCAAATAGTACAACCACCTTCATCCACCACAGCTCTAGCATCATTGAGGGAGGCCATTGCCATTGTTGGAGGTTTTCTGGTGACAACAGGACCTTTCTTCACAGCAGGAGGAGCTACACAATCATTAACAACCCAGGGAACCACTTCAAATGACTGACACGGAGTCTCAATGTATTCACCTTCTACTTCCAGATACTTGAAAGTGTTTACATGGCTGACAAAGTATTCTTCTTCTCCATAGACAGTAACAACTTTCCCATTCACCGGATATCTCAATTTTTGGTGCAATGTAGAGGTCACAGCACCTGCCCCATGGATCCAGGGACGACCAAGCAGACAAGAGTATGAAGGACGAATATCCATCACATAAAATGTAGCAGTAAACACCTGGGAACCAACTTGGATTGGAAGATCAATTTCCCCATGCACTACTCTTCTAGAACCATCAAAAGCCTTTACCACAATATTACTGGGCTTCAGCACAATATCTTCAGGACTCAGCTTGTTCAGGACTTCCTTGGGCAACACATTCAGAGAAGAACCATTGTCTATCAGTACATGTGACAGGGTAGTGCCCCTGCATTCAATTGAAATATGCAAGGCCCTGTTATGATCCCTCTTGGCAGGGGTCAAATCAGCATCAGAGAATCCTAACCCGTTGTCATAGGTCAGGTGAGCAACACAGTTCTCAAATTGATCAACAGAAATTGCACTGGGCACATGAGCAGACTTCAAAAACTTGATTAAGGACTTGGCATGAGCCTCAGAACACAGCAATAGAGACAACATAGAAATCTTTGAGGGAGTATGTCCCAACTGATCAACAATGTCATAATCACTCTTGCGAATGATTTTCAATACTTCTTCCATCTGCTTAGAGAGATCATCAGCAGCTGGCACATCAGTAGATACAGGCTCAATAACAGGACCTTTGCCCCGAGCATCAGTGGTGGTAGTAGCAGCAGGAGTAACTGCACTCTTAGAAACAACTGGAGGAGAGAAGACTCTTCCACTACGAGTGATCTTGCTAGATCCAGCAATATTATCAATGTCAGCAGGCATATCAGGTAAAGGCTCCTACTTGACACCATGGATGTAAACATCAGACCCATAGTGCCAAGGCACAGCTTTGTCAGATGTATAAGGAATAGGACCAGGAGTGGTAATGATCAGAGGAGCCACTCTGGCTTCAGCAACAACTTTCACAGGACCTTCAGCAGTAATCTTGATTGGGCCCTGACGAGTGATTTTAATAGGACCCTTTGAAGTGATTCTTATCGGTACTTTGTCAACCATGTCAACCTCTTCAATCTTCTTATCCCGAGTCAAATGATCCACCATATCTTCTACAGATGCTGGTCTTCTTTCAAACACTATAGTATACTTATCCATGAGACGCTGAATTCCATCTCTTAATATGAAGCAACTATCCGGCTTATAGGTACAATACAAACAATCTTCACGACAACCTGGAAAGATCCCAGCTTGTACTAACCTCTTTTTGATAACAGACAATGGTGTGCTCAACTCCATAACTGAATAGACATGCAGATCTTCATCAATGTCTTCATCAATGGCATTGACAGTCTTCTCGTGATTTGGCAGTGGTGCTGTAATCACATTTGGTGGATCAAACTCAATTTCTCCAGCATCAATCATATCTTGAATTTTGTTCTTCAAGACCCAGCAGTTATTAGTATCATGTCCTGGACAGTTTGAATGATATGCACATCGTGCATTGGGATTGTACTTGGGAGAGGTAACATTGGGATTCTGAGGAGCCTCACTCAGGGTAATAAGTTCAGCCTTCAACAAGTGTTGCAATGCCTGAGCCATTGACATGTTGATCTTCGTGAACTGTCTTCTAGCCCTCTGTTGGTTGCCCTGTGGCTGCTCTGTTGTTGCAGGAGTTGGATTTGAAATATGAACTGCACTAACAGACTGATGCCTTCTGTTACGATCAGGTTGACCATAAACAACATTGGATTCTTTCTTCCCAGTGGGAGGCTTCTTTGCAGTACCTGATGAAGAAGTGCCCACTTGGATCTTACCATTCTTGATACCATTCTCTACCCGTTCTCCGGTCATGATCAACTCAGTGAAGCCAGATGATGAGCTTCCAATGAGATGACTGTAAAACGGGCCATTCAGTGTACACATGAACATATCAACCAATTCCCTATCAGTCAAAGGGGGTTGAACTCTTCCAGCTAAATCTTTCCATTTCTGAGCATACTCCTTAAAACTTTCTTTGGCACCCATAGACATGCTCTGAAGCTGCATGCGAGTGGGGGCTAAGTCAGCATTATATTGGTACTGCTTATAGAAAGCTTCAGCAAGATCATTCCAGTCTCTGATGTTAACACTCTCCAACTGATAATACCACTCCAGCTGAGCTCCAGATAAGCTTTCTTGAAAGAAATGGATCCACAACTTCTTATCAGCAGTGTGAGGCTGAATCCTTCTGACATAAGACCTTAAGTGCAGCTTGGGACAAGAGACCCCATCATAAACCACAAAGGTAGGAACTTTGAAACCAATGGGTATCACAACCCCAGATATCAGACTCAAATCCTCAAAATCCAGCCCAGATGATTTCTGTAATTCCATAGCATCCATCCTATCCACCAGCATCTTGAATTTGTCTTCATTAGACTCATGGTAGTAGTTAGCCTCAGAATCAGAGTCCCCCATTGTGTGGTGGAGACTGCCTACCTCTTGCTCAGATTCTTCAGATTCATAGTCTTCAACCTGTTCCTTGGTCTTGACAGGACCTTTGAACCTTCTTCCCATGTTGAGCAACCCAGCAGACCTTCTAGCCTTCTTAGTCTTCTTGGCCAGCAGTGTCTTCAATTCGTCCTGCCCCTTGGATAGGTTCAGGATCAGCTCTTGGAACTGTGCATTCTGTGCCTGAAGATCCTTAACTGATTGTTCAAGAGCCATTGCTGAAATAAACAGCGAGAAGATGAGAAACCTGTGCACAATTATAAACCTGTGATGCAATGAAATGATATGGGAATGCATATGCAATGTTTTCAAGGACCGCAGAATTTAAATTTGCTTAAACAAACAAGAAAGTAACTTTTTATTAGTAATAACTTGTTTTGCCTTTTAGGCTTACAAAAATGGAAATGAAATAAGTACAAAAGATGGGGTTTTAAGTCTCCCATGGACGTTTCCTCTTTGTGTTGAGGTATGAGTTGAGGTTTCGTTCCTCGTGAAGCTGCTTTGTTAGCTCTAGGATTCTTGCTTGGCTTGCTTTGTAATGAGCCTCGAAAGTATCCCTTTGCTCCTTCAGTTGGATCCATGATCTCTGCAAGTCTTCCTTATCAGTAGGCATGTCTGGGTGAAGAATGGTATAAGCAGTGTCTCCTTCAGCAACAGGTTCCATGGTAACTGGTAGGACGGCAGGATATGGCATCATGAGTGTCTGAGCACGAGATCGTACCCATCTGAGATAAGCCTCCATAGGAATAGTGTACTTAGGCTCCAGTGTTTTGCTGTCAACCCTGTTTACCTTTCCCCATGCTCGTATGAATCTCTGACGGTAGCCTGAAGATCGTTGTCGTAATCAAACACAATGCCCTGAATCAACATATCATGTGGACCATCACTTCGGGCGTAACCAAACTGTCGTAAAGCTAGAGAAGGGTTGTAGGTGATGCCTCCTCTTATGCCTAGAAGTGGCACATTAGGAAACTCCCCACAACGGTCAATGATGGTGACATTCTCCATAGATTTGGAGCACCAATGGATATCTGAGTGAGAAAGTGATATGATCCTCTTGGACCATCTGAACCCCTGCTCATTCTTCATTACTGAGCGAGGAAGGTGAGAAATAAACCACCTAGATAGCAAAGGTATGCAACACATCAAGGTTCCTCTTGCCCTTGTAGTACGGGTGTGAAGAGAATGCAGGATGTCTCCAAGCAATGTAGGCACTGGATTGTGACTCAGGAAAATGTTGATGGCATGAACGTCTATGAACTGATCTGGATTGGGGAACAACACTAAGCCATATATCAGCAAGGCTAAGATCTCCTCAAAAGCATCATAGCTCATGGCCTTCAAGAACATTTGAGCTTTATCCATTAATACCTTGGCAAGAATACCCTTAACTCCACTTCTCGTCTCTAGAACAATGTCAGACTTCTTCAGATGTAGGGCTGCAGCAATAACCTCTGGTTTGGGCTCCTTCTCCAAGCCTGTGAAGGGTCTTTGATCAAGAACAAGTATACCCAGAAGCTTAGAGAACTCTTCCATTGTAGGAACCAGCTGGTAGTCGGGGAATGTAAAGCAATGGTGCCTAGGGTCAAAGAACTGAAACAGGACACTCATCATATCTTCACTGAACCCTGAAGTGACTAGATCCAATAGGTGACCATGTCTCTTGATGAACCGGGAATGATCAGACACTTGAGAAACCAACTCTTTAAGTTTGGGAGGTATCCCTACAAAGTTGATCCTGATGGTGTTTCTACGAGCCGAAGCCATGACCTGCAACAAAGAACAAAGATAAATCCTTTGGTCCTTGAAATGGTTAGTGAAAATGCTATGCTTATGATGCATGATGATGTCATGATGTTATGTTCAATCACAAACATGTGGCACACACAAACAAGTCACACCATAGCCCTAGGTTTAAAGGCTTGCATGAGGTTTAAGGTAAGTACCCTCCCCTGAAGTTGGTTGGTTCATCCTGTCCTACAAAAGTAACCGGGTTCTAAGGGATCTCAATATCATTGATCCTTCACAAGGGTGGTTGATCAGAAGGCAACTTACTTGCCAACCAAAACCCTCCAAGTTTAAGATCTCAATGAGCGTAGTATCGAGTGTCAACCAACTTCAGTCTGCACCAAAGCCGGTTACCTCACTACCTTCTAAAGGCCAAGATGAGTTAACTAGGGTTCTAGAAGTTAGTTAGTGCATCGACAACATATGGCAGCCTCAATATTATCCTCAACTTGACTTAAGGAATATAAGCACCAACCAAGAAGTCGCACTAACTATGGCCACCAGATCAACCGTATCGATATACGTCGTACAGTTTCCTTGGTCTATTGCCATTTACCTAAGGTACACTAGATCCGGGTTAGGACCTTTCACACATAAGAGCACCCCAACAAGTAATATAAAACAAACAAGGCAAACAATTCAAAGTGATCTTAATTCCTAAGGGTACCCCTCTTAAATAGATCCCCAGCAGAGTCGCCAGTTCTGTAACACGGTGGGAGAACTGACTTTAAGCAATGTTGCGGATAGCAAGAGTCGCCACCGACTTTTATTTTATCCATAAGGAAAGGTTATAAAAGAACAGGAAAGACCTTAAGAGAATATTTTGGGTCCGGGGGGTAGGTTATGAAAAGGGAAGGTATTAGCATCCTTTTCATCCATGGTTATCCATGGGCTCTTAGGTACTTAAGCTCACTTTAAATGGTTTTTGAAAGTGTAGTGTGTGAATAGAAAATTTTTCAGAATAGTTTAATAATAATCCATGTACGGATGTGTAAAAAACTTGTTTGAAAATTTGTTGGAAAATGTTTAAGTGTTTGAAAATTTTTTGAAGTGAGCAAGTACATAAAAGGAACCTACCCTAGAATTTAAAGTCTTTCTTGTTCTTTTTTCCTTTCCTTGGTAAAACTATCCCCACTATTAAGGAGTAGGTAGTCATTACCTTGGATGTTAAGGGACATGTGAGGGGCATTTTGATTTTGAAGGCCATTGTGGGGTGTAATAAGCACATAGGAGGGACTATCATCATTTTTTCGAAGGGACTCGATTCGTAAAGGCAACCATAAGGGACTTGATGATTTTCTTTTAAGGGACTTGCTTTATACACCCCACTTGACCATTATTCGTAGGCAACTTGAGGGATAACCTTAGAAAGTGAGACGGCGATTAAAATCGACTTACGTGTGTGACGTGTTTAATTTAATTATCTCATGATTAAAATTATCTAAATTTATTTTAATATGACATACATGTTTTTGCACTCCCTAATTACTAACCATAACAAAAATAATTAAAGAATTACAAAATTACATCCGGGAAACAATTACAAGAAATTATTATAACAAAATAAATAGTAAATAAATAAACAATAAATAATAAAATATAAAGGGGTTAGTAAATAATAATAAATAAGATAAACATAATTGAATTATAAATGGGTTAGTGATAATAACAATTAGAAATAATAAACAATGTTAGAAACATAGAATAATAAATAATAATATGGTTAGTAAATATAAAATTAATTAAAAGGTTAATAAAATTGTAATAAGCAAAAATTAGTAACAATATAGTTAATAGTAATGATAGAAACCAAAAATATTATAAGAACAAGATAATAAACAAAAAATTAACATACACAACTAAATAATTTTTAATTCATGTACTAATTATTAAATTATTCTTAAATGTATTATAATTACATATATTAACATTTATTTATTAAACAATATATACATATTATAAGAAGAAAATAGGTTTTAAATATCATATATAAAATTTAATTCTATTAATTATTATATTTACAAATTATTTTTAACCATATACAACAAACATAATTATTATAAATTAAATTGTTTCTAAACATTTAAAAGAAAAATAATTTGGAGTATAAGTATATTTACAAAATTTATAAGAATTATAGTAAACATATATACATAATAGTTATGTTAGGAATTAGAAAAAAAATAAGATTATTAAGAAAAATAGAATTAGGTTTAAAATGAATTAGGGTTTATTAAAAAATATTTTTTTAGGGTTTAATTATTAGGATTTATTTATATACAAAATTTATTTTTAACTAATTATATAGAATTATCTTAACTAATATATATATTATAAAATTTACATTGAAAAATCATGAGTTTTATATTTTTTAGAAAATAATTTTAAGAGTTTGAATACATAATATATACATATTTTATAATATAAATAATAATATGTTAATTATTTAAATCAATTAAATTAAATAAGAAAATAAAAGGAAAGAAAGGAAAAGAAAAGGAACCTGATGGGATTTGATCCCAAGACCTCATATTTGCCAGCAACAACCACAACCACTAAACCAACCAGGCGCAGGTGATAGTAAATGAGAATCACTTTGTTTTGTGCTTTGCCCCAAAAACCCAGGAAAATAAAGAAATAAAAAAGGCCTGGGGGAGGATTGAACCCAGGACCTTATGGATAAGAGTATGCGCACGTTACCGCCGGGCTGGGAGAGCCTATCTGTTGGCTGAATAGCAATAATGCATAATATATTCTACTTTCTTTTATCCTGAAAAAATAGAACAAAACAATGTCCTTGGCCAGGAATCGAACCAAGGTCTTTACAATATACACGGGCAAGGCTTACCACCAGGACACACATACGCGTGTGATAACAAAACAGACAAACAACATAAAATAAGTTAACATAATTTAAATTCCTTGAACGCGCGGGAGACTTCATCTTCTTCATTCAAATTCGTAGGATTTTCCTGCGAAATCTTCCACCAAACTACCTGCGAAAACCAAATTGGCAGCAATACCTACAAATCTCATACATGGCCAAAACTGTAAAATTTCCAGAAATTAATCAGTCAAACATGATCACAAGACAATTTTGAATCGAACCATGGTTCTTGAATGAATTTATACAGTCTATATCACAAAGCCCTAATGAAGGATAGAAACCCTAGCAATGGCCGAATCCGTATAAGGTCATGAAAATCCAATTGATTTGTCCAGAATCGTTCAAAAGCTTCAACTAACATCAAATCCACACACAAATTTCATTAATAATGATCAAATAATGAGAATCGAAAAATAAATTTTCAAGAACAACAAGACTACGGGTTGCTCATATATGCATGCTATGGACGTGTATGGGCATTGGTTTTGCATCATGGAAGACCAAGGAACATCTCTATGATCATAGTTTACCTTATAATGCCTTGTAACTCAAAATCCGAATCTCACTTTTCTTATGAATTTTTGAACTATGAACTCACCTTTGGCTGCTGGCAATTCGTGTGCTAGGGCTAGGGTTATGCTTAGTATATATGTGGGAATGATTTAGGTCAGAAACATGGATGGGTTGTGTGAAGATTTGGTCCAAAAAATATTGAAAAAGATCATGTTGTAAAATTCAAATATTTGACCATGAAGACTTGCTATCTTTGGAGATTTCATATGATTCCTTTCTCTTTCTAATTCAATCACCATTTAAGAATTTCTAGAAGCAATATCTTCACCCAAAAATAGTTTTTCATATTTTATATTTATTTAAAATGATTTTTATGAATTAAATCAATAATAAATAAATAAAAAATAATAAAAATGCTGAATTTTGGTCAATTGGGTCGTGCACAATGTTATGAGATGGATTGGGTCACAACTTAGCAAGCCCATTTGGAAAGAATTACTTCTAAGCCTCCATTTTCAACATAAACCATCACAAAATTTCCCAACTTTGCAAAGGCATATCTCCCTCAATTTTAAAGGTATGAGGGTGTTCTTGGACTTTTTGGAAAGCTTGAAGAGTCCTCTAAACAACCCCATTGGTTTCAGGTCCATATCATTTACCAATCTCAAGTTATGCCCTTTTGAAGTTGTTGACTTTTTGTTGACTTTTGAAATGACCTATAATGTCTTAGATCATATCTTTCAAATGAAGCATTTTTGGACTTAACCTTCAACATCAAAGTTATAGAGAATTCAATTTCCTTCAAAATGAGCTTTGGATGGAGACTTGGTGATGAAGTATGTGAAAGTTATGGCTGGTCAAAGTTCAGTTGACTTTTACTAAGGAAACCCTAATTTAGAAACTCCTGATTATTGATGATCTGGAATCTCCTTGATGAATCATGATCAACCCTTGATCAAATGATGAATTTTACTTCATATACTTGATGTTGGCAAAAAATCATGAAGTTTGACTTTGGTTTGACCACAGTTGACCTCAGTTTGACTTTTTAACTGTATTGACTGATTTTGACTTATCTGATCATCTGACTGAGCAAACTTTTGAGAAAAGTCTTGAAACTTGTCATAGGGGTTCTTATACACATATAAGATGTTATGAAGCTTACTTGAAGTATTGGAAGTCCATTTAACCTGATTAAAGTCAAAACCCTAGTTTTGGATGTACTGCTTAGGAGGTGCATTGTCTGAGGGAATTGTCAACTCCTTTGACCAATTGTGAACTTTGTGAACCTCGTGAATCTCCATAAAGTGTCTTGTGAACCTCATGAACCTCAGGAGAGCTTTGTAATCATTGTGAATCTTGTGAACCTTGTGAACCCTCATAAAGTAACTTGTAGACTTCATGAACTTCATGAAAGGTCTTGTAAATGTTGAGAAGCTTGTGAACCTTGTGAACCTTCAAGAAGTGGCTTGTAGACTTCATGAATCTCATGAAAGGTTATGGAAGTGTTGGAGAGCTTGTGAACCTTGTGAACCTTCAAGAAGTAACTTGTGGACTTCATGAACCTCATGAAAGGTTATGGAAATGTTGAGAAACTTGTGAACCTTGTGAACCTTCTTAGAACACAAAGTCTTGTATTGTGAGGGCAAATTTTGGGGTGCAACAGCATGTAAGAACTTATTTGTGTTGGATGATTAATGCAATGAATATGTTTGTCTTGAAGTAGTCCATTTGTATTCACTCATAATGCTTTTTCTACTTTTATAATGCCAACATTATCCCATCTTCTACTTAGGCAGAGAATTGGAGGGAGGATGACGAAATTAAAACATAGATTCTCTAGTTGAGTGCTTTCGATTAGAACCCTACTGATGATGTACATGCATTGTTTCAAATCCCCAAACATTGGAGGAATAAGGAGTTAATCCCTAGTCAACCACTTCGAGCCTAGAAGTAGGAGTTTCTTTTGGATAATTCAAAACCCTCATGCTTAACCTGGGGCAGGGTAGTGTTCAGTTAATCTGGTTAATTCAAGTCATAATATGAACATCCCATCAGGGAATCCACTACAATCAATGACTTGACAGTCACAATTTTCATCCTTCCAATAATAAAAAAAGAAAAAGAAAAAGGAAAATCCCGCTAAGTCAAACACCCAAAAGGAGACTTAGGGACCAAATAGAATAAATCGGTCAAAAGAAGTCCTCAAATCCATAAGATTTAGTGACCACCACATCAAATTAAAATGGGTCACTGATATCCATAGGGGACAAATAAGATGACTGTCATTTCAAGCGGACCTTGGAGCATCATCTCTATGCTATCAAGACAAATGTATGTGTCAATTTAGCTGGACCTAGGATTGGAGAACATCACGGAGAATGGGTGAGCACCAAATAAACTTTGAGCTTTTATCCTTTGTTTCTAAAAACCGTGAACCCAACCACATTACAACCCTCAAAAGTCCTAATTGAAGTAGGGTTTATTTCGAAAGCATGCTCGATGAGATAGTGTTTCCTGACTCCTATGAGCTATGCTCAAAATTTTGTTGGCTTTAAAAAAATGAATATCACATCCTAGCTAGTTATTCAGTCACAGGCTATTGTGAAAATCTTTTCAAAAACAATAAAAAAAACTTCGAGACAAACATGTGCGTTGCATTAGAAGTCTCAACATTAACATTTTGCTTGTTAGACTTTGCTTGACATCATAGAAGCCTATGTATGAGTACCAGTGATGAGTTTAATCTCTTGAGATTTGAAACTCTAATGAGTATTTGAACAACCATTTCAGAGAATGATCATCCTCAGTGGCAGTTTTCTTGAAAACTTTGCCAGACAGGGGCATGTTGCTTGAAAACTTTGCCAGACAGGGGCATGTTGCTTGAAAACTTTGCCAGACAGGGGCATGTTGCTTGAAGACTTTGCCAAACAGGGGCATGTTGCTTGAAGATTTTTCCAGACAGGGGCAAGCTGCTTGAAGACTTTGCTAAACAGGGGCAAGTCGTTCCCCAATTTGTGCTTACACATTCTGATCATCCCTAAAAGGATAAATATTGAAGACTCATTTGTGCCAAATACAGTTAATCTGAGGCAGTTACGTCGAGATTCGACAAAATCTCTCCAAGAGTTTGAAGACACCGAGGCATTTTGAATGTCAAGTCTTTTATAAAATCCTCTTGAGATGATCTCTTCTCGCAAAACATTTCATGGATGCATGACCACGTGTTTCCCTAAGCAAGACGCTCTTGTGATATACCTTGCAAGTACCTCCAGATAACGGGGTCCTCACGCCAAGTTGTTATGATGTGTCAGGGGCATGACTCATTATTTTCTGGTGGATTTCTTTTACTACTTAGTGCTTCCAGTGAGATACTAAGTCTAGTATCCCCAATTGAGCCTTGATTCAAGCTTCTCCAACTGAATGTGATTTTCTCCCCCCAACGGAGTACAAATTTACTTCATTCTAAGCAAACATAGTTTGTATGTTTATTTCCTTCTGATGGACATTGAAGTTAGAAGATTTTCTTGGGTTTATTTCCCGATTGAAGTATCTTTCTCTCCTCAAGGATATTTGAGCCTTGTAGCAAGACTTGTTCCATGGATGGCTCTTTACCCTATCCTTAGTGATTGCGTACACTTTGACGGGACTGGTCGAGTATCCGTTTGTTGTGATGTTTATTTCGTCACCAGTTTATCTCTTGTGTCTGTTGTCTGTTTGTCAGCATAAACATAACACATATACATACATGTACATCATAAATGATTTCATGTTCATATGCATGTTGCATTCATTGATGCATACTTCATCCACCTTGGTTGTGTTTATCCCCAAGGGATGTGTCTCTCTCCAAATAGAGTTGTCAGCCTTAGGCAGAAAATGTACATTCTTTCTAATTCCCCACTGAGTTTTTACCCTCATGGAAGATTTTTGCTTTAGTTCTCCTTTCCACACTTGGATAGGATAAATCCCCAATTGAGTTCATTCCTCATGGGTTAGTGTCTTGCTTGACAGTTTTTTCTCCAGCTCGTTCCTGGATTGAATTTGGTCTTTGACAATTTTGATGTTTGAATTTCCAAATGGAAAGTGAATTTATTTTGCACCTCTGAATGCTTTGTCTCCTAGAAGGAATTTATTGGAGGCTTCCATTGAAGACAAATTTTGCTCTCCAGCAGTGTTATTGCAACATTCTCTTGGAATACTTACACCTGACAACAAGTGGCAGTCTCTTTATTGGAGAAGCTTGTTCTTATCCCTGGACCCCTAAGTGGAATCAACAAGTGGCCGTCTCCTTATTTGAGAAGCTTGTTTCTTATACATGGATTTCCCAGTAAATCAACAGATGGCATTTTCTTTTCGAGCAGGTTGTTCATCCTCAGCAAGGTTTATATTCTATCAAATGGCGTCTCTCCAATACATGTTGAGAAGTTTGATACGAATCTCCTTTTTTTCCAACAAATGGCATCTCATCCAGATAAGGTGAGAAGTTTGTTGTGATTTTCCAATTTCCGTCAAATGGCTATCTCTTCCAGACAAGTTGAGAAGTTTGAGCGTGAAGTTGTTCTCCATCATATGGTTATCTCCTTCAGAAGAAGGGAAGTATGATGAGGGTTCTATCAAATGGCATCTCTCTAATACACGTTGAGAAGTTTGATATGAATCTCTTATTTTTTCCAACAAATGGCATCTCATCCAGACAAGGTGAGAAGTTTGTTGTGAATTTCCAATTTCCGTCAAATGGCTATCTCTTCCAGACAAGTTGAGAAGTTTGAGCGTGAAGTTGTTTCTCCATCATATGGTTGTCTCTTTCAGAAGAAGGGAAGTATGGTGAGAGTTTTATACAATGGCATCCTTAGTTAAATCTCGGCAGAAGATTTGGCGACAGGGGTATCCTCAATTAACCCTCGACGGTAGGAATTTCATAGTATACCTCGGCAGAAGGTATCTCATTCTTATATTCTCTGACAAGTCTCGACAGAAGATTTCCAGTCTACCTCGACAGAAGGTATTTACCTTTTATGATCTCGATAATGGCATCCTTAGTTAAATCTCGGCAGAAGATTTGGCGACAGGTGTATCCTCAATTAATCCTCGGCAGTAGGAATTTCATAGTATACCTCGGCAGAAGGTATTCCATTCTTAGATTCTCTGGTAATCTCGGCAGTAGATTTCCAGCAGACATCAACAAAATTTGTTTTCTTTCCAAGATCTCGGCAGTAGATTTTGTTTCATTTTGATGCCTCGGCGGAAGGTATTCCATTCTTAGATTCTCTGGAAAGTCTCGGCAGTAGACTTCCAGCAGATTTCGACATAATTTGTTCTTCTTTCCAGAATCTCGGCAGTAGATTTTTGGTCCATTTTGATGCCTCGGCATAAGGTATTTTTTTCTTAGATTCTCTGGTAATCTCGGCAGTAGATCTCCAGTAGACTTCAACAGAAGATGTTTTCTTTCCAGAATCCTGGCAGTAGATTTCTGGTTCATTTTGATACCTCAACAGAAGGTATTTCCGAATGAGGTTTTAAATCTCGACAGTAGATTCCTCAAAGTAGAATTTTGTTCAAAGATTTCGAGTCATCTTGGGACTTGTAGACAGTTGTCATCTGGCTTCGCTCAAAAGAAAATTCCTCGTGTGGACTGTACTCCAGTCATGTGTGTCTAATCCCCATTAGTGTCAATTTTCTTTCCCAACGAAAGTTATAGCCTTTGTCTTGCATTTTACATTGCACATCATATCATTTCATCTGCATTTTCGGTCAAAATTTTAGGTATTCTGATATTTAATCCTCTTCCACCTTGAATTTCCAAAAAAAGAATATATTTACTCCTACATTCAGGTTCAAGAAGATCAAATAGGGGCAACTGTCATACCCTAAATTTTGACCATAAATTTTAAATTTCTATTCATCTTACGCATTTTGCCGATATATCGAAAATCAATCATTTTGCATTTTTAAGTTAAAACATTTCTTTAATCATACATTTCACCATCCCAATTGTCATCTTTTATTTATTTTGTAGAATTTGTTTCTTTTTAAATAAGAATGTTTGTTCGTATTTTAATCATTTTTGTATAGATCTTTTAGAATTTGATCCATTCTTAAAATTTTAGTTAGAATATTTTGTCACGCTTTGTAATTTATTTATGTTTGATTTTATTTTTAGTTAAATATTTATTTTAGATTATTTTTAGAGTTTAATTTATTTTAATTTTAATTTAAATCTAATTTCCAAGTTAATTTAATTTTAAAATAGGAGTTTAGTTTATATTAGATTGTTTAGAACTAGTTTTCAATTTAATTTTAATTTAGGTTAATTTCAGTTTAGTTAATTAATTTAATTTAAATATTTTGATTTAGCTCAATTGCAATTTATTTTAGAGATTAGTTTTTTTATTATTAGTTAATTTTCAATTGATTATTTTTCTCTAATTTATATTTAGTTTAATTTATTTAAAAAAAAAATAGAATATAGTTTATGTAACTAGTCATTAGATTTAGTTTGATTCAAATATTTTGTGACTCCCCATGCTTTCTCCATCGGTCTTAGTCCAACTGCATACACCAATTTTACACTCCATATCATAACCCATTCTCCAACACAGAGCCAAAACACACTGCTCCAAAATTACACTAATTTGTGCTTACAAGGACCTGCAAATAGAGAAAGCAATTTTGACCAAAACTTGCAGTCTGCATTTTGAAAAGAACAAGAGGAGAAGACAAAAAACAAAACTTAATAAATAAGTTGGTTTTAGTTTTTTAAAGAAATAACTTTGTTCTGCTTCCCAAAAACCTTGTTCTGATTCACATAAACCAGAAGAAAATGAATCTAAAAAAAACTAAAAAAAAACTAAAAAAAAACAAATCTTTTTTTTGCTTCACCATCAGTAAACATTTTCCTCCGGAAAGAATCATAATACACTCTCATGTCCCATTTATTTTCAGAGACT
Source organism: Lathyrus aphaca (assembly GCA_963966055.1). NCBI lineage: Eukaryota > Viridiplantae > Streptophyta > Magnoliopsida > Fabales > Fabaceae > Lathyrus > Lathyrus aphaca. The sequence goes on from OZ014525.1 coordinate 17,056,234, forward strand.
CTTTTTTTCTTCAATCACTTACCATAACTCATCTTCACTAATCACAAATTCTCTTCACAACACGTGTTCCTTCTCTCTGCAAAACCATACACAGCAAACCGCCATTTTTGATACCACCAACACAAAACTTTCACTAACCACACACGAATAACCACCGTTCAAAATGAACCAAAACCGCGAGTTCGTGAGTGAAATGGATCCGAACCTGTGAAAGCAACTGTGACGAAAAAAACAACCGTGATGAAATCGCAACCTTGAAACCGAAAGCAAAACGAGACTAAACGAGTATTCGAGCGAGAAATCCGAACAGTCTGAGAGAGCTTCTTTCGCGTTCAACTGAGATCCGAGAAAGTGAGAACGAGTGAGAGAGGTGAAATCGAGACAACCGCCGTGACCGAGCGATTTGAGAGAGAGAGAGAGAACGCATTGAGAACAGAGAGAGCGCGTTGAGAAAGAGAGAGCAGTTGAAGAAGAAAAAGAATCGTGTGGTATACCTATTCCCAATCTCATTTATTTCTAATTTGTATTGTTATTTACTATTTCTTTTATACTGAGATTAAGATTGATATTAGTCATAAAGTAAAATCCTTTTATTTAATTAATACCATATTTATTTATTTATTCCTTTTTTATGATCATTAAAATTAGGATTATTATATTATTTGAATTCCCTGACCCATTTGTAAGAAAAAAACTTTTAATTTTAATTTTCTTAGCCAAGAATAATTAATTTAGGATGTTATTTATTGTTTATTTATTTTTAGTGATGATACAAATAATAATTTTAATTTAGAGATTTAGGGATTTAGTTTTTAATATTAAAAAATCTAAAAAGAAAATAGTACTCTTAGTTTATTTTATCTTATTTTGTTTTCAAATTTAAAAAAATCTAAAAAATATTCTGTTTTTTAATTATTAAAATTGACTATTTCTTTTAATTGGCTTGTTATTTGGTCTTTTAATTTATTTTAAGGAATCTTTTTAAATAGTATAATGTAGTTATAATATTTAAAACCCAAAAATATATATTTTTTTCTAATAAGTTTAGTTGGATTATTATTTTAGGTATAAAAATCACAAAAAATATTAGATTAGAATTTGATTTTATATTATTTTTATTTTAAATATTTTAGTTTTGATATATTTATTTAGTTTTCTGTATTAGTTAATTAATATTTTGATGAAATTTTCTTTCCTTATCTAGTACTCATTTTCATAATAGAATTGAGTTCCCAACTAATAGAAAAATCTAAAATATGTATATATTATTATAGTTTATTGGTGTATAGTTTCTCTTTTTAATATAATTAGGAGATATCAAAATAATTAATGTTATATTATGTTTTTATTTAGTGATAATGTTAGTTTAAATATCTAGGATTTTATTCTTAAATTTCACCAATTTTTATTATTATTATTATTATTATTATTATTATTATTATTTATTTTTATTCTTTTTATTACTAGTTCAATTAATGAGTTTTATTTATTTATTTATCTTAGAATTAGGATTTTAATATAATATCAATTTCTAATGGTTCTGAAATATTCATTTTTGCACACACGTAAGTCGGTCAGTATGTGATCGCCATCTGCACGACATTACGCATCTAAATTAATTAACGAGGAACTGAGCTTCGGAGTCTGGCATTTCGCGGGTCATTAATGAACCACACCTGGGCTAGCCCCACGTGCAGTGTTTCATTTACTCATTCGCTATAAAATTCATTAACCCTAATTCATCCAAAACAAAACGTCTTAATTCACAAATCAAATAACAGAGGAACTGGATTCTGGAGTCTAGCACTCCACATAATCCTTGAATTAAATCACTCATGGGCTAGCCCCACGCGACGTGGTTCATTCCCCCTCTCGTTCCTAAAATACCGAAAATCTTTCAATAAACTATGCGAGGAACTGAACTCAGGAATCTAGCATTCCTTGGGTACTTGAACTGAATTACTGTTGGGGCTAGCCCCCGATTTGTAATTCATTCACTCTTTTGTATTCAAAACAATTCAACAATCTTAAAAGGATTAGACATGATTCATCTCCATAGGAAGATATTCCTCCTATCACCACAAACACAAATCAAAATCTTACAAACAATTATTCTCAAAGGAAGAATGTGGCATTGCTTGTCGATACTCATATCCAAGTTTAAAGCTTCTTCCGATTTTATTTCTCAAAGAAAGAATGTGGCATTGCTTGTCGATCCTCGTATCCAAGTTTAAAGTTTCTTTCGATTTTCTCTTCCTCAAATGTTTGTGGTGGATTAGGCGAGATATCTCCCTTAAAGATGATGACTTGTCTCTTTCTTTCAAATACAATTTAAAACATACCAACCAATCCAAATCATTTTTCATAATTAATCAACGAAAGAACAGAGCTCCGGAGTCTAGCACTCCGCACGTTCTGGAATGCAATCACTCCTGGGCTAGCCCCACGCGACGTGGTTCATTCGCCCTTTCGTTTAAAACACCTTAACAAAGGTCAAACATTTTCTCTAAACGAACATTATTTAAATCTTTCTATCTCGCAAACAAGCTAGCGCTTCAACCTCCACCGCGAGTAAAAGCCAACGCTTAGCAGATTAGAAAGCATTTTCAAACAATCGTTGAATTAAAAAAACACAAACCGTAGTTGCACGAACTACGAAGCTCTGACTTTCCCATTGCACAAGGGAATACGTAGGCACGAGGATTTTAATCCTTCGCGAGCACAATAATAAAAAAACTTAACTTTTCTCCATAATAAATAATAATTTTATTTTCCCTTTAATAAGCAATCTTAACAAAAAGAAGACAATAATACAAGTTAACATTTAAGCGCAAATTAGACTAAGAGGTTCCCGTTGAGTACAACGGACGTGATGGGTGCTTAACACCTCCCTTTTGCGTAACTGACTCCCGAACTTAGATTAGTGGTTTCGTTGACCATTTCTTATCCCATTTAGGTTGTGTCTATATCTCCCTTTTCTTTAGTTAGAATAAATAGAATTAGGTGGCGACTTTGTTGTTTGTTTTAGGATCGTATTTTTCAAGGTACGACAGCGGGGTTTGTCATCCCTCCGCTTCTCCCCGGTGCGTCGATGGGTAGTGTGGTCTTCATGTTTGGAACGTTTGGTGTCGTCCTGACTGCGGTTCCTCCGAACACTGTGGGCGACTTGTTTCTCCTCGTACCTAATGTACACTTGAGCTTTGTGTAGGAGTTCGTCAAAGGTGCGAGGAGGTTCGATCCATACTACCCGATTGAGCTTGCTTTTGGGGAGGAGTCCCTTCTCGAGGAGATACTTCTTCATGTAGTCAGTTGTATCTACCTCGACAGCTTTTTGGTTAAACCGCTCGATGTATGAGCGCAATGTTTCATTTTTCCCTTGTATGATGGCTTCAAGGGTAGCTTCTATTTTTGGGTGGCGTCGCAAGGTTGTGAAGTGCCTCGTGAACGCCGATATCATACTTCTCCAAGAGGTTATGGATTCGGGGGGGCAGACTTTAGTACCATGCCATGGATCCCTTCTTGGATGTTGTTGAGAATAGTCTGCATTTGACGTTCCTGCCAACGTCATTGCAGTAGTCGAGCATGGCGTTAATGTTTTCGACGTGGTTGTTGGGGTCATTTGTCCCATCGTACGTCGCGAGGTGCGAGGCTTATCCATGCCCGCTGGGAGTGGAGTTTCCATGATGGCCCGAGAAAGTGGGCACCGGGGGTCATCTTCATCGCTCCTCAGGGGTGAGTAATCCTCATTCCTAGGGCTCTGGTCACGTCAAAGAGATGTCATTGGTTGGTCATTCGAACGCTCGGGGTGCCCATTGGACTTGTTTTTCTTTGGTTCAGTGGAACGTTGTCCCCGTCGAGGAGGTGAGCGTCCCCGCTTCTTGGTCGCCTCTGGTTGGCGTTTCTCGGGTTGAGGTCTGCGCCCATGTCGAAGAGGATTGGTTTGGCGTTCTGTCTCCAGCGCCATGATCCTCTCTCGCTGTTGAAAGAGCATGAGGTTCGTCTGGTTGAGTGCGTTCACCATAACTATTAGTGTGGGATCCCCTTCAACCGGTACCATGATAGGTTGAAAGGGAGTCGCATACTGAGGTTCTGGAACGTCGTTGTTCTTAGGATTAAGTGACGGGGTTGCAGGTTGTTCGCCTCTTATGTCGGACTCATGGACAACACGTTGGTCGTCTTTCGTACCAGTGGTGTAGTCGACGAGGCCAAGGGCGCGGTTGTCGCCGTGTTCGCTAGTCATGATGGATGGTTAAAGGAGATGAGTTGAAGTTTTGGTATTTTGTTGTGGAATATGGGGAAAACTTTTATTTTATCACAGACGACACCACTGATCTGATCTGATCAGAAGGAACCTTCCAATGATTAACAACTTTGATGAGAGACCGGGGGGTGTACTTGCAAGGCGCTCTGATGCCAAAGTAAGAATGCAAGTACAAAAAGGTAGAAGAAATTAAAATTCAAAATACCTGACCCTCTGATGGAATAGGGTATTTATAGTGTGCCCCAAACGCTGGGCCAAGGTTTTTCTACGGGCTGGATCAACTAGGACCAAGGAAGAATTTCCAAGGAATGCGTAGGAGCAAGTAAGACCTAACACGTGGTCTTGCCCTTGGTCCAACTGTCCCTACATATCAGGAGATGAGTGGGTAGTTGGGTGACGTGGATCACGTGGGGGAGGCGCTCTCTCCACGTCTCTATATTGGGCCATGGGTTGTGCCCGATGGATTGGGCCTCTGCCCGATGCAGACTGTGTTGGCCCAATCCAAAAAAATTACCTTGTACAACTTCTACCTAGAAACCCCTCTAGATATGAAATCCCCATCTCACTTCCTAACAGTCACAAACTAGTGACAATGCCTCAAGAAACCAAAAAGAAAAAGAACACTCTTCCAACTGCAATACTTAGTCTTTCTTAAAAGTTTTAACCAAGAACAATACACTCTTGCTTAAAAACTTAAAAGTGAACAATAAACAACATTCAATCCGTCTACCACAATGTATCAAAAGATATAATGGTGACTTAGAAAGTCACACTAAAGAAACTCTTAAAACCCAAGGCTTTAAAACCTTCGCCTAATTTTACAAAAGTGAAAGTCGTAAAATACATTAGGTCTAGGTTGCTCTTTAAATACTCCTCAGCAGTCCATGGGCTTCGAAATCTTTACCCAGATATTTCTTGATCCATACACTAAGGGTTGCATCAATCATGCAGAAAAATCTCCTTAAATCTTGGAAGAAAACATAAAGTTTCTTAAATTGTCTCAATATCTAATTTTAGGAACTTATGAACAATTAGAGATCAAATCAAATGTTTCAGATTAAATCTTCTTGACCTACAAAAATAAATGAGATATATCCAAAAGGAATTTCACACAATAAAAACAAATTTGTCAAGAATATAATAACATGTACTGATGTTCTGGTACAACATGTCAGGACATCTGTCAGAACATCTACTCTCAAGGTGAACTGATCAGCATGTCAAAACATCCCACACAACATCTTGTTGTGAATCATGTTTTAGCAAAATTGTTGCTAATCCTAAAACCATGGAACCAACAATCCATTTGTTTCACCGCTCGATCATTCGAACGACACTCATTTTGGCACATATTTTTTATCAGTATCCTTGCCATATATTCATTTTTTGCTTACAATGTACTTTCAACATATGCATATAGAAGCATCCTCGTTTGTATTTTCAGTCGGTTGATGAAATGTTTCATCTACTTCATGGAACTTATATTATGATTTGGACATCTTTGGAGTAACAACTTGAATCTCTTCCATGTAAGGCCGACCCAATAAATTCATAGGTCTCGTTCTAATTTAAAAAATTGGCCCATTTAAAAACAATTATAATAATTAAAAAGGACATATACAAAATATTATTATATATCAATTAAAAATAAATTTAATTATAATTATTTTAACTTTGATCCATGTCTTTTTTTTGTGTATTGAGTTTTATCATACCATTTTTTTGTTTTACTGAATTTTTAATATAATATTTTTTATGTTTATTAATATTAATGAAAAAAATCACATCTTTCAAAATTTGGTCTTACTCCCATGCATTAGATAGTGACTCAGAATCATCTTGGTCAAAATTTGAGATTTTAACTTTCCTTTCCATAAACTGGGAAGTAGTAAATTTTTTTTGTAAAGACTTGTTTTCTAACTCAGTCCAGGTTTGAATTGTTCCACTTGGTAACCATCTCTAGTAAATCAAGTAATTAGAATTACATTGATTGGAAAATCGTAATACCACGAGAAGTTTATCAAATCAAATAACATGATGTAACGAAGAAATTGAACCTATGTTGTTTGCAAGTCTACGAACCTATGTTGTGTGCAAGTCTATTATTGTATTTGATGATCATGGAAACCTGCACAAGGCTTAGCTACCAAACTCCGCAGATTTCCTGCAGATTTTTCTTCGGATTTCCCCACGGATTTTGGTTTTGGGCGATGTATTTTTAACATTTCCTTTTCTTTTTTGTCAATGATTTTGATATTTTTTATTAGAGAAAAACTTCAACAAGGATTGTTTGACTTCTTTACAATCTCATCAACTCAACAACTTGCAAATATTTTTACCTCTATGTTTATACTACAAACTTTTTAATACAATAAGCCATATTATTATTAAGCATATCATTCATTCAAATATCTACAAATAATAGGTAGCAATATGATACAATAGCATAAATATATCTTACATTATTTAAACCAAATTATAACACACTCACTAGAGGCCAAACTAGTCAACATGAGGAATTTCATCTGTTGACAAGAAACTAAACACTGCTAAATCCTTAACATTACCTTTGATACTAGTATATTGTCTCAGAACACCTTCTCTAAGAAATCCAGCTTTTTCCAAAACTCTCTGAGAAGCCTTATTATCCACATCAGCAAAAGCCTGCAACCTTAACAAATCAGAAAAATCATTAAACACATGTGATAGTGCAATTTTGATTGCTTTTGTGGCTATTCCATGTCCCCAATAGTTAGCAGCAACAGCATAACCTATGTCTGCTTTGTACATATCATCACCCGACCAACGATATACGGAAACAAAACCGATGGAATGATCGTCGAGACAGATAGAACGACGCCATGGATGAGGTATGCAGACATCTTTGATAAATGCTAGAGCTTCTTCCTTTGACAAGCATGTCTTCCATCGGATGTTTTTGGTTACTTCGTTGTCACCTGTGTAAACCGAGCCGAAAATCGATAATCATACAAACCCTCTCAAACCAGAAAATCACAAAAAGATCTCACAATATCACCAAAACCTTCAACTTCTTACTTTAATCGCAGATCCACAAACAAGAATATAAGAAGAGATTGAGACGGAGATCCAAACTGAAACAAGATGAGAGGATGAACCGAGATCGAAGACGGAGAAATCCATTGGGAGTATGTTTCTTTGACGGCGAGACTTGGACGAAGAAGGGAACGAAAACGGAGAAAGGGTCATCGTCGGCGAAAGAGAGAGACGTGGTCGCCGAAGTGATTTCGATGGTTGATTGAGAAGGTGGTCGACGGTAATGTTGATGATGGAAGCGTTTGCTTGGAATCATTTGAGGAATCGTGTTTTGGTTTTGAACCGTGAATACTTTTGCTGACTTCTTTCTTTCCCTTTTTTATTTTTTAATTTAATTTCTCTTTTCTTATTTGATTTTATTTAGATTAGGATTTATTGTTTTGGTTTATGTTAACGGGCTTATCCCACTGATTTGTTTCTCACAGCCATAACCTGCACATCACCCTATCTCTGTTTATTTTACTTTTCATTTTTTATGTTTGTTTTGGGCTCAACCCATGTTAATTTCTTCTTGCACCTCCCTATTCAGCGCCAAACTCCCTCTTCCTTTCATAATTTATATTAATATTATTTTTTATTTTGTTTTATCTATGTTGATGTTGGGCTTTTGAAGCCCATACTGATTTTTGCTTATCACCACCCTGATCACATCACACGTACCCCCTCACATGCTTATTTTTTTTTCTTTCAATTTTTCCTATAATAACTTTTAATTATTTTTTCTTAACTAATGTTTGTTTATTTTTGTAGATTAATTCGATTTTTAATTGGATTAATTTTAGATTTTAATTTATATTGTTGATTATAATTTGTTTAGTATCTTAAAAATTTTACTATTCTTGTTTATTTTGTTTTTGCTCGTTTTGGTTAGAAACTTCGGTTTATTAGAATTTTTGTATTAATTATCACTAATCCTCGATGATAACTTTTGATGTTCAATTGTTGATAGAATAACTTGATTATGATTTGAGTTAATCTCTAGAGTTTTTATTGGACTAACCATGATGATTCGTGATGTGGACATGTGAGGATGCTTTGATTGATCGTGTGAATCTTCTGACATATTGCTTGATTTCTATTGCGGGTATTGAAGAGGCAACAAACCTTCTCCGTTAGGTATCACTAAAAAACTCAATTTTATCTCTTTTGTGCCTCATTATAGTCTTGATGCCATGTTAGGAGCATACTTGATCAATATATCAAGTCCACTTCGATTTTAAACCCTTGTAAGTCGCTCGCATCGTGCGTCGCCATCTACCTTAACTTAGTCCAAGTAGGAACCCTAAATATCTTAAAACAAGTGCAATTTTTATCAAATCCTTTATAATCAAATAACAAGAGAACTGCGCTTTTGGAATCTAGCATTCCTTGGGTTCTTGAATGATCGCTATTGAGGCTAGCCCTTGGGTTATGTTTCATTCGCTCTTTCGTTTCTAAACCACTTAAGCCATCAAACTCTTAATTCACATATTAATTAACGAAAGAACTGAGCTTTGGAATCTTGCATTCCATAGGTTATTGAATGGTTGCTCTTGAGGCTAGCCCTTGGGTTGTGATTCATTCAACCTTTTGTCCTAAAAAACACTTAAAACTTCCCAAAAAACTAGACATGACTCATCATTATAGGATATATATTTCTTCTATCCTCACAAACATAAATTAAATCTTTCAAACAATTATTCTCAAAGGAAGAATGTGACATTGCTTGTCGATCCTTATATCCAAGTTTAAAGCTTCTTCCGGTTTTATTTTCTTGCTCAAATGTTTGTGGTGGAAAAGGTGAGATATCTCCCTTAAAGATGATGATCCACCTTTTTCTTTTTAAAACACAATTTAAAATCCCCAAACAAATACAAAATCATTTTCCTAATCAATCAACGAAAGAACTGAATTCTTGAGTCTTGCATTTCTTGAATCCTTGGATAATCGCTCTTGAGGCTAGCCCTTGGGTTGTGATTCATCCAAAATTTCGTCTCAAAACACCTTAAAATAAGATCAAACATTGTTCTCAAAAGAACTTTGTTTAGATCCTTGCCAACGCACATATAAACTAGTGCTTAAGCCTTCTCGAGAGTGAACCAGCCAATGTTTAGCAGTTAGCACGCGAACTAAGTACTTGTTCGTTAAAAGACACAAACTAACAAACCGTAGAGAAAATTCTGCACTGGACTACTTGGCAAAACACACTAAGTGTGGTGTGCACACCAAGTGTTCAATAAAATTCAAAGCACATTATTTCTTGTTTGTTGTGCCTATTTCTTCTTTCTATACATTGTTGGAAGTGGTTTAATCAATTGCATCAAATTTAAGTGATTAATTTGCTTGGTATTGATTTATTAATTCATCTTCATTATCCCATTTGGTTTGACAATGCATATCCGATCACCGGTGACTTAAAATAATTTAGACGTGAATTTTTTCAGGGAACTTAAGCCAAATATTTATCAATTAATTTTTGAAAAGTACAATATTTTAAAAGAGATCTATTCAACCCCCCTTCTAGATCCACGCCATCGGCTAACAATGTTCTCATATAGACCATACAATGAATGATTTAGTTTATATATAGTTATAAACCGTTATTCTATCGATCCAAATAATATATCATTTAGGTTTTTATGTATTCCAATATTTTCATAATTATTGATTAATCAATTTATTCTCGATAATTTACTATTATTCATAAATGTTAAACTATTATTCATTTTCACTTGTCTTGAATGTTAAAAATTAAAATAATTCATAAAATGACACGTAATACAACTAATTAGTTTCAAATAAGAAAAAATATATAAATATTACTATTTATATGTATTTGAGAATGTACAAAATAAATTTTAGGCAATTTCTTAATCCACCCCTTGATACTCTTAGCCACCTAGCGCATTTTCTAATATACCCCCTGCTTCCGTAGATGTATCTCCGGACACACCTTTTTTTTACTTTATGTTGGATGCTTCTGTTGATACATCTACAAAAGAAGTTTTGTAGATGCATCTCTGAAACCTTATCAGAACAATTTTTTTAAATAAACACAATATTGTTGTTCGTAAATGCAATTTAACTATTGCAGATGATTATAAAATAACATACACATGTAAATATAATAACAATATATACATAAGATGCCAAATGTCAGAAAAGAAACAAAATATATTACATCAATAATGTCATGAAAATAGTAAAGCGTATAATACATAAATAAAAATACCACATACACTACTGAGTGTGCCAGACAACATCTTCATCCTCGCTTATGTCGTCTCCTCCGCCTCTACAGCCTCGTCGACCGTCCAATTTGCTTCCTCGCCTATCGATCCCACCCGTCCTCGTCCGATGTCTGCGGTACCAAAGTGTTTTACGTGCCTCTGTAATAATCCATCCAGTATACGCCTGTGGCTAGACCCATCGGGAAAAAAATAGGCCTCAATGCCTTCCCGCGCCATCTCACTTTGCGACGATAACAAGACAATACATCCTGAGCGTGGTCCAACTGACACTGCTTCTCCTCTAAAATATCTTGATGATCTGGTCTGAACGGTGATCTTGGAGTTGTGGACACCACGTATGGTTGTGACATGATAAATAATCATCTAATGTAACCCTCAACGCAACTCTAGTTTGTCGGTGCTCTGGTCGCTCGAGCCTCGTCAGGTACTAGGTGGTGCTCATAGTCAGCAAACAAGTCATCGATCTGTAGACGAGTGAAGCTGAGAGGGGCGAAGACAATAATGTGTATGGGTATCATCTGGGTGTACCCGAACTACCGCGTGACGTGCTCGGGCATATATGGAACTTTGATGGTCTAACTGCATGCCAACCATATGAAGAATAATGATATGTCATCAAACAGACGCATCTCACGATGATCAACATAACAGTCGTAACAAATTTCCTTAGCAGCCAAGCGATCGAGATAGATTCTGTAAGGTTCGACTGTCTGGTTCCCTCTGAGCAGGAGAAAGACACAGGCACACGACTAGCCTCGGTGTACTCAAGCACGCTCCCAATCAACGATCATAAGAAAGTGATGGAAGATCCAAGCCTAAAATAAAAATAAATAACACCGGGATCAAGAATTATTACGAATACAAAATGAAAAGAAATGACAAAAAGTTAAGTTGAATGATAAAAGTTTGTTACCACAAGCAGTGTCGAGGAACCTGCCACAATCTTGGTCTTCCATAAGCATCCCTCTCCCAACCTCGAATACAGATACGCTGATAACTCCACCCCCAGTTGTACTCATGGATCCATGTGGAATCCAAAAAGTTCCTAAGGTAAGCGACATTAATATATGCGGAGATCGTGTCCACAAATAGAACAATGCCGACTAAATATAGAAGATAAACCCTCATCACTCGGGGCCTATGAATTTGCACCTCAGCGGGATCACCATATACCTGTCGTGCAACAGCGAGTTCCTCATAAAATCTCTTATTTAGAAAGGAGAACCTGACATGAGTGCCTCGAGTCTTATCCACCTCCTCAAGCGCCTTAAGTGGATCTTATCCACTTCCTCTTTCGTCATCCTATCGTGACAAATAAGGATACCTCTGATCGGTATATGAAACAAATAGGAGATATCGTCCAGTGTAATGAGATGAAAAAGGTTGTGCCTCAGTTGTAACACCTACCTCTAGAATGACCTGACTCCGCGAACGTATGACGAATGCATGTTGTGTAACCCTTCCAAGTCGCAATCAATTGGATCTCTCGGCCATAATATATGCAAGGTATAACCAAGAAAATACAATTAGATACAAATAAAAAAAGTAACATTTTTTATACATCCGGATATATACACACGAAAAACTTCCACATATGTATCTACAGAAGTACCCAAAATTCACAACGTTTGATTTGTTTCGAAGATGCATGTACAAAATTTCCCTAACATTAACTTGTTCCGTAGATGTATCTACGAAACATTCTGTAGCTTCAAAGCTCGCGACAATGGCGTCCCCTACCCCTTAAGATTGATCTTTTTAAGCTCTGATCGTCTGTTTCAGCCAACATATAATACCTATAGTGTCTTTAAACTATGTTTCTAAAACTATCTAAAGATTTCTACCCCTAAAAAAATATTCTAACTCGTTTACGGGAAAAATTCGAAAACTTACCAGTTAAATTAATGTTTTAATGATTCAGAGTGTATTGATCGTTGAAGTGATCGCTCCTTGTCGAATTTGATTGAAAGACATGAAGTTTGGTGAAAAATGAAATTTTGAAGATTGCGAGAGTTGGAAAGTTTGGGAGAAAAATAAGAGAAATGAATCATGAGAGAGAAGAAAAGACTCTGATGCAAATCTATGTTAAAACATTGTGTATATAGAGCATTTCAATGTTTATCAAATTATAATACTTCCGTACATACATCTACAGGAAAAATCCAAAACTAAACAAAAAAGTATGCGTCCGGAGATACATATTCAAAAATCAAAAATATTTTTGGAAACACACATGTTACCTAAGAAGGCTAAGGGATGAGATAAAAAATTCTCTAAATTTTAAATGTGCTAATAGATAACTATTTAAGAAAGTATGCGTCCGGAGATACATATTCAAAAATCAAAAATATTTTTGGAAACACACATGTTACCTAAGAAGGCTAAGGGATGAGATAAAAAATTCTCTAAATTTTAAATGTGCTAATAGATAACTATTTAAGAAAAAAGGGTTAAATAGATAACTATTTAAGAAGTTACTATTTTTTTTATGAAAATTTAACTTGAGCTTCAAGTTAATTTCCACACCCAATTATACTCCTCATTCCATCCATTAAACAAGTTTTGAAGTGATATGCATAAAAGAACTATATAAACTTTTGTTCTTTTTATTAAAGTTTCGATTTGGGAGCATTTCCAGTACAAATGTGAAGAAAATTCTGCAAAAGTCATGAGCCATGCGCAAGCCACCACTGCAATGAAAACCAGTTGTATTTTCACTTTGTTTTCCAAACCAGAATAGACCTAAAGAATGGTGCCAACTTGTTCGTTTGCTACATCGGTGTTCAACTTCGACAAGCCATTGCTATAATTCCATTGTAGGCTCTGAACAATTTCTTTGATGGGTGGTGCTTCCATCACTTCTAGATTCCCAAGGACTTGTATTTCTCATGCTTAGTAGTCTCATGGAATTAATTACAATTATATATACACTCATATACCAAAGTTAATTAGTCTCATGGATTTGAGAAGAAAAATATTATTACCAACAGTATCATAGAGAAAATCAAGACGACTTAATATATAATTCCATGAGAGCTGATTAGTCACAAATTAAAAAGGTCTAGTGTGCTAATGGTTGTGCCTGTGTGTCATTTTAATTCTTGGCCCAAAAAAACCGAAAACCAAATTCTTCCTGAAAAACACTTGTACACCAAATGCCAGTTTCATAACTAACATAATAGGTTGAAAAAGCCTGATTTGTCTTGCTTCACACTAGGGTTGTATTATTATCTCTAAGTTCAGTTGTTTCTGCTCCTTCATAGTCAAGCTTTGTGACTAATTTTTCATTGATACATTACCATCCTTTAAACTCTGAGAAAATTTTGTTCCCTTCTAAAATCCCGAAATCACACGAATCAATTCAATGGCCTTATTTCGCATCGCAACCAGAATCACAAATCACCATCACAATTTCTTAATCAAAAACTACAATCACCACTACCGTTCAATTTTCACTACACTCCACCTTCAGAATTCATGGATCAACAAGGTCAAAAACGTCTTCACACCACAAAAACCCGAACAACCACCACTAGACGCATCTCAATTCCCCTCCGGATCATTCAATCTACTCAGTAACTTCATTTCCCTCATTTCAATCTCTTTTTCGTTCATTTAGGTTTTCATTTCTCAATCAGTTTTGCTCACAGATTTCGCAGATGAAATGAAGAAAGCAAGAAAAATTGGCGCGTTTAAAGAGTACATGGTTGGAAGAAGCAGTGAAGTTACTTTTGCTACTGCGTTTGAGAAATACGAAGCGATTATTCGATATCTCGCGGCTTTCGATTATACCGGAGAGGTATCTTTTTGTTTATATTTAACTGTAATAATGTAGTTGCTTGTATGAATTTGTTATTAGAATTTTCTGCATTTTTTTTTAGGGTTTATGAGGATTTTGGTTTGTTATGTTTAGAATTTGAAGACTAGTCATAAACAAGAAGCGGCAAAACATTGTAATTGCACGATTGCTGATGTGGAGAATGCACTTGCGAAGTTTACTTGGGCTAAAGAAGCTCAGAAGAAGATTCAGGAGTTGAACAAAGAAGGAAAACCAATGCCGAAAAACATTGCTGAAGTAAACTTCCTCCTTAATTAACACTTTTACCTTCATATTGTTAGTTGTTGTACTTGAAAATTGGTATTGTTTCGGCTTTTTTATCTTGGCATTTGAAAGAAGGAGCACAATTTGGGTTTGTATGATTAGCTTGGTGCTAAGCCGTTGATTTTTTCTGCGATAAATAATTTAGGGTTTAGGCTTAACAATTTAGTTTTAGAATTATTTTAGACTGTAGAGCCACCGAGCTAGGGAAGTCTGATATACGCCAGACTGCTCAATATTAATTGCTTATATTAGCCTCAACGCATTCTATATACTAAATAGCATGTTTGGAATTCGAGTGACAGCGGTCAAGTCACAATGTTACTGTGTAGCTTGACATGTTGCGCGGTCATAGTGTGATGATTGCAGTTTCCAAACCCATGCTTTGTGACCTTCTGTTGAGGTCCATCACAAAATGTATTCTTGATTGATGTTGATTCATGTTCCTGGAAATGTATTGTGTGACATCGCACCATAGATAAAAAAAGAAAAAAGTACATGTTTATGTGTCTGTTGTGTATTTTCTTGTGTTTTTTTATTGTTGGTATTGATATTTCATTGAGAGTTGTTTGTTTGCATGATTTCGGTGTTTATATGTAAATAATCTAAGGCATGCAAACCAAGTTAATAATCAATTTCTTTGATAACTAAGATCTTTGTGAGTTTATGAGCATATGCATAATACGTTCCGACAAGAGGATTACTTTGCTGTGTCAAATAATACGTGTAACCATTCATAATTATTTTTCTTGTTCTCTAGCTTCAAAAGCTTGTCGGTACAAATCCATTGGATCTTGCAAGGTCTAATTTGGCTAAAAGTGGACAAGTTAGCAGGAATGCCCCCTGTCCATGTGGTTCAAAGAAGAGATATAAAAGGTTGTTTTTTCACCTTCTGTTCAAAATATAGAAAATCTTTTGAGATCAAGCTAATTCCTTACTCTTTTTTGTTTTTGTTTTATGGTAGTTGCACATATTTCTCAATTAGAAAAGCTAAATAGTCTGTGTATCTTTCCTTGATAAAGTTTTTTTGGGGTTTCTCACATTTTTACACACTAGATGGACTTAATGGTACATCTTTACATGACTAAGCAAATAGGTTTCTCACATTCTTATTCACTTATTGAAAAAAAACTATAATTTGTTACTCTTTTTCGTATGTTTTCAAAAATAGGATTTGGTGTTTAATATGTATGTAACAGTGTGAAAACTATTGCATGTCTATTTATAAACATAACTGTCATTTTACAGTTTTTCTTTTTAATACCCTTCTATTGAAAAAGTGAAAAACATCTTTCTTTCCCCCAATTGTTTTGAATTTCAATCTACCAGCAGAGTGTTATTTATGATAAAATTTTCAAAATTTATCAGCTTATGCTTCTTAACATTTATTTATGTAGGTGCTGTGGAAAGGATTGAAAGAATTGAGAGGCTAAATATTAAACTGCAAGGAAGCCTTGTCTGTTAGAGGTGCACACATATGCCTGAATGGATCTTCGTGCTCTGTTTTATTTGGCTCAGATCAAGCTGTCAAATGCACCCGACTGCAGAATTAGGATGAGATATTTTACCAAATAGTTGCTTGAGTTTGTTAGCCTGATATTTTTGGGATGTACTTGGGCAGAACTAAACAGAACATTTTTGTTCAGCTGAAGAGTAATTATTTAGTTCTATTCTTTCCCTTACAAGCCTTAATAAAAGGCAAGGGAATAAGAAAAAAATTGTCAAGACAGAAGTTAATTTTATGCTCTGTCCTCTCATTTTCTTATTTCATTGATCCAGTGTAATATTGTTTTGAAAGCTAACATATTTCAATTTCAACTCATTTGCTTACGATTTTCGAATAGAAATTGAAGAAATTTGATCTCACTTATAGATAAGATGTTTATCTTCCTAAAGTTTTGTTTAAGCCACTTTCTTTTATATTGCTTTCATATTCATTTTTATCAAACCATAGTTAAGTTTCCAAATATGGTTCAGTGATATCAAATGGTGATGCGAGTCAAAGATGGCCTCACACTTTTAGTTACTTGAAATGCTTAAATTATTTATTACTGCAATGTGCATCTCTGTTCTATGCATGTCATCTAGCACACCTGAGCAGCATCTTATGCTAATGGTCTAATCACATGATGTCTTCTAGGCTGGACATTGAGTAATGGTTCAAATTGACATCTTGGTGCTATCATATGAAAAATTACAGTCATCATAAGTTAAGATCATAGCCACTCCATTCTTCTTTCTGGCAATTAAAAATTGACGTTGTTTCTAACTTTCTATTACGTCGAACCTCTTACAAGTCAGAAATGAAAGTGAGTAAAGAAATTAGATTGGTTAACGCAGTCTAGTCACTGCGAGTGAAATCTTTCCATACTTTTCTTGTCAAGGGCATGTCCAACATTGGATCCCTTATAATTAAAGTCTTCATAGTCATAAGATTGCGACAAAGGAGACCATCCCATCCCATCCCATCCGTAGCTAGTATGATACAGCAAAGGCTACAAGCTTAAAATGATTGATTGAAACACTACTGTGTGAGGAGTATAAAGCTAAATCACAAGATATGTTGAAAAAACCGAGCCTATGTTGTGCGTAAGTCTCCTGCATTGATGATAATGGTATACAAGTTGCACTGTTTCAAAACATTATGATAACTAGAGTTATTATTCGATAATCGTTGAATGTTTTTTTCTTTTTGGCACATGATCACACTGTAACCTGCACAAGGCACAACTGCCAAGCATCAAAGACAGCTTGTGCACTTGATGTCATTAAATAAAAATCGATTGTGCAACTTGCATACAACAACTATAACCCAAAAGCCTAAATGAAAGTTGCAAAATTTTGAAACATCATGATAACCAGTGTTATTTGATGATCATAGTGAATGATATTATTAAACTCATAGACTGTATTGATACACAAAATCTAAAATAATTTCTTACACATCTGAACTATGAGAGCTTTGCTTTTGAGGAACAAATGACAGCAATAGCAGTTTGAGAATTGAGATTTAGAACTATTACACTTTTTAAATTGAACTTACATTACATGTCTTAATCATCACATCAATGTAGCTTTGGTGGAACTATGAAATATATATTGAATAGAGTTGACAAATTTATGCAGTAAGGTGTCATTTCCTACCTAATCATTTTATATACTGCATATAATTGATATTTAAAACCCTTAAATCAAGTAATTAAAATTACATTGATTGGAAAATCGTAATACCACGGGAAGTTTATCAAATCAAATAACATGATGTAACGAAGAAATTGAACCTATGTTGTTTGCAAGTCTACGAACCTATGTTGTGTGCAAGTCTATTATTGTATTTGATGATCATGGAAACCTGCACAAGGCTTAGCTACCAAACTCCGCAGATTTCCTGCAGATTTTTCTTCGGATTTCCCCACGGATTTTGGTTTTAGGCGATGTATTTTTAACATTTCCTTTTCTTTTTTGTCAATGATTTTGATATTTTTTATTAGAGAAAAACTTCAACAAGGATTGTTTGACTTCTTTACAATCTCATCAACTCAACAACTTGCAAATATTTTTACCTCTATGTTTATACTACAAACTTTTTAATACAATAAGCCATATTATTATTAAGCATATCATTCATTCAAATATCTACAAATAATAGGTAGCAATATGATACAATAGCATAAATATATCTTACATTATTTAAACCAAATTATAACACACTCACTAGAGGCCAAACTAGTCAACATGAGGAATTTCATCTGTTGACAAGAAACTAAACACTGCTAAATCCTTAACATTACCTTTGATAATAGTATATTGTCTCAGAACACCTTCTCTAAGAAATCCAGCTTTTTCCAAAACTCTCTGAGAAGCCTTATTATCCACATCAGCAAAAGCCTGCAACCTTAACAAATCAGAAAAATCATTAAACACATGTGATAGTGCAATTTTGATTGCTTTTGTGGCTATTCCATGTCCCCAATAGTTAGCAGCAACAGCATAACCTATGTCTGCTTTGTACATATCATCACCCGACCAACGATATACGGAAACAAAACCGATGGAATGATCGTCGAGACAGATAGAACGACGCCATGGATGAGGTATGCAGACATCTTTGATAAATGCTAGAGCTTCTTCCTTTGACAAGCATGTCTTCCATCGGATGTTTTTGGTTACTTCGTTGTCACCTGCCCATAAGAAGAAATTGTCAACGTCGGTTAGCTTGAATGGCCTTAGAGATATCCGGGATAGATCCACCTTTGCCATTTTAGTCAAATGCACATGTTTATTCTTGTTACCTACTACCCCCTATATTATATGTTTGATTTATAACAACTTTTAGTTTTATATTAAAGATATAAACAGCAGATTATAAATTTCTAAGAACACTATTTGAAAATTGACTAAATATAAAATAATTGTTATAACTAAAAATTGATCTCACTTATAGATAAGATGTTTATTTTCCTACATTTTGGTTTAAGCCATTTATTGCTTTCATATTCATTTTTATCGAGCCATTGTTAAGCTTTCAAACATGGTTCAGTGATATCAAATGGTGCTGCCAGTCAAATATGACCTTACACTTTTAGTTACTGGACATTTAAACATGTTTCTAACATTCTATTACGTCCACCTCTTACATGTCACATGTCATAAAAGAAAGTGAGTAATGTAAATAGCATGTCTAATCCAATCTAGTCCCTGCCAGTGAAATCTTTCCATACATTCTTCATTAAAGGTATGACCAAGATTGAGCCCCTTATAAAACCTTTGAGTTGTACCGTCCGGACAATGGTAACCATCCCTAGTAAATCAAGTAATTAGAATTACATTGATTTGAAAATCACAATAGCACGGGAAGAGTATAAAATCAAATAACATGATGTAACGAAGAAATCAAAGCTATGTTGTTGGCAAGTCTATGAACCTATGTTGTTTGCAAGCCTATTATTGTATTTGATGACCATGGCAACCTGCACAAGGCTCAGCTAGCGAACATCGGAGACAGCTTGGGCACTTGATATCATTACACAAAATTCGACTGCACGACTTGTATACGACTATAACCTAAAAACTTAAATACCACTTATCAGATCCAGAACAACTTGCAAATTTTTGAAACATCATGATATCTAGTGTTATTTGTTAATCACAATGAATGAAATTATTAAACTCAGACTGTATTGATACACAAATCTAGAATATATTCTAACACATTTGAAAAATGAAAGCTCTGCTTTTGAGGAACAAATGGGAGCAAAAGATGTAAAATTATCTAGAATGTGTTTAATCAAATTATGAGGAGTGTGTCTGCATATATACACACTTGAATTTCCTGCATTAATAATCATAATGGAACTTTGAAGTTAAAAAAGAGGTCTCACAGACACACACACGCCATGATATGAATATTTGGTATGAAGCCACAAGCTACGATTCCCTTGTAATAAACTGGAGAAACAGTTGAAGCATATTAACTACATGAATGATAAGCAGATAGATACTAAGCTAGGAAATGGCATCAGCTCATAGTTATCAAATACTAGCATTGTGTTTCTCACCAAGAGACAATAGACTTGCTGTTGAATCTAAGAAACTACTGTTTAATGGCGACTCAGCTAATTTGAATAGTAATATTATTGTGAGAAATATTGGATGGAAAATGTAAAGAAAGTGTAAGAGAACAATCTGTGGCCTTTGAAATTGGAACATGTTGTATGGCAAGATTTGTTGATATGGATGATATGATGAAGTATTTGATGTGTTGAAAGGTAGTGGCTATAACAATGGATTCCAACTAGAGATGATTGATTACTCTTATCATCATAAAACATGTGGTTCAAGAAGAAAAAGCTGGGCCAGACACGTTTCACGCAGCTCTGAATAGAAGTTTCAAGGGATAGTGTGAGTAGTGGCTTGTTACAAGATTGTAGCAGCAACTTAGTCCCACATCGATAGAGTTGTAGGCATGCAATGTGATAGAAGATTATAAATAAAAAGTGATATGCAACATTGCAACATACTTACCTGGATGGGGTCAATGGGTGATCATGAAGGCCCATGGCCTAGGATTGTGACCTCCATTGCACTTAGGAGGGGTGCTTTCCTAAGGTCTACCCAAGTGGTGGAGCCTACATCATAATTTGTTGCAGAGGGGGCCTGCGTTCGCGCGGCCCCCACCCAATCTGAGTTCAAACTTTTCCATTAACCAATTATTAATATTTTAGAAGTTGTTACGTGCTCTATTTGAAAATTTTGTTCAGGTTCTATGTGAAATAATGACTCCAACATCGACGTTATTAGTCTAAACGGCGAGGAAGATTGGATGTATAATATCAAAAGTTATTGATGTCGCTCTCTCCTAATTTGCAAAGCCTCTCTCTATTGAGAAATCTGATGCATCTTAGTTGAAAGTATATATATATACATTTACGTCTAAATGTTGTTAATATCACACACACTAAATGTTGTTGCTATGTAATCTCTTTCATTGTATAAGAGTTTTGCTACTTTTTCCTTTTCTTAAACACCAACAGATTATTGCTTCTCTAATATGCAATGGATTTCCTGTTATCTATGTCATTACACTCTATACCCTTGTTGAAAACATATATTTTGCAATGGATTTCATGCCATCTATGTCACTGACCAATCTGAATCACTGTGTTAGGTCGATTTTATATTTGAGATGCATCTTAATTATCCATAAGTTTTCTATAGTCGAGTCAACTTCATATTCTTATGCATTCTTTGACAATTGAATTCTTGGTTCAACAACTATTAGTGTAGGAATGCAATGCTCCATCTCAAATCTGTTAAAGAATTTAACTAGTATATCTCATTTGGTGCATTTGCAGACCTCAACCAATTCTTTGAAACTCAATGTCGACAAAATATGAGATGTGGTCTGCATCAACCATCTTAAACTCCTTTATCGTGTCCATCTTGAATTCACTTATGTAGGTTTCTTTTCTCTACATACGACTACCGAATACTCCACCTAAAGATGTAGAATGGTTGTCTTTTTTGTTAGTGTCTACGATTCATGCTCAAACAAACATTTGATGAAGCCGATTTCACTTATAAAACCATCTATTCTCTCGATGCTTGTTTAGCCCTTATAATTCTTTTCTCAATGTGTAGATCTTTGATTTCTGTTTCTTCACATCAAAGATTTTATATATTCTGTTTCTTTGATTTTGATGCGAAGAAACAGAAATCTACCTTATGCATTCTTTGTAAAATAAGGTTTTGATATATTTAAAGTAAAAATTGCAATGCCAAAATAGGTATCGATCATTTTAAGCTTTCAAATAAGTTGGTTGAATCTTTATGTGTAAACCCTTCATTAACACATATGCTAGCTGACGAAATGTAGCTTGTAGTTATCAACCAACTATGCAGTTTTTCTTTGATAAAATATCGATCAATTTCAATGTATTTTGTCTTGTTATGCTTAAGAGGATTACATGCAATACTAATGATCAATTTATAATCGTAAACCAATCTCATTGGTTCTTCACATTCTATCTTCAAATCTTCTAACACATGTTTCATCCATAATAATTCACAAACTCCTTGCGTCATAGGTCTAAATTTCGCATTAGCAAGTAAATGACATTTTTTTTTTCTTTCTACAACACCATTTCGTTGAGGGTGTCAACACATGTGAACTCATGGATAATGTCACGTTTACTAGTCAAGTTGGAAAAAGTATGATTGACATATTCTTTACCATTTTCAGAACGAATTCTTTTCATACCTTTTCCAAATTGTATGTACCATATTATTAAATTGCATAAATAATTGTGGTACTTCTGATTTAATATTCATCAAGAAGATCCAAGTTTACTTCAGTATATTCATCAATAAACGAGACAAACTATTTTGCACCAAAAATATTAGAGGTAGGGGCAGACCCCATAACATTTAATTAATACAATTAAATGGTTCAACAATTTTAATAAAACTGACAAAAAAAGAGAAACGTCTGTGTTTTTCTAATTGACAAATATCACAATTAAAGAGTCGACATATAATGTTGTAAGAACAAAGAAAAAATTATAAGGCAGAAGAGGAAGACTCGGAGTGGAGACACGCGGACAATACCTTTGGACCATCTGTCTCCTAAAAGTAGTATAACCTTTCTTTTTCTTTAGCAATTCCAGTCGTCTCCCTCATGGTAAGGTATTGAAAAACAAAATGAGAAGTAATAAAATATTACTTTATGTACATATATACTCCGAACAGATCTTCCTGGCCTTCAACGTGGGGCAACAACAACAGTTGTAGGAGAAAGGTTGGTGTACCTGTTAGGGATGTAAATGGATATCCATGGGGACATATATTATGATATCTGTATCCGTTCCGTTAGATAAAAATGATATCCATATCCGCCCCATATCCATGCGGATATCCGTTAAGCGGGTAATCCGCGGGTTTAACGGTATCCGCGAATATTTATAGATATTCATGGATAAATTTTTTTTTAAAAATTATTTTAAAAAAAAATTTAAAATTCTTTTAAAGACACAAAAAGTTATTATCATATAAAATTCATACATTCACTCTTAATTTAACAACGAACGACCAATGAGTATGAAGAAGACATTGGTTTGATAGAGGAATACGACACTAGTTGGTTGGAAAATGAAATTGTTGAATTGAGGTATGAAATATTGAATAGTTTAAATATGAAATGGCTAATAGAATTTGAATGAAATGTGAAATGTTTTCTTAAAAGAAAATTTCAAAAAGAGTAAGAAATATAAGAAGACTAATTTTTTATAGATGAAAAAAATAAGCTATAATAAAATAATAATATTTAAATAATTATTATAATTTATTAACGGATATGGATATCCGCGGGTACAAATATCATTAAACCCATACCCATATCCATTAACAAACGAATATTTAAATATCCATTTATTTTATTCGTGGATATTCATTAAGTTATCCGCCTCCAAGGGAGGAGAGTATTTATAAGGGCATGTGGCTAAGATATGCGGGTGTGTAGTCCGCGACTGGGTCCAATTGCTTCTGTAAGTTTCGTAGAGGCAGTTAGTCGCGTGATAACTGTCAATCGTGTGAGGAGGAGATCTCCAATGGCTATAATTCTAACGACTATATTCCTTATTGGCTTGTGCCCAAATCTGGATTGAATTAGGCCTTGCCCATCTGTTGGGCATCTTCCAGTCCAGTCCAGAACAGGAGCCCCCAAGTCGTTTCTCTTGTCTGAAGGGCAATGACTTACACTAGAACAATGGCCGATAAAAAAAGAATCAAAAGTTCGCGAGGCCAAGGTTGTTGCAAGCGGTGTTTTTAAACGTCGAGTAGGAACACGCAAGGAAGTTTGGGAGTTTCCTTTTTGGAATACACAATTTTGTCTTGAGAAGACGAAACGCTTGGTATTTAGTTGACACGTGTGACTGCATATTAATTATTTTACTAAGGCCTAGGGAACCTAGGTTTAGGTAATGATGGATTTGTCCTTTGTGTTTCCCCATGCGAGCAAGAGTTTTATAAAAGGAGGAAGACAAGCTCATTTTTGTTCTTCATGCAAATTCCTCCCCTCATCGGATTATTTGCTCTGCAACTCTACCGCTACCGGAAATTATCTCTCTGCCATCCTGTTTTCTACCTCAACCTTCGATACTCATCCTCTCCAATGGACCAAGGTATGATCTACATCTTCTTCCTTTTATTTTCTGCAAAATAGGATGAACATTCGTGTCTTCATGAAATTTTTGATGAAGTTCAAATGTTCATCTAAGAACACATGAATTTTCTAGAAATTCTATGAAGATCATGAAGAACGTATGAACACTTGGATGAACACTAGGGTTAGCATAGAATAACATAATTAGATCCTTGTAGGATGTTGGTTAGAGATATTTTAGTGTTTGTAGTTGGGCATTAAGCTTCGTCGAGGAAATATATGCATTTAGGGGCATCTCCTAGCTAAGGAATTTATAGTCCATAATCAAGGAAAATTTATTCTCATGCGAGGAAAATCTCGTTTTGTAGAGGTGGGTCCCTTGAAACCCTATTATGGATAAAGGGTTCAATCGAGGATACGTCATCAACCTTAAATTCACTCTTTTACTTGACTTGTGGTAGAAGGGTAGATTTGAGATAATCGAATTCACTTGTTTTTCTCTACTTTTAAGGTGAAACGACCAACAAAAATGTTGACCATGGGCTGGAAAGAAGTGTCTCTCATGACAACGTAGTGGGTGTCGCTGACGTCCCCGCAAGAGACATATCATGTATTATGGACGAACCCCAAGAGACTGCCTCACTTTTTACCATAGATGATTCAGACGCGTGGAATCAAGTGGAAAAACAGAAGAAATGGGACCCCGTTAACTGGCGGGCGTGTGCTCCTAAGCCAGAGCAACATATATGCTCACACTACCAGGGCTTGAGATTTCCAATGTATGAGTTTGCGTTCTGAGATGCTGGGTATCGCCTGCCCTTCACCGATTTTCAAGGAGAAATCTTCACCCACCTGAAGCTCACGCCATCCCAGCTTCACCATAATGCGCTAGCGTTCATCAGAGCGTTCGAGTTGGTGTGTCGTTACCTGGAGATAGGCGCAACAATGAGCTTGTTCTTCAGGTTTTTTCATTTACAAAGGAAATCCCAAGAAAGCCGACACAACTGGGTGTCGTTTAAGCAGCCGAGCAGACTCTCCAAGACGTACTTGGAATATATTCGTGACTTCAAGGAACGATTCAATGTAATCCATCCGTGCAGGCAGGCAACTAAGGACTCCCTATATTATAAAGAGGTCATGGACAGTGAAGAGAAGCTGGTGTCCCAATTTCCTCAGGAGTGGGTGGAATTCAACTTCCAACATGGGAGCGATCACCATATTACAAAGTAGGAGGACCTGAATGATACAAAAGCTTATCATAGGCTCATAGATTTTGTTACGAGCTTTCGCCTGTCAGGGCTCGTGGATGCTGACGACCACATACTCTTGAAGGTCGATGGGACGCCTGCGACACTGCCCAATTGATAAGTACCAAGGCCCTTCTCAGCTGCCCGGATGATGATGCGGCGTTGGTGCTCCTAGGTGGAATCTTTATTTTGATAACTTAATGTAGAATTTTTAGATTATGTCTAACTCTTTTTTTCTCTGTCGCGCAGATAAATTGGTTGAAATGTGTGAGTGCCTGGTCAAGGCCCAACGGAGAAATCTGAAGAGGGGGCCCAAAACCAGGGTCGAGACCATGAAGGACCAGGCCAAGATAGACAAGTATATGGGGTCCTCCTCTGCTTCACCGAGCAGTACCCCAATGGACAACTCCCTAGAGAGGTCCAAGAAAAGAAAAGCTGATCACTTGCACTCTACCACAGTCGGTAATACGACCAGATCCCCGGATGGGAAATCTGAGTTGCCTCCTTATCACTCACCTAAAATCTTTAATGATTGGGAATCAATGGTCGTTCCTCAGGTGGATGTCGAGGTCATCCTATCCCAAGATCGTGCTGAGAGGAGGAAACAATTGTGTGGGGATGTTGTTGGTATCATGAGGGTGTTGGAGGCCGCTCTGGCTCTTCGGGATGTCGATACGTTTTCGATGAATGAATATAGGAAACTCAAGAGTACCAATGTTGAGTTGGAGCATGAACGCTACCCTACATACCAAGGTGTTCGAAATCCAACAAGAATATGAAAACAAGGTCAAGATTTTGAAGCACTACAATGAAATGACCCTCGAGCTCAACGCCGCTTTGGCAGAGAACGAGCAACTGAAGGCTAAGTTGACGGAGCTGGAAGGTGCGGAGGCGTCTGCGGAGGAAGAGCAGACCCTGAAGAGTCGGGCATTATTGGTCGACCGAATCTGGCTGTTGGAGCAGGACAGTCTGTCTATGGTGTCCTTTGGTTTCAACAACACCGTGGAGCAGATTTAGGTGAAGAATCCTGGCATGGATCTGATCGTAGACGGTATTGGCCCGCTGCACCATGTGGAGAACGACGAGGTTACCCCCAGCTGTCGAGGAGTAAAATTTATTGGGTCTCCGTACTTGTTTTTATTGGCCTGCTTGCCAGTTTTTTTTGTAGTATTATGGGCTATGCCCTTTTTACGTAACTCATTGACAATTTTGGCCTGGTGGTCGACTAATATTATTATATTTACTGGTTGTTGTATGTGTGCTTTTACTTCCTTTTATTTGCTTGAAATAAATATAATTGTTTTAAGAGTTTTGCTCGACTTGTTATTGATATGTCCGACTAGTGTATGGAACTTGTCGAGGAAGCGAAATATGTTTTTTCCGACTAAGGGACTATGATCTCGGTCGAGGTCCTGATCCCACAAGGTTTGGACTTTTCCCATCGCGAGCTAGGGGTCTTGCCATGCTGGTATGGTAACAGCGGAGCTCGATCGAGGTATCCTCGTTGGGCACAGAATCTGATCGTTCAATGAGCGGAAACTTGTTTTCGTTATGTTTGAGGGTCGTACTTATAGCAAGGTGCATCCCTTTGGTCGAGCAGTTCCCTTTCCCATAGAGGGCCAAGGTCGTCGACAGTTACCCCCGCGACTTGGCAGATGTTAACTGCAATATCGTTTGCGCTTTTCAGCATTCCATGGATGAGTGAAAGGTTTTCCTTTTAGGTGTTCTAGGTAGTAGGCTCTGGTATGGGCCTTCCCAATTCGCAACGAGCTGGCCCTCACGCAAA
Organism: Lathyrus aphaca; assembly: GCA_963966055.1. Lineage (NCBI taxonomy): Eukaryota > Viridiplantae > Streptophyta > Magnoliopsida > Fabales > Fabaceae > Lathyrus > Lathyrus aphaca. The sequence continues at coordinate 17,083,590 of OZ014525.1, forward strand.
TATTTTTTATTCCTTTGTAGGACGAGACTACCCACTTGGAATTATTGTTTGATGACTTTGGCATCATGGCACAATGTTATCTTTTGATTTAATGAAGCTTTGCGAAGGGCTTCCCCTGACCGGATTTCTTCGACCAAATCGAGTTCTTTCGTCAAAGTTTCATCGTTAAGCTCCTCGTTTAGAGGGGCTTTTGTTCGTATGGAAGGCTCTGTAATCTCCACGGGGATGACTGCCTCTTTTCCATATGCCAGAAAAAAAGGGTTTTCTTTGGTGGTTGAATGCGGAGTCGTCCTGTAGGTCCAGAGCACGCTGTGGAGCTCTTCGACCCACCTTTTCTTTGCTTCGCCCAATATTCATCTTAGCCCTTGCAGGATGACTCTGTTTACGGCTTCTGCTTTCCCATTGGTTTATGGATGTTTGACAGAGGTAAAATGTTGCTTGGTGCCCAACTTGGCGACGAAGTCTTGGAAATTAATGTCTGTGAATTGTGTCCCATTGTCGGTTACTAGGGCTTGGGGAACACCGGATCCAGCAAGCACATTCCTCTTATAGAAACACTGTATGTTAAAGGCGTGATCTTAGCCAGAGCCCCGACCTCTATCCATTTGGTGAAATAATTGAAGGCTATGATCAAATTCTTGTTTTGGTAGGAACCTACAGTATAGGGGCCGAGGATGTTCATTCCCCATTGGGCGAAGGGCCATGGCGATGACATAGATTTTAGTATGTCGGGGGGTGCCAAGTGCATGTCCCCGTGACGCTGAGACTTGTCACACTTCTTCACATGCTCTTTGGCGTCATTCTACATGTTGGCCAGTAATATTTTGCTCTCAAGTCCTTACAGGCTAGCGATCTCCCACCCAGATGTTGTGTGTTGATGCCTTCGTGTATCTCTTGAAGGATGTCGGGGACCTTGTCTTCTTTAACACATTTCAAGAGGGGATATAAAATCCTCGTCTGTAAATTTTTTCGTCGACCAGGACGTAGGAGCATGCCCTTCGTTTGGTTGTGACAACTTCTTTGCTATCTGGGGGAAGCTCTCCCGTTGTGAGGTATATGTAGACTGGGGTTATCCAGTAGTTGTTGTCGCCGATGACATTGACGTCGAGCATCTCTGTTGTCTTTTCGGTGCTCAGTCAGGGAAGGGTTTCCTGGATTATGGACTTGTTACCTCCATTCTTCCTCCTACTGGCCAATTTAAAGAGGATACATACACATGAGTTCTTTTTGCGGGGAATATGTTGGACTTCCCATGAGGTGAATTGCACCAAAGTTTCCTTGACAAGGGACATATATTCGACCAAGGCTTGTGCTTTCAGAGCTTTCTTGCTCTGATAAAGTATGTCGAATTATGAAAGCTCCAACAACCATCTGAGCATCCTTTCGGCCATGTCAGGACGACCAAGCAACTGTTTGATGGGTTGGTCTGTTTGAACGATTATGGTGTGGGCTAGGAAATAATGCCTCAATCTCCTTACGGTATTGACAAGGGCCAGGAAAATCCTTTCAATCTTCTGGTATTTGTGTTCTGGTACTTGTAGGTCCTTTTTCATAAACTTGAATTAGGGTTTTGAAAATCCCCTTTTTCATAACCCTAATTCAAAAATTCATTTCTACCTAACCAAAATGAGTTTGTACTTGGTTCTTTTTGCATTCTTTTACATGTTGCATCTAGTATCTAGGACATTTAAATCTTATTTTTGCATTGCATTATCAATTTGTTTTGACTTTTTCTTTGCAAAGTGTCCAAAACCCTAACCAAACTTAGGGAAACCATAACTTGACTTTGGTTTAGCTTTAGACCTCCATATTTGGAGGGTGTTCTCATATGTAGGTTTAGGGTTTGATTGGATGCAATTTCAATTTTTTATCATGATATTTGCTTCTGATTTTGGTCATGGACTTTGTGTATGTACATACTAACTTTTCAGGTGCATGTGGTAAGTTAATTAGGATGTGGATGTGCATCCACATCCAATCTCTCCTCATCCTCTTATTTATTTGTGTTTGAAGTGAATTTTATTCACTTGTGTTTGTTTCTCTCCCACTCCTAGGTTACTTAACTTCTTCAGGAAGTAAGTAACCTATCTTTCTCTCTCCTTCTCTTTCATCTGCTTCTTCCTTGGTGGCCATCTGAAGATTTCTCTTTTAAAGCCTCACAAACCATAGGAACATCTAAGCATGATAACTTTAGGATTGTAAATAGTCTCCCTTAATTTTTCATCTTTTGAGTCTCCTTGAGTCTCTTCTTCTCATCTCAATAACAAAGGCTAAACAGTTAAAGTTTTGGGGCTCTGTATTAGGGTTATGCTTGTATCCTTATCTTAGGATGGAGTGTATAACTTTAATACTTAGTGTTAAACCTTTAAGTTGTTTTCACCTCTCAATTAAAACACCTAATAATTATCAAGACTTAAGCTTGTAACTTGGGCCTTATATTAGGGTTACATCTCTGCCTCTGGGTCAGAGGGACTAACCCTAGTGTTTAATGGACAAGTCCCCCTCAGGTTTAGTCTTACAAACATAAAATTCACTTCTTAATCTAACCTCTAATCAAAATCCACTTTAATAAAGGTTTGTTATATAATGATTTTAATCTAACCTTGGTATGTAGGGTAGCGTTCATGCTCCAACTCAACATTGGTACTCTTGAGTTTCCTATATTCATTCATCGAAAACGTATCGACATCCCGAAGAGCCAGAGCGGCCTCCAACACCCTCATGATACCAACAACATCCCCACACAATTGTTTCCTCCTCTCAACACGATCTTGGGATAGGATGGCCTCGACATCCACCTGAGGAACGACCATTGATTCCCAATCATTAAAGAGTTTAGGTGAGTGATAAAGAGGCAACTCAAATTTCCCATCCGGGGATCTGGTCGTATTACCGACTGTGGTAGAGTGCAAGTGATCAGCTTTTCTTTTCTTGGACCTCTCTAGGGAGTTGTCCATTGGGGTACTGCTCGGTGAAGCAGAGGAGGACCCCATATACTTGTCTATCTTGGCCTGGTCCTTCATGGTCTCGACCCTGGTTTTGGGCCCCCTCTTCAGATTTCTCCGTTGGGCCTTGACCAGGCACTCACACATTTCAACCAATTTATCTGCGCGACAGAGAAAAAAAGAGTTAGACATAATCTAAAAATTCTACATTAAGTTATCAAAATAAAGATTCCACCTAGGAGCACCAACGCCGCATCATCATCCGGGCAGCTGAGAAGGGCCTTGGTACTTATCAATTGGGCAGTGTCGCAGGCGTCCCATCGACCTTCAAGAGTATGTGGTCGTCAGCATCCACGAGCCCTGACAGGCGAAAGCTCGTAACAAAATCTATGAGCCTATGATAAGCTTTTGTATCATAATCACTCAGGTCCTCCTACTTTGTAATATGGTGATCGCTCCCATGTTGGAAGTTGAATTCCACCCACTCCTGAGGAAATTGGGACACCAGCTTCTCTTCACTGTCCATGACCTCTTTATAATATAGGGAGTCCTTAGTTGCCTGCCTGCACGGATGGATTACATTGAATCGTTCCTTGAAGTCACGAATATATTCCAAGTACGTCTTGAAGAGTCTGCTCGGCTGCTTAAACGACACCCAGTAGTGTCGGCTTTCTTGCGATTTCCTTTGTAAATGAAAAAACCTGAAGAACAAGCTCATTGTTGCGCCTATTTCCAGGTAACGACACACCAACTCGAACGCTCTGATGAACGCCAGCGCATTATGGTGAAGCTGGGATGGCGTGAGCTTCAGGTGGGTGAAGATTTCTCCTTGAAAATCGGTGAAGGGCAGGCGATACCCAGCATCTCAGAACGCAAACTCATACATTGGAAATCTCAAGCCCTGGTAGTGTGAGCATATATGTTGCTCTGGCTTAGGAGCACACGCCCGCCAGTTAACAGGGTCCCATTTCTTCTGTTTTTCCACTTGATTCCACGCGTCTGAATCATCTATGGTAAAAAGTGAGGTAGTCTCTTGGGGTTCGTCCATAATACATGATATGTCTCTTGCGGGGACGTCAGCGACACCCACTACGTTGTCATGAGAGACACTTCTTTCCAGCCCATGGTCAACATTTTTGTTGGTCGTTTCACCTTAAAAGTAGAGAAAAACAAGTGAATTCGATTATCTCAAATCTACCCTTCTACCACAAGTCAAGTAAAAGAGTGAATTTAAGGTTGATGACGTATCCTCGATTGAACCCTTTATCCATAATAGGGTTTCAAGGGACCCACCTCTACAAAACGAGATTTTCCTCGCATGAGAATAAATTTTCCTTGATTATGGACTATAAATTCCTTAGCTAGGAGATGCCCCTAAATGCATATATTTCCTCGACGAAGCTTAATGCCCAACTACAAACACTAAAATATCTCTAACCAACATCCTACAAGGATCTAATTATGTTATTCTATGCTAACCCTAGTGTTCATCCAAGTGTTCATACGTTCTTCATGATCTTCATAGAATTTCTAGAAAATTCATGTGTTCTTAGATGAACATTTGAACTTCATCAAAAATTTCATGAAGACACGAATGTTCATCCTATTTTGCAGAAAATAAAAGGAAGAAGATGTAGATCATACCTTGGTCCATTGGAGAGGATGAGTATCGAAGGTTGAGGTAGAAAACAGGATGGCAGAGAGATAATTTCCGGTAGCGGTAGAGTTGCAGAGCAAATAATCCGATGAGGGGAGGAATTTGCATGAAGAACAAAAATGAGCTTGTCTTCCTCCTTTTATAAAACTCTTGCTCGCATGGGGAAACACAAAGGACAAATCCATCATTACCTAAACCTAGGTTCCCTAGGCCTTAGTAAAATAATTAATATGCAGTCACACGTGTCAACTAAATACCAAGCGTTTCGTCTTCTCAAGACAAAATTGTGTATTCCAAAAAGGAAACTCCCAAACTTCCTTGCGTGTTCCTACTCGACGTTTAAAAACACCGCTTGCAACAACCTTGGCCTCGCGAACTTTTGATTCTTTTTTTATCGGCCATTGTTCTAGTGTAAGTCATTGCCCTTCAGACAAGAGAAACGACTTGGGGGCTCCTGTTCTGGACTGGACTGGAAGATGCCCAACAGATGGGCAAGGCCTAATTCAATCCAGATTTGGGCACAAGCCAATAAGGAATATAGTCGTTAGAATTATAGCCATTGGAGATCTCCTCCTCACACGATTGACAGTTATCACGCGACTAACTGCCTCTACGAAACTTACAGAAGCAATTGGACCCAGTCGCGGACTACACACCCGCATATCTTAGCCACATGCCCTTATAAATACTCTCCTCCCTTGGAGGCGGATAACTTAATGAATATCCACGAATAAAATAAATGGATATTTAAATATTCGTTTGTTAATGGATATGGGTATGGGTTTAATGATATTTGTACCCGCGGATATCCATATCCGTTAATAAATTATAATAATTATTTAAATATTATTATTTTATTATAGCTTATTTTTTTCATCTATAAAAAATTAGTCTTCTTATATTTCTTACTCTTTTTGAAATTTTCTTTTAAGAAAACATTTCACATTTCATTCAAATTCTATTAGTCATTTCATATTTAAACTATTCAATATTTCATACCTCAATTCAACAATTTCATTTTCCAACCAACTAGTGTCGTATTCCTCTATCAAACCAATGTCTTCTTCATACTCATTGGTCGTTCGTTGTTAAATTAAGAGTGAATGTATGAATTTTATATGATAATAACTTTTTGTGTCTTTAAAAGAATTTTAAATTTTTTTTTAAAATAATTTTTAAAAAAAAATTTATCCATGAATATCTATAAATATTCGCGGATACCGTTAAACCCGCGGATTACCCGCTTAACGGATATCCGCATGGATATGGGGCGGATATGGATATCATTTTTATCTAACGGAACGGATACGGATATCATAATATATGTCCCCATGGATATCCATTTACATCCCTAACAGGTACACCAACCTTTCTCCTACAACTGTTGTTGTTGCCCCACGTTGAAGGCCAGGAAGATCTGTTCGGAGTATATATGTACATAAAGTAATATTTTATTACTTCTCATTTTGTTTTTCAATACCTTACCATGAGGGAGACGACTGGAATTGCTAAAGAAAAAGAAAGGTTATACTACTTTTAGGAGACAGATGGTCCAAAGGTATTGTCCGCGTGTCTCCACTCCGAGTCTTCCTCTTCTGCCTTATAATTTTTTCTTTGTTCTTACAACATTATATGTCGACTCTTTAATTGTGATATTTGTCAATTAGAAAAACACAGACGTTTCTCTTTTTTTGTCAGTTTTATTAAAATTGTTGAACCATTTAATTGTATTAATTAAATGTTATGGGGTCTGCCCCTACCTCTAATATTTTTGGTGCAAAATAGTTTGTCTCGTTTATTGATGAATATACTGAAGTAAACTTGGATCTTCTTGATGAATATTAAATCAGAAGTACCACAATTATTTATGCAATTTAATAATATGGTACATACAATTTGGAAAAGGTATGAAAAGAATTCGTTCTGAAAATGGTAAAGAATATGTCAATCATACTTTTTCCAACTTGACTAGTAAACGTGACATTATCCATGAGTTCACATGTGTTGACACCCTCAACGAAATGGTGTTGTAGAAAGAAAAAAAAAATGTCATTTACTTGCTAATGCGAAATTTAGACCTATGACGCAAGGAGTTTGTGAATTATTATGGATGAAACATGTGTTAGAAGATTTGAAGATAGAATGTGAAGAACCAATGAGATTGGTTTACGATTATAAATTGATCATTAGTATTGCATGTAATCCTCTTAAGCATAACAAGACAAAATACATTGAAATTGATCGATATTTTATCAAAGAAAAACTGCATAGTTGGTTGATAACTACAAGCTACATTTCGTCAGCTAGCATATGTGTTAATGAAGGGTTTACACATAAAGATTCAACCAACTTATTTGAAAGCTTAAAATGATCGATACCTATTTTGGCATTGCAATTTTTACTTTAAATATATCAAAACCTTATTTTACAAAGAATGCATAAGGTAGATTTCTGTTTCTTCGCATCAAAATCAAAGAAACAGAATATATAAAATCTTTGATGTGAAGAAACAGAAATCAAAGATCTACACATTGAGAAAAGAATTATAAGGGCTAAACAAGCATCGAGAGAATAGATGGTTTTATAAGTGAAATCGGCTTCATCAAATGTTTGTTTGAGCATGAATCGTAGACACTAACAAAAAAGACAACCATTCTACATCTTTAGGTGGAGTATTCGGTAGTCGTATGTAGAGAAAAGAAACCTACATAAGTGAATTCAAGATGGACACGATAAAGGAGTTTAAGATGGTTGATGCAGACCACATCTCATATTTTGTCGACATTGAGTTTCAAAGAATTGGTTGAGGTCTGCAAATGCACCAAATGAGATATACTAGTTAAATTCTTTAACAGATTTGAGATGGAGCATTGCATTCCTACACTAATAGTTGTTGAACCAAGAATTCAATTGTCAAAGAATGCATAAGAATATGAAGTTGACTCGACTATAGAAAACTTATGGATAATTAAGATGCATCTCAAATATAAAATCGACCTAACACAGTGATTCAGATTGGTCAGTGACATAGATGGCATGAAATCCATTGCAAAATATATGTTTTCAACAAGGGTATAGAGTGTAATGACATAGATAACAGGAAATCCATTGCATATTAGAGAAGCAATAATCTGTTGGTGTTTAAGAAAAGGAAAAAGTAGCAAAACTCTTATACAATGAAAGAGATTACATAGCAACAACATTTAGTGTGTGTGATATTAACAACATTTAGACGTAAATGTATATATATATACTTTCAACTAAGATGCATCAGATTTCTCAATAGAGAGAGGCTTTGCAAATTAGGAGAGAGCGACATCAATAACTTTTGATATTATACATCCAATCTTCCTCGCCGTTTAGACTAATAACGTCGATGTTGGAGTCATTATTTCACATAGAACCTGAACAAAATTTTCAAATAGAGCACGTAACAACTTCTAAAATATTAATAATTGGTTAATGGAAAAGTTTGAACTCAGATTGGGTGGGGGCCGCGCGAACGCAGGCCCCCTCTGCAACAAATTATGATGTAGGCTCCACCACTTGGGTAGACCTTAGGAAAGCACCCCTCCTAAGTGCAATGGAGGTCACAATCCTAGGCCATGGGCCTTCATGATCACCCATTGACCCCATCCAGGTAAGTATGTTGCAATGTTGCATATCACTTTTTATTTATAATCTTCTATCACATTGCATGCCTACAACTCTATCGATGTGGGACTAAGTTGCTGCTACAATCTTGTAACAAGCCACTACTCACACTATCCCTTGAAACTTCTATTCAGAGCTGCGTGAAACGTGTCTGGCCCAGCTTTTTCTTCTTGAACCACATGTTTTATGATGATAAGAGTAATCAATCATCTCTAGTTGGAATCCATTGTTATAGCCACTACCTTTCAACACATCAAATACTTCATCATATCATCCATATCAACAAATCTTGCCATACAACATGTTCCAATTTCAAAGGCCACAGATTGTTCTCTTACACTTTCTTTACATTTTCCATCCAATATTTCTCACAATAATATTACTATTCAAATTAGCTGAGTCGCCATTAAACAGTAGTTTCTTAGATTCAACAGCAAGTCTATTGTCTCTTGGTGAGAAACACAATGCTAGTATTTGATAACTATGAGCTGATGCCATTTCCTAGCTTAGTATCTATCTGCTTATCATTCATGTAGTTAATATGCTTCAACTGTTTCTCCAGTTTATTACAAGGGAATCGTAGCTTGTGGCTTCATACCAAATATTCATATCATGGCGTGTGTGTGTCTGTGAGACCTCTTTTTTAACTTCAAAGTTCCATTATGATTATTAATGCAGGAAATTCAAGTGTGTATATATGCAGACACACTCCTCATAATTTGATTAAACACATTCTAGATAATTTTACATCTTTTGCTCCCATTTGTTCCTCAAAAGCAGAGCTTTCATTTTTCAAATGTGTTAGAATATATTCTAGATTTGTGTATCAATACAGTCTGAGTTTAATAATTTCATTCATTGTGATTAACAAATAACACTAGATATCATGATGTTTCAAAAATTTGCAAGTTGTTCTGGATCTGATAAGTGGTATTTAAGTTTTTAGGTTATAGTCGTATACAAGTCGTGCAGTCGAATTTTGTGTAATGATATCAAGTGCCCAAGCTGTCTCCGATGTTCGCTAGCTGAGCCTTGTGCAGGTTGCCATGGTCATCAAATACAATAATAGGCTTGCAAACAACATAGGTTCATAGACTTGCCAACAACATAGCTTTGATTTCTTCGTTACATCATGTTATTTGATTTTATACTCTTCCCGTGCTATTGTGATTTTCAAATCAATGTAATTCTAATTACTTGATTTACTAGGGATGGTTACCATTGTCCGGACGGTACAACTCAAAGGTTTTATAAGGGGCTCAATCTTGGTCATACCTTTAATGAAGAATGTATGGAAAGATTTCACTGGCAGGGACTAGATTGGATTAGACATGCTATTTACATTACTCACTTTCTTTTATGACATGTGACATGTAAGAGGTGGACGTAATAGAATGTTAGAAACATGTTTAAATGTCCAGTAACTAAAAGTGTAAGGTCATATTTGACTGGCAGCACCATTTGATATCACTGAACCATGTTTGAAAGCTTAACAATGGCTCGATAAAAATGAATATGAAAGCAATAAATGGCTTAAACCAAAATGTAGGAAAATAAACATCTTATCTATAAGTGAGATCAATTTTTAGTTATAACAATTATTTTATATTTAGTCAATTTTCAAATAGTGTTCTTAGAAATTTATAATCTGCTGTTTATATCTTTAATATAAAACTAAAAGTTGTTATAAATCAAACATATAATATAGGGGGTAGTAGGTAACAAGAATAAACATGTGCATTTGACTAAAATGGCAAAGGTGGATCTATCCCGGATATCTCTAAGGCCATTCAAGCTAACCGACGTTGACAATTTCTTCTTATGGGCAGGTGACAACGAAGTAACCAAAAACATCCGATGGAAGACATGCTTGTCAAAGGAAGAAGCTCTAGCATTTATCAAAGATGTCTGCATACCTCATCCATGGCGTCGTTCTATCTGTCTCGACGATCATTCCATCGGTTTTGTTTCCGTATATCGTTGGTCGGGTGATGATATGTACAAAGCAGACATAGGTTATGCTGTTGCTGCTAACTATTGGGGACATGGAATAGCCACAAAAGCAATCAAAATTGCACTATCACATGTGTTTAATGATTTTTCTGATTTGTTAAGGTTGCAGGCTTTTGCTGATGTGGATAATAAGGCTTCTCAGAGAGTTTTGGAAAAAGCTGGATTTCTTAGAGAAGGTGTTCTGAGACAATATACTATTATCAAAGGTAATGTTAAGGATTTAGCAGTGTTTAGTTTCTTGTCAACAGATGAAATTCCTCATGTTGACTAGTTTGGCCTCTAGTGAGTGTGTTATAATTTGGTTTAAATAATGTAAGATATATTTATGCTATTGTATCATATTGCTACCTATTATTTGTAGATATTTGAATGAATGATATGCTTAATAATAATATGGCTTATTGTATTAAAAAGTTTGTAGTATAAACATAGAGGTAAAAATATTTGCAAGTTGTTGAGTTGATGAGATTGTAAAGAAGTCAAACAATCCTTGTTGAAGTTTTTCTCTAATAAAAAATATCAAAATCATTGACAAAAAAGAAAAGGAAATGTTAAAAATACATCGCCTAAAACCAAAATCCGTGGGGAAATCCGAAGAAAAATCTGCAGGAAATCTGCGGAGTTTGGTAGCTAAGCCTTGTGCAGGTTTCCATGATCATCAAATACAATAATAGACTTGCACACAACATAGGTTCGTAGACTTGCAAACAACATAGGTTCAATTTCTTCGTTACATCATGTTATTTGATTTGATAAACTTCCCGTGGTATTACGATTTTCCAATCAATGTAATTTTAATTACTTGATTTAAGGGTTTTAAATATCAATTATATGCAGTATATAAAATGATTAGGTAGGAAATGACACCTTACTGCATAAATTTGTCAACTCTATTCAATATATATTTCATAGTTCCACCAAAGCTACATTGATGTGATGATTAAGACATGTAATGTAAGTTCAATTTAAAAAGTGTAATAGTTCTAAATCTCAATTCTCAAACTGCTATTGCTGTCATTTGTTCCTCAAAAGCAAAGCTCTCATAGTTCAGATGTGTAAGAAATTATTTTAGATTTTGTGTATCAATACAGTCTATGAGTTTAATAATATCATTCACTATGATCATCAAATAACACTGGTTATCATGATGTTTCAAAATTTTGCAACTTTCATTTAGGCTTTTGGGTTATAGTTGTTGTATGCAAGTTGCACAATCGATTTTTATTTAATGACATCAAGTGCACAAGCTGTCTTTGATGCTTGGCAGTTGTGCCTTGTGCAGGTTACAGTGTGATCATGTGCCAAAAAGAAAAAAACATTCAACGATTATCGAATAATAACTCTAGTTATCATAATGTTTTGAAACAGTGCAACTTGTATACCATTATCATCAATGCAGGAGACTTACGCACAACATAGGCTCGGTTTTTTCAACATATCTTGTGATTTAGCTTTATACTCCTCACACAGTAGTGTTTCAATCAATCATTTTAAGCTTGTAGCCTTTGCTGTATCATACTAGCTACGGATGGGATGGGATGGGATGGTCTCCTTTGTCGCAATCTTATGACTATGAAGACTTTAATTATAAGGGATCCAATGTTGGACATGCCCTTGACAAGAAAAGTATGGAAAGATTTCACTCGCAGTGACTAGACTGCGTTAACCAATCTAATTTCTTTACTCACTTTCATTTCTGACTTGTAAGAGGTTCGACGTAATAGAAAGTTAGAAACAACGTCAATTTTTAATTGCCAGAAAGAAGAATGGAGTGGCTATGATCTTAACTTATGATGACTGTAATTTTTCATATGATAGCACCAAGATGTCAATTTGAACCATTACTCAATGTCCAGCCTAGAAGACATCATGTGATTAGACCATTAGCATAAGATGCTGCTCAGGTGTGCTAGATGACATGCATAGAACAGAGATGCACATTGCAGTAATAAATAATTTAAGCATTTCAAGTAACTAAAAGTGTGAGGCCATCTTTGACTCGCATCACCATTTGATATCACTGAACCATATTTGGAAACTTAACTATGGTTTGATAAAAATGAATATGAAAGCAATATAAAAGAAAGTGGCTTAAACAAAACTTTAGGAAGATAAACATCTTATCTATAAGTGAGATCAAATTTCTTCAATTTCTATTCGAAAATCGTAAGCAAATGAGTTGAAATTGAAATATGTTAGCTTTCAAAACAATATTACACTGGATCAATGAAATAAGAAAATGAGAGGACAGAGCATAAAATTAACTTCTGTCTTGACAATTTTTTTCTTATTCCCAAAATCTGTGAGCAAAACTGATTGAGAAATGAAAACCTAAATGAACGAAAAAGAGATTGAAATGAGGGAAATGAAGTTACTGAGTAGATTGAATGATCCGGAGGGGAATTGAGATGCGTCTAGTGGTGGTTGTTCGGGTTTTTGTGGTGTGAAGACGTTTTTGACCTTGTTGATCCATGAATTCTGAAGGTGGAGTGTAGTGAAAATTGAACGGTAGTGGTGATTGTAGTTTTTGATTAAGAAATTGTGATGGTGATTTGTGATTCTGGTTGCGATGCGAAATAAGGCCATTGAATTGATTCGTGTGATTTCGGGATTTTAGAAGGGAACAAAATTTTCTCAGAGTTTAAAGGATGGTAATGTATCAATGAAAAATTAGTCACAAAGCTTGACTATGAAGGAGCAGAAACAACTGAACTTAGAGATAATAATACAACCCTAGTGTGAAGCAAGACAAATCAGGCTTTTTCAACCTATTATGTTAGTTATGAAACTGGCATTTGGTGTACAAGTGTTTTTCAGGAAGAATTTGGTTTTCGGTTTTTTTGGGCCAAGAATTAAAATGACACACAGGCACAACCATTAGCACACTAGACCTTTTTAATTTGTGACTAATCAGCTCTCATGGAATTATATATTAAGTCGTCTTGATTTTCTCTATGATACTGTTGGTAATAATATTTTTCTTCTCAAATCCATGAGACTAATTAACTTTGGTATATGAGTGTATATATAATTGTAATTAATTCCATGAGACTACTAAGCATGAGAAATACAAGTCCTTGGGAATCTAGAAGTGATGGAAGCACCACCCATCAAAGAAATTGTTCAGAGCCTACAATGGAATTATAGCAATGGCTTGTCGAAGTTGAACACCGATGTAGCAAACGAACAAGTTGGCACCATTCTTTAGGTCTATTCTGGTTTGGAAAACAAAGTGAAAATACAACTGGTTTTCATTGCAGTGGTGGCTTGCGCATGGCTCATGACTTTTGCAGAATTTTCTTCACATTTGTACTGGAAATGCTCCCAAATCGAAACTTTAATAAAAAGAACAAAAGTTTATATAGTTCTTTTATGCATATCACTTCAAAACTTGTTTAATGGATGGAATGAGGAGTATAATTGGGTGTGGAAATTAACTTGAAGCTCAAGTTAAATTTTCATAAAAAAAATAGTAACTTCTTAAATAGTTATCTATTTAACCCTTTTTTCTTAAATAGTTATCTATTAGCACATTTAAAATTTAGAGAATTTTTTATCTCATCCCTTAGCCTTCTTAGGTAACATGTGTGTTTCCAAAAATATTTTTGATTTTTGAATATGTATCTCCGGACGCATACTTTCTTAAATAGTTATCTATTAGCACATTTAAAATTTAGAGAATTTTTTATCTCATCCCTTAGCCTTCTTAGGTAACATGTGTGTTTCCAAAAATATTTTTGATTTTTGAATATGTATCTCCGGACGCATACTTTTTTGTTTAGTTTTGGATTTTTCCTGTAGATGTATGTACGGAAGTATTATAATTTGATAAACATTGAAATGCTCTATATACACAATGTTTTAACATAGATTTGCATCAGAGTCTTTTCTTCTCTCTCATGATTCATTTCTCTTATTTTTCTCCCAAACTTTCCAACTCTCGCAATCTTCAAAATTTCATTTTTCACCAAACTTCATGTCTTTCAATCAAATTCGACAAGGAGCGATCACTTCAACGATCAATACACTCTGAATCATTAAAACATTAATTTAACTGGTAAGTTTTCGAATTTTTCCCGTAAACGAGTTAGAATATTTTTTTAGGGGTAGAAATCTTTAGATAGTTTTAGAAACATAGTTTAAAGACACTATAGGTATTATATGTTGGCTGAAACAGACGATCAGAGCTTAAAAAGATCAATTTTAAGGGGTAGGGGACGCCATTGTCGCGAGCTTTGAAGCTACAGAATGTTTCGTAGATACATCTACGGAACAAGTTAATGTTAGGGAAATTTTGTACATGCATCTTCGAAACAAATCAAACGTTGTGAATTTTGGGTACTTCTGTAGATACATATGTGGAAGTTTTTCGTGTGTATATATCCGGATGTATAAAAAATGTTACTTTTTTTATTTGTATCTAATTGTATTTTCTTGGTTATACCTTGCATATATTATGGCCGAGAGATCCAATTGATTGCGACTTGGAAGGGTTACACAACATGCATTCGTCATACGTTCGCGGAGTCAGGTCATTCTAGAGGTAGGTGTTACAACTGAGGCACAACCTTTTTCATCTCATTACACTGGACGATATCTCCTATTTGTTTCATATACCGATCAGAGGTATCCTTATTTGTCACGATAGGATGACGAAAGAGGAAGTGGATAAGATCCACTTAAGGCGCTTGAGGAGGTGGATAAGACTCGAGGCACTCATGTCAGGTTCTCCTTTCTAAATAAGAGATTTTATGAGGAACTCGCTGTTGCACGACAGGTATATGGTGATCCCGCTGAGGTGCAAATTCATAGGCCCCGAGTGATGAGGGTTTATCTTCTATATTTAGTCGGCATTGTTCTATTTGTGGACACGATCTCCGCATATATTAATGTCGCTTACCTTAGGAACTTTTTGGATTCCACATGGATCCATGAGTACAACTGGGGGTGGAGTTATCAGCGTATCTGTATTCGAGGTTGGGAGAGGGATGCTTATGGAAGACTAAGATTGTGGCAGGTTCCTCGACACTGCTTGTGGTAACAAACTTTTATCATTCAACTTAACTTTTTGTCATTTCTTTTCATTTTGTATTCGTAATAATTCTTGATCCCGGTGTTATTTATTTTTATTTTAGGCTTGGATCTTCCATCACTTTCTTATGATCGTTGATTGGGAGCGTGCTTGAGTACACCGAGGCTAGTCGTGTGCCTGTGTCTTTCTCCTGCTCAGAGGGAACCAGACAGTCGAACCTTACAGAATCTATCTCGATCGCTTGGCTGCTAAGGAAATTTGTTACGACTGTTATGTTGATCATCGTGAGATGCGTCTGTTTGATGACATATCATTATTCTTCATATGGTTGGCATGCAGTTAGACCATCAAAGTTCCATATATGCCCGAGCACGTCACGCGGTAGTTCGGGTACACCCAGATGATACCCATACACATTATTGTCTTCGCCCCTCTCAGTTTCACTCGTCTACAGATCGATGACTTGTTTGCTGACTATGAGCACCACCTAGTACCTGACGAGGCTCGAGCGACCAGAGCACCGACAAACTAGAGTTGCGTTGAGGGTTACATTAGATGATTATTTATCATGTCACAACCATACGTGGTGTCCACAACTCCAAGATCACCGTTCAGACCAGATCATCAAGATATTTTAGAGGAGAAGCAGTGTCAGTTGGACCACGCTCAGGATGTATTGTCTTGTTATCGTCGCAAAGTGAGATGGCGCGGGAAGGCATTGAGGCCTATTTTTTTCCCGATGGGTCTAGCCACAGGCGTATACTGGATGGATTATTACAGAGGCACGTAAAACACTTTGGTACCGCAGACATCGGACGAGGACGGGTGGGATCGATAGGCGAGGAAGCAAATTGGACGGTCGACGAGGCTGTAGAGGCGGAGGAGACGACATAAGCGAGGATGAAGATGTTGTCTGGCACACTCAGTAGTGTATGTGGTATTTTTATTTATGTATTATACGCTTTACTATTTTCATGACATTATTGATGTAATATATTTTGTTTCTTTTCTGACATTTGGCATCTTATGTATATATTGTTATTATATTTACATGTGTATGTTATTTTATAATCATCTGCAATAGTTAAATTGCATTTACGAACAACAATATTGTGTTTATTTAAAAAAATTGTTCTGATAAGGTTTCAGAGATGCATCTACAAAACTTCTTTTGTAGATGTATCAACAGAAGCATCCAACATAAAGTAAAAAAAAGGTGTGTCCGGAGATACATCTACGGAAGCAGGGGGTATATTAGAAAATGCGCTAGGTGGCTAAGAGTATCAAGGGGTGGATTAAGAAATTGCCTAAAATTTATTTTGTACATTCTCAAATACATATAAATAGTAATATTTATATATTTTTTCTTATTTGAAACTAATTAGTTGTATTACGTGTCATTTTATGAATTATTTTAATTTTTAACATTCAAGACAAGTGAAAATGAATAATAGTTTAACATTTATGAATAATAGTAAATTATCGAGAATAAATTGATTAATCAATAATTATGAAAATATTGGAATACATAAAAACCTAAATGATATATTATTTGGATCGATAGAATAACGGTTTATAACTATATATAAACTAAATCATTCATTGTATGGTCTATATGAGAACATTGTTAGCCGATGGCGTGGATCTAGAAGGGGGGTTGAATAGATCTCTTTTAAAATATTGTACTTTTCAAAAATTAATTGATAAATATTTGGCTTAAGTTCCCTGAAAAAATTCACGTCTAAATTATTTTAAGTCACCGGTGATCGGATATGCATTGTCAAACCAAATGGGATAATGAAGATGAATTAATAAATCAATACCAAGCAAATTAATCACTTAAATTTGATGCAATTGATTAAACCACTTCCAACAATGTATAGAAAGAAGAAATAGGCACAACAAACAAGAAATAATGTGCTTTGAATTTTATTGAACACTTGGTGTGCACACCACACTTAGTGTGTTTTGCCAAGTAGTCCAGTGCAGAATTTTCTCTACGGTTTGTTAGTTTGTGTCTTTTAACGAACAAGTACTTAGTTCGCGTGCTAACTGCTAAACATTGGCTGGTTCACTCTCGAGAAGGCTTAAGCACTAGTTTATATGTGCGTTGGCAAGGATCTAAACAAAGTTCTTTTGAGAACAATGTTTGATCTTATTTTAAGGTGTTTTGAGACGAAATTTTGGATGAATCACAACCCAAGGGCTAGCCTCAAGAGCGATTATCCAAGGATTCAAGAAATGCAAGACTCAAGAATTCAGTTCTTTCGTTGATTGATTAGGAAAATGATTTTGTATTTGTTTGGGGATTTTAAATTGTGTTTTAAAAAGAAAAAGGTGGATCATCATCTTTAAGGGAGATATCTCACCTTTTCCACCACAAACATTTGAGCAAGAAAATAAAACCGGAAGAAGCTTTAAACTTGGATATAAGGATCGACAAGCAATGTCACATTCTTCCTTTGAGAATAATTGTTTGAAAGATTTAATTTATGTTTGTGAGGATAGAAGAAATATATATCCTATAATGATGAGTCATGTCTAGTTTTTTGGGAAGTTTTAAGTGTTTTTTAGGACAAAAGGTTGAATGAATCACAACCCAAGGGCTAGCCTCAAGAGCAACCATTCAATAACCTATGGAATGCAAGATTCCAAAGCTCAGTTCTTTCGTTAATTAATATGTGAATTAAGAGTTTGATGGCTTAAGTGGTTTAGAAACGAAAGAGCGAATGAAACATAACCCAAGGGCTAGCCTCAATAGCGATCATTCAAGAACCCAAGGAATGCTAGATTCCAAAAGCGCAGTTCTCTTGTTATTTGATTATAAAGGATTTGATAAAAATTGCACTTGTTTTAAGATATTTAGGGTTCCTACTTGGACTAAGTTAAGGTAGATGGCGACGCACGATGCGAGCGACTTACAAGGGTTTAAAATCGAAGTGGACTTGATATATTGATCAAGTATGCTCCTAACATGGCATCAAGACTATAATGAGGCACAAAAGAGATAAAATTGAGTTTTTTAGTGATACCTAACGGAGAAGGTTTGTTGCCTCTTCAATACCCGCAATAGAAATCAAGCAATATGTCAGAAGATTCACACGATCAATCAAAGCATCCTCACATGTCCACATCACGAATCATCATGGTTAGTCCAATAAAAACTCTAGAGATTAACTCAAATCATAATCAAGTTATTCTATCAACAATTGAACATCAAAAGTTATCATCGAGGATTAGTGATAATTAATACAAAAATTCTAATAAACCGAAGTTTCTAACCAAAACGAGCAAAAACAAAATAAACAAGAATAGTAAAATTTTTAAGATACTAAACAAATTATAATCAACAATATAAATTAAAATCTAAAATTAATCCAATTAAAAATCGAATTAATCTACAAAAATAAACAAACATTAGTTAAGAAAAAATAATTAAAAGTTATTATAGGAAAAATTGAAAGAAAAAAAAATAAGCATGTGAGGGGGTACGTGTGATGTGATCAAGGTGGTGATAAGCAAAAATCAGTATGGGCTTCAAAAGCCCAACATCAACATAGATAAAACAAAATAAAAAATAATATTAATATAAATTATGAAAGGAAGAGGGAGTTTGGCGCTGAATAGGGAGGTGCAAGAAGAAATTAACATGGGTTGAGCCCAAAACAAACATAAAAAATGAAAAGTAAAATAAACAGAGATAGGGTGATGTGCAGGTTATGGCTGTGAGAAACAAATCAGTGGGATAAGCCCGTTAACATAAACCAAAACAATAAATCCTAATCTAAATAAAATCAAATAAGAAAAGAGAAATTAAATTAAAAAATAAAAAAGGGAAAGAAAGAAGTCAGCAAAAGTATTCACGGTTCAAAACCAAAACACGATTCCTCAAATGATTCCAAGCAAACGCTTCCATCATCAACATTACCGTCGACCACCTTCTCAATCAACCATCGAAATCACTTCGGCGACCACGTCTCTCTCTTTCGCCGACGATGACCCTTTCTCCGTTTTCGTTCCCTTCTTCGTCCAAGTCTCGCCGTCAAAGAAACATACTCCCAATGGATTTCTCCGTCTTCGATCTCGGTTCATCCTCTCATCTTGTTTCAGTTTGGATCTCCGTCTCAATCTCTTCTTATATTCTTGTTTGTGGATCTGCGATTAAAGTAAGAAGTTGAAGGTTTTGGTGATATTGTGAGATCTTTTTGTGATTTTCTGGTTTGAGAGGGTTTGTATGATTATCGATTTTCGGCTCGGTTTACACAGGTTCATGGTTTTGATGCGGTTTGATGTTTGGTTCGTGATTTGAAAGGTTTTATTGATGAAGAGTTTGGTTGTTCATGGATGTTGTCGAAAGTCACAGTTTGTGTTGTTGGAGGAGTTGTGTTGGCTACTGAGTGTTTCACTTATCTCTTTTTTTCTTTTCGATCTTCTCGATTTATGTTTGTGGTTCAACAAGTTATTGAGAGAAGAAGAGTGGAATAATGTTGCTGTAAGTTGTGTCTAGAATTTTGTTGAAAAGTTTATGCAGGTTTGAGTATAAGCAGAGGGTTAAGATTGAAGGTTGAGGGTTAGTGTTGAAGGAGAGATATGGAGGGTTGTTCGATTTGAAACAAAGGGATTAAAGGAAGAGAGTGGGAGTTTATATGGTGGTCAATGATGGTTGAAGGGTAGTGTTCCGAATTGTTAACGGTGGAAATGGGTTTATGAAGATGAAGGTGAGGAATTTCTTTCTAAGAGTTCGCAAAATCTCCTCCCCCCTCTTTTTTTTTCTCTTTGTTCTTTTTTTTTCCCCCAAATTCAAGTATTGTTCCCTAAGTTTAAAGGTACAATTCGGTCTTCTATCATGTTGTCAAGTCGTTTTCACACTGTAGTTCTTTGTTGTTCTATTGTTTGTCTTGGAGTATAGCAAAAGTTACTTTCATGTTGCAAGTCATTGTTGTTCCATTTTGGTGATTGTTTTGGAGTGTACAGGTTGTATTAAGATGGCGCAACTTGGGGTAGCGTGTATTGTTGTTGTAGGCTTGTGTTTATGGGATGTTTATGGTTTATGGGTTGTTTTGTAAACTAACTAAACTAAAATAAACTAACTAATAGAAACCAAACCAATATAATAGACTAATAAAAGAAAAATAATATAAATTAATCAATAAAAAAACTAATTAAATTAAAATTTAATTTGAATTAAACTAAATAAAATCATCGTAAAATAGACCTAAATTAAAATTTAATTAGAATTAAAATTGACTAAAATAAATAAAAAAGAGCTAAGATAACAATTAAATTAATTCTAAATGATTTGAAAATAAATATGTAACTAAAAATTCAAATAAAGATAAATAAATTGCAAAAAAGGACAAATATAATTTTAAATCAAGACAAATTCTAAAAATCAAGAACAAATTTAAAAGTGACATTGAATGATAAAAATGTATAGAAAAATTCAATGGTTAATGAGATGGTTAACTTTAAAATGCAAAAATGATTGAATTTCGATATTACGACGAAGATGCGTCAGATGAATTATAAAATGATTAGTAAACTTAAAAGACATTAAAAATAATATTATGGTACAAAGAAATGGGTTGCGCCGACCTAGGGAAGCCAAAAGGACTGAAAATGTGTTTTCCAACACGTGTTGGTCAACGTGAAACAGTAATGCGCCGACCTAAAATTATGAATGAGTCGACTCAATTTGAATTTTGAAATGAGTCGACGCAAGTAGGTCAATAGATCGACGCAATGAGTACATGAGTCGACGCAAAGGGTCAACCTGTTTGGTCCCGAGAATACCAGTAATTTTTATACAAAAGTTTTCCAAAGTTTTCACTCCAATGCTTCATATAACATGCTGAAATGCTTTCTAGTGTCATATATCCTAATTTTATGACATATTGAGCTACAAAAGAGATAAATAACATCCAAGCACATGATCACATACACAAAAATTACTTTATATCAATGATGAGAATCAAAATTTACCATAGATGAATCATAATTTTGAGTAAAATAGAAGAGGAACAATATTATCTCTCGCTTATGAAGTGAAATGAAGGAAACCAATTTAATATTCCTCAAGAAAGTTATTTGTTAGTGACAAGATACAATAATTCAAGTGATAATATATGATAAACACATGCAATGCATTAAGAACGATCTAAAATATCAAGAACACCAAGTTCCCTACGGATGTGAAAGAAAGGTTCTGTGGCGAGTGGTTTTGTAAAAATATCGGTAAGTTGATTTGAACTTTCAACATGCTCAAATACCACATCCCCTTTCTCTACATGATATCTAAGGAAATGGTGACGGATTTCAATGTGCTTAGTGTGTGAATGTAAGATTGGATTTTTGGTAAGTTTTATCGCGCTAGTGTTGTCACATAGGATGGAAATATTTTTAAGATTGACATTGAAGTCGAGCAATTGTTGTTTGAGCCACAAAATTTGGGCACAACAATTTCTGGCTGCAACGTATTCCGCCTCCGCAGTTGACAAAGCTTCGAAAACTTGCTTTTTGTTATGCCAACTCACTAGAGAATTTGAAAATAAATGACATGTGCCACTAGTGCTCTTCCTATCCACTTTGCAACCGGCAAAGTCGAAATTAGAATAACCTACCAAAGAACAATCACTACCTTTAGGATACCAAAGTTCAAACTTAGAAGTACCACAAAGGTATCTAAGAATGTGTTTAACTGATTTTAAATGTGATTCCTTAGGGAAAGATTGAAATCTATCACACATACAAACACCAAACATGATATCCGGATGAGATGCGGTTAGGTAAAGAAGAGAGTCGATCATACCTTTATACCTTTTTATGTCCACCTCCTTATCATTCTCATATCGATCTAAACTTGTTGCGGTATGCATTGGTGTATAATAGCTTTTGAATTCGTCATATCAAATCGCTTGAGAAGCTTATTACAATATTTTGTTTGACTTATGAAGGTGCATTCCTCAAGTTGTCTAATCTGAAGTCCGAGAAAGTAGTTTGGCTCCCCCATAATACTCATCTCAAATTCACCTTCCATTGAACTTGAGAATTCTTTGACCAATTTCATATTAGTAGATCCAAAAATGATATCATCTACATACACTTGAACTAAAATTGAATGTTTTCCTTCCCGTTTAATGAAAATAGTAGTATCAACATTTCCTCTTGAAAATCCTTGATTTAATAAAAATTTGCTAAGGCGTTCGTACCAAGCTCTAGGAGCTTGTTTGAGGCTATACAAAGCACGTTTAAGCTTGTACACATGGTTAGGATTTTCATGGCTTTCAAAACTGGGAGGTTAACATACATACATTTCTTCATTTATGTATTCGTTAAGGAAAACACTCTTAACATTCATTTGATATAAATTAAAGTTCTGTGAGCATGCAAAAGCAGGCAAAAGGCGTATGTATAGTCTCAAGGCGGGCAACCGAAGCATAAGTTTCCTCATAGTCAATACCCTCCTTTTGGTTATACCCTTGAGCAATAAGACGAGCCTCGTTGCAAGTGATAATACCGTTTTCGTCCATCTTGTTCCTAAACACCCATTTGGTGCCGATTACTCGATGACCCCGTGGAGGAGGGACAAGGTCCAAAACCTCATTTCTTTTTAACTGATTAAGTTCCTCTTGCATAGCCAAAAACCAATTTTCATCGAGTAGAGCATCTTTGGAGTTTTTAGGCTTAATTTGAGAGACAAAAGCATAATGATAGCAAAAATTACTTATCATTGATCGTGTAGTGACTCCCTTTGATATATCTCCAAGAATATTTTCAATGGTATGATCCTTTAAGGGTTTCCATTCCAAAGGGAGATCTTCTTGATTTGATTAATGATCCTCCTCTTTGATTCCAGGTCCTTTATCCGGCTCCTCCTCGACTTTATCCGGAATGGGTTCAACACATGAAGCTTATTGATCTTTAAGAATGTCCTCAGAAGAAACACCTCTTCCAATAACACAACTACCTTTTCCGATTTTTTTTGGATAAGATTCATCAGGGGAAACATGCACAGATTCTTCAACGATAAGTAATCTCTTGTTGTATACTTTATAAGATTTACTTTAATTAGAGTATCCGAGAAAGATACCTTCATCTGCTTTTGAGTCAAATTTGCCAAGATTTTCTTTACCATTATTTAACACATAACATTTACAACCAAAGACATGAATATAAGACACATTTGACTTCCTACCTTTTAAGTGTTCATAGGGCGTTTTATTGAGAATAAGACAAATAATCACCCTATTCAACACATAACAAGTCGTACTTATGGCATCAACCCAAAAATATTTAGGAAGACCACTGTCATTGATCATAGTTCTTCTTAACTCCTCTAGAACACAGTTTTTATGATCCACAACACCATTTTGTTGTGGAGTTCTAGGAGCGGAAAAATTATGATCAATTTCATGTTTCTCACAAAATTCTTCAAAAATATGATTTTCAAATTCACCTCCATGATCACTTCGAATTGTAACGATGCCAGTGTTCAGTTTGTTTTGAGACAACTTGGCAAACGTTTCAAATGCTGAGAAGGTGTCACTTGTACTTGCTAAAAAATGGTCTTAACAAAATCTTGAGTAGTCATCTACGATAACAAAACCATAATAGTTTCCACATAGACTTTTAATTCTAGATGGACCAAATAAATTCATATGAAGAAGTACAAGAGGACTAGTTGTTGAAACAATGTTTTTGGATTTAAAAGAGACTTTTTTTTTGCTTCCCCATTTGGCATGCATCACAAAGCTGATCTTTAGTAAATTTTATTTTAGGTGGACCAACTACTAAATCTTTTGAAACGATCTTGTTTAGCAAGTCAAAGTTAATATGCGCTAAGAGTCTATGCCAAAGCCAAGAGTCATCACTCTTGGAGACTAGACACTTAGGATCATTAACAGACACATCATTCAAGTCAAGCATGTATACATTATTAACCCTCAAGCCCTTAAACACATCGTTATTTTTATCATCATGTTCAATTATGCAACCTTCTTTTGAAAAAAAAGACTTTATATCCCTTGTCACATAATTGACTAATGCTAATAAGATTGTGCTTAAGGCATTCAACTCAAAGGACATTGGAGATAGATGTAGAAGAGGGATTACCTACACTACCTTTGTCGAGTATTACACCCTTGTTATTATCACCATAAGTAACAAATCCCTTCTTCTTAGCCACAAAGTTATATAATAAGGAAATGTCACCCATCATATGTCTTGAGCAACCACTATTGAGAAATCATCTTTTCTCCGTAGCCTCAAGACACTCCACCTTCAAATTTAAACAAGAGAGAGAGAGAGAGGTACCCATTTTTCATTGGATCCTTGTGTGTGAGTGAAACTTTGGTTGCATTTGGGCAACCATTAGAAAATGCCTTTAGGAACTAAAAATATCCTAAACCGGCATTTGACAATAGTATGCCCCATCTTGCAACAATAGAGACAAGTTAAGGTTGGTTTAGTGTCCCATTTGCTAGTTTGATCCTTCACCACATAGGTGTATTTTTTATATGGATTATTCATAGGATTTCTAAAATTAGAACGATCAATAGCAAATGTCATTTTTGATTGTGATACTTTATCTAGTTTGGTTTGAAGAGTTTTGATCTCTTTTTTCCAAATACAACAAGTTTCACAACCATGGAAATTAAACCATTCTAGCTTGTATTGTAGGATCAAGCGCTTACCACTGCACTAAAAGCAATTGCTGTTAGTGAAGGCGCAACTTTATTTCCTTATAGTATAAAGCCCTCAAGGGGCTGCGCCTATTAAGCGCCATGGGTTGGGATGTTAAGCCCATCGAATCCCTAAGGGTGACGCTGAATTAATAAATCCAACAATCTCCCCCCCAGTGTCATCCGGGGGAATTCGAACCCATGACCTTGCTCTGATACCACTTGTAGGATCAAGCGCTTACCACTGCACTAAAAGCAATTGCTGTTAGTGAAGGCGCAACTTTATTTCCTTATAGTATAGAGCCCTCAAGGGGCTGCGCCTATTAAGCGCCATGGGTTGGGATGTTAAGCCCATCGAATCCCTAAGGGTGACGCTGAATTAATAAATCCAACATGTATTCCTTAATTGGCTCCACCATGGAATGCTTAAAAGCTTATAACTCTTTTTGAGAGTTGGAAACCTTTTTTTCCAAATGTGTAAAAATATGCTTATTGGAGGTTAAGTGTTTAAAAGCTTATTTAGCTTCATGGTGGAGAACTTTAAAAGTACGTAACTCATAATAAAGACAATTTTTCAAAGTTATCATATTTGACATGTCTTACTTGCTTTTTTCCCTTTTTATGAGCCATAAGACAAAGGTTCGCTTTCTCTTCTTCATCACTTGAGTTGTCGTTGCTCGAGACTTAACTATCATTTTCCTATGCGATATAAGCTCTCATTGCCTTGCTACCCTTCTTTTGATATTTATCTTTACCTTTGTCTTTCTTCAACATAGGACATTTTGGTTTATAATGACCGGGTTTTCTACAATTGTAACATGACCATTTTGACTCAGTACTTTTGCTTTGATCTTGCTTTGAGGGATTTGATTACCTTCTATAATTGACGAGACGTTTATCCGAATGATAAATTATATTCTTTCTAAGGTACCTATTGTATCTTCTTACAAACAACCCCATATCCTCACTTGATTCATCATCTTCGTCATTAGACCCACTCTCACACTCATTGTTGGTGGATGGTTTGGAAGTAAAAGCCTTCAATGCGATAGACTTCTTCTTCTTCTCGTTGTCTTTGGATTTTTCATTCTTTTCTTTCTTTTCACTTTCTTTATGCTCGTTTAGATTCAATAGCTCTTGCTCATGTTCTTGTAACTTTCCTATTAGCTTGGTCAAATCCAAGGTCCTTACATCATTGGCTTCCTTGATTGCCGTGACTTTTGGTAACCATTCCCTAGTAAGACATCTTAGAATTTTGTTAGTAGTTACATCATTGGGAGTAGGTTTATCAAGAGCATTTAAGTGATTTAATAAATGAGAAAATCTCTTTCCCAAATCACCAATGGTTTCCCCTTGGTTCATATGAAAGCGATCAAATTCTTGTTGCAATGTATTGATTCTAGCTAGTTTCACATCATCAATTCCCTCATGGGCAATCTGTAACGCTTCCCACATAAATTTAGTTGTGGTATGATGTAAGACTCTAAAATATTCATCATCTTCCAAAGAGGAAATGATCATATTTCTAGCCTTCCAATCATAACTATAGTTATTTTCATCTTTTTCATCCCATTATGCTTCGAGTTTAGGTACTTCAACTTTATCCAAGTTGGTTGTAGTTATTTGTATGAGACCATCTTGGATAACCTTCCATATCTTTCTATAAACGGAGTTGATATGAATACACATACAATCTTTCCAGTGACTATAGTTTTCTCCGGTGAAAACGGGCGCTCTATTATACACCCTTGTTGGAACGTTATCCATTTTCAAAGAAGTTATATGTGAAACACTAGATGAACAAGTGCTCGTGATACCACTTGTTAGACGAAGACGTGAATCTAGAAGGGTGATTGAATAGATCTATTTTAAAATATTTTACTTTTCAAAAATTAATTGAAAAATATTTGGCGGAAGTTCCCTGGAAAAATTCATGTCTAGATTATTTTAAGTCACTGGTGATCAGATATGCATTATCAAAGCAAATGGGATAATTAAGATGAATTAATAAATCAATACCAAGCAAATTAATCACTCAAATTTGATGCAATTTATTAAACTACTTCCAACAATGTATAGAAAGAAGAAATAGGAACAACAAACAAGAAATAATGTGTTTTGAATTTTATCGAACACTTGGTGTGCACACCACACTTAGTGTGTTTTGCCAATTAGTCTAGTGTAGAATTTTCTCTAAGGCTGCTATGCAATTATGATAGCAATAATTTCACAAACACTTGGTGTGCACTAAACTATTCAAAACAAAATGTTCAAAACACAATTATTTTAACTTGTGCAGAAAATTTACCGAATGAAAAATTCAAAGGACACACAAATTTTTTTAGGTAGTTCCCCTACCGTCCTCGCTAAGGGTACCTCTGCCCCCAATTCAAAAATCGAATTTGGACTTTATATTAAAATTGCAATGTTTATACAAAGAGAAAATAGGAACGACAAACAAATCCTAATTGTAGTTGTAGCTATGTTTCTCTTTGCCCCTTGATTCTAGTTGAATCAAATTATTCATGTGTGTCGAATAAACCTCTGATTAATTGCTCCATTCTTGCAAGAATCCACAATTCTCCAAACTTCGAGCACGGCCGCTTTGATTCGATACTTGTGAACCCACATCGTTCTTCGCAATCCTCTGGTTACCGTGATATGGTTGAACAATCACCTTGATATTCAAACCTCTTCACTCGACTGTATCTACGAACGAATGATGTGTGCAAAACCCCCAAATCACAATGATCTTGGAGGACAAATCCTCAAGGTTTATTCAAGAAAAACCCACAAATCTCTCAACCCAAACTGAAATCGCAATTCCACCGTTTGAACGTTATCACCTTTAATCTGGCACTTTGATCAACAAAAATGATTGTGTGTAGTTGTCGATGAATGCTAGAGAAGGAGAAGATGATGAGAGCACTTGTGTATATCTATCATTTTTCTTGTTTGTTGACCAAAATAAAATCTGCAACTATTTATACTAGTGGGCAAAAATAATGAAAATACTTAAAAATAAGTAAGAGAGAGAAAATTATGTGATTGACGCCTAACTCCAGGATTGCGCCGACCTGAAAGATTATTTCGTCGACCTGTTGAAAGCTTTGAGTCGACCTAAAATATACCCTTAGTCATCTTATTGGGACCTGTGAGTTACAAAGATTTGTTGCCTTCATTTGAGTCGATCTAAATTATCAAATGAGTTGACTCAAATTTTCTTAACTGAATGAGTCGACCTATTCAAGATAATGAGTCAATGCATTCTCTTTGAATCAACAGAAATCCACTTCTTTGATGTTTTGCCATGCCAGCATCTTATGATCCAATATGTCTTCCGGAAACACCCTAAGTTTGACATTATTAAAACATCAAATACTCTCACAAACATATCAAGACTCAATTTGCACATGATAATTAGAACTATTATAATATGGTATGGTCCAATATAATTTATTTGAAACAAATTTTCCATTCTTACGATCAAGTGTTATTTTTAAGATTAAAAAGATGAGAAAAATATACTTTTCTATGTTTGGCTTCATATATAGCTCTTTTTATTCGTGTTTCTTTTATATCATAATAATTTGTCAAATTATGTGCTTTTGTATTTTTTATAAGTTTCTCTAGTATATATGTGTATCATAAAGAATGAACTTTTACTTTCTGTTAATTTTACTCCAATGACCCCTCTTACATTTTGATTATTGAGACCACTATTGATGGATGTGTCACCAAGATAAAAAACACACGAGTGCAATGAATACACGAACCATTCTCTACGATGGATTCCAATTCAACTATTGATGTTTAATGTTTAAGAGATTTTTATTTACAATTATGTAGTAAATAAATTCAAATCCAGATAAGGTGATGGGGAACCTCTTGTCGCTGCAACTAAGGTGATATGTGTGCCTAATGGGTTTTCGGATACTGAATTAATGGTTTTTTATTTGTAATTCACCTTTTAAGTGATTATGTTAGTTGATAAACTCAGATAAACCAATATTAACAACCATATATTAGTAATTATTCAAACATTTTAACAAACACATTCTAAACATACCATTCTTATGCAGATAAATAAAGCAAGGCAATATATATATATATATATATATATATATATATATATATATATATATATATATATCATTTACATTTTGTAAGTATGTAGTTGATGGCATACAATAAGAGACAGGTACTTGAAACATCAACACCAATGATTGTAGGTAAGTTACGTTGATGATTATGTATTTGATAGACTTGCTTGAATATGGGTTGGACATGCATTGTTAATTTTTTATCATGGGATCCTAAGGATTAATGGCAATATCCACATTGGTCATCCATTCAATCTTTCAGGACACGTTGTAGTTAATATCACATGTTTTGGACCTAAACATGTTTAATCAATTTTCCATAAGCTAAATTACCCTTAAAACACAAGGATTAACTTAGTTTTGATCCACATGAGATCACATTTTTCTCACATCACGAGCAAATACGTTTTGTGTAAATTTGGATCCATTTCACACGTATGAGCAAAGCAATCACCTCCATATAAATAGAGGACCTCACTCCCTTCACTACCAAGCTTTTGAGAGCCAAAAAGACATGCCCAAATCACACCCGAACCTTCAATTTATGAGATTTTGTTTTCATACTTTAAAGCTTTCTCAACAAAATCTCACACGTCCAAACTCTTCAGCATTTTATCCGAAGCTAATGGAACAAGAATCAAGGTCTGAGGTGCCCTGAAACTCCTCGACCAACTGGTATGATTTACTTTTTCAACCACATATTCGTTCAGGTAGTTAGAAGCATTTATTTACTTCAAATAAGTTACCACGATGTAGTTTATCACTCTTTGATGCTTTCCCCCTAACTTATCTGGCGTTGGTTGATTGTGTTCACCATTAAATTTCTTTTTTCGTATTTGATTTTTCATTGTGTTTTCTCAAAATTCTCCATGCTCACTTTCAATAAATGAAAGTGAAGCATATAACTTCCTCCACCTCAATGAAACAGTCAGGATGATGGTGGTTTTATGCCTAAACGGAACTATTCTCCAATCTTCGGTGACTGGTTCACCAGAGAAATTGACCGGAGAGGGACCATGGCCTTCGCGTATAATTTTGAATCTCAGTCGTCCATATTGTGTCAAGTGTTTTAATCTGTTGATTTTGATATGATGCACGCTTTTAAATGGTGTCTACCATGTGTTTTTAACCAGATCCATTGATCTTGCATACTTTGGCCAAATGACTTAAATATGATGGCTCTCCATTTATCTCTTTATTTCTTTTTAGTTTTATTTTCTTTTATTTGTATTTTCTGTTAAAAATTCATAAAAATTGCATTTTTTTTGTCCAAAAAAATTTAAATTAATTTCTAAAATTCTCTTTTATTTTTCTTCATCTGATTTTATTTTTGGAGATTTTTATTTTATGATTTGCTATTTTTCTTTGTTTTTCTCTTTTTCCTTTGTTTTAATTGGTTTAAAAATAATTTTATGACTTTAAAAATTCTGAAAAAATTATTACATGCTTTTGGTTTTATCTTTGACCTTCCATAATTTTTTGGTCATTTATTTGGTGTTTTAAAGGGCTTTATGGATTTTTCTCTTTTATTTACCCTTTAAAAATCTTTTTGATGCATTTTATTTCATTTTGTTGCATTTTATATTTGTTTGGCCTTTGTTGACTTTTGTTTGCCTAGGATCTTGGTTGATTTTATTATAAGTTTCATCAAACTTAATGGATCTTAGGTGTTGATGCGGTGAAAATCCTAATCCACTAAAATAGATGATTGGTTTTGATGATAACTTGATCAATACCTTAATCCAATTTGGGTTTTGCTTTCTCTTGTCCCATTCTTCTTCTTTATCCTTTTTTTAATGAAAATTTTAAATATCATGGAATGTTGATTTTCAAGGATGTTGAATCTTCATTATTTCAGACATGTTGATGAATAATCATTTGAATCATTCTTTACACTCTGGGATATTGATATGCTGCCTTTGATTAATCAATTGAAGTTCTTGATTAAGATGGGACTACTTTATTTTTCTCTTAGGTGTATGACATAACTTTAGGAGAATGATTTACATATCATTTCTATAGCATGTATTAACATAAACATTGTTATTGACCGACCTCAGATAGGCGTGACTTCTATATAAGTCCACTTACGATTGCTTAAGATATCGCTAAATTTATCCTGAATTGGAAAGTGATCATTTGATCCAATTGGTAATACTAATTGTTTACCCTGAAAATTGTAAACAACTGCTGGTCCTCTAAAAACAGCAAAATGTTATCAGTCACTCACATGATCAACTAGATTGATCCTAAGACATGTACTCTAAATAGGGTTTAATTGGTTTTTCAGGAATAATGTCATAAACTCTTCGATAGACTTTATGAAGTGTTTTGGTAAAAAAAAAACAAGACTCAAAACAACTGAAGTCGAAAGTAAAGTGCAGTAAAAGTGTAAATGGCAAGGAAGTGTAAATAAAGCAAGTAAAAAGACAATAGAAGGCTGAATAATAAACTTGCTCGAAAGTAAAGAAAATGCAAATAAATGACTTCAAAGTAAAAACTTGAATGAAAATTGCATTGATATGAAATAGGGTGGTGATCTCATCACGTACATTTTCGCCTTCACTCATTTCTCTACGCACGGGTACTTTGAGTGTTTATGGAGTAACTTGTACAATATGATTCACACACAATTCGAACACTATAACTACTTTATTTATACTAGTTGAAGGTAAGCGTTATTGGCAGTTTACTCCTAAAAATGTGCCACTTGGCACTTTGCATGCTCTTGAACTTCCAATGTGCGCCACTTGTCTTTATTTAAATTTAAAAGAAACATAACTTTCCTTCCAACATTGATCTCAACTACTGCACGTCAACTGTTCTCAATAATGCTCGGTCGAAATACATTCTTTGTACTTAGAAAATATATTAAGTCTACGTCTTTACCTTCCTTGCGTCTTTGACTCAGGCTTCTTCAACTTTGATTTATTTGAAGCCTTATTTCTTTCATAAAATATGATGCTAAAGTCAATGCTTCCTGAAGTCGACTAGGTGTCAAAATTAGGAGAAAACAAATTGCCCCCCAAAAAAGTATTTTCAACCTAGCTGACATAAAGGTCATTTTTTATCATAGCTTTTGACACCCATCTTTCGACAGCAAAAAAAAGTATGGGCATAACTGACCAACTCACGATCAAGAAACTATTTAGTTTCTACCAACCACGCTCATGACGTCATATCATAATGGTTTTTATAAACCGTCTCTTTAGCAGCCACTCTATCACTAGCCATCATTGTAATTTTTCCTTGAAACAATACCTCTATAGTCACATCATAACTGCCACCACCCAAAGAAACACCTCAAGAGGACACGCGTCCCACTAACACAATTTATCTTAATGACAATTTGAAAACCATTAGTCTTCTGAAAGCTTATATATATTCCATTTTTCACACTTTAACACTTTTACGCTTCCAAACCTATAAATGATATGTTTTTGAATAAATTTAATTACATCCTCTTGGTCAACATTTGACCTCTTGGTCAACATTTGGCAAAGGTATTGCTTAGACCCATTTGGTGAAATAGTCAATACCTACCAAGATATATTTTTGGTTCTTAGAAGATGCTGGTGGAATCTCTCCAACCAAGTCCAAAGCCCAACCTCTAAAAGGCCATTGTTTGACAATAAAATGTAGTTCACCTGCAGGGACATGTTGGATGCCAACATGAATTTGGCACTCTTGACAGCCCTTGGTAAACTTAATACAATCCTATAACATAATAGGTCAATACATGCCTTGTCGAAACAAAAGCCATTTCATTTTGTGAAATACTTGATGTGCCCCACATGCCCCACTATGTACAGTCGAGAGAGCCAAATATGCTTCTGACTCACTAAGGCACTTGAGCAATACTCCTTCAGGAGTCTTTTTAAATAATTCATTACCCAATAAGACATAACTCAAAGCTTTATACCTAACCTTTCGTTTTATCGACGATGTTGGATTTTGCAGATATTCTACTATAGGTTTTCTCCAATCCTTGTATGTTAGAGCGTCGACTGCTAGAATGGCGAAGTTGTCTTTGTCAGTGTATCCAAGCTTTGTTTCTTCTAAGTCTGATGGGGCTAATCCAATTGACAATACTTTCCCTCTGATTTCAATCACATCTTGCAAAGTTTCCTTCAAAATTTTGTATCTTGATGCAATCTGAGCCAAGTCATTTGCAACTTGGTTTTCCAATCTTGGGATGTGTTGAAAGCTAACTACTTCAAAATTCTTAAACAGTCGATTCACTACTACAAAGTACATGATTAAATTTTCTTTTATGCATTTGTATTCTTTAGTGACTTATTTTATGACCAACTCAGAATCTCCCATTATTTCGACATGAGTTGCCCCCAATTCCAATAATACCTCAAGTCCAACTATTAAAGCCTCGTATTCAGCCTCATTGTTTGAATAAGACCCTTCGATTTTATACTTGAGTGTTGTTGGGATTTTGTGAGGAGAAATAACAAGCACCCTCACACCTGTCACATCTTTATGGCTATACCCATCAAAGTATAACTTCTAAGGTTTGACCTCAAGATAGTTAAGTGCATTTTCATTAATGGAGTGGTCGACTATAAAGTCTGCCACTACTTGTCCTTTAACTGCCTTTAATGGCCTATATGTTAAAGAATATTCATTTAATGCTAATGCCTATTTACCAATTCGACTGTGCAAAATAGGCTTAGATAACATATGTTTAATAACGTTGAAACAAGAAGAAACATAAACATCAACTAGTTTTATATATTACTTCAATTTTGTACATGAATAATACAAGCATAAATACAATTTTTCTACTGTGTTATACCTAGTTTCTGCATAATTTAAAACTTGACTAAGGTAATAAATGACCCTTTCGACGCCATCATCATCCTCTTGAGCTAACATGCTCCATAAAGTCTTATCTGATACAACTAATTACAATCTCATGCTCTTCCTCCTACAAGGTAGTGAGAGAATTGGAGGGTGACTCAGGTATTCCTTGATCTTGTCGAAGGCTTCCTGTTATGCTTTCCCCTAGTCGAACCCTCCTTTATTGATTCGAAGCAAAGGTGAGAAGGCTTGTGTTTTGCCACTTAGGTTGGATATGAATCTCCTCAAGAAATTGATCTTCCCTAATAGTGATTACAATTCCTTCTTTATTAATGGCGCTTTCGCTTCCATAATGGCTTTGGTTTTATTTTGATTGATTTTGATCCCCTTCTTGTGGACTACAAAGCCTAAGAAGTCCCCAACCTTTACACAAAAAGCAAACTTAAGAGAATTCATTTTAAGACCATGTTTTCTCATCCTTTCAAAGGAATGTCGAAGATGGTCTATGTGATCTTTCCTTGAAATAGACTTAACGACAATATCATCAATATAAATTTGCATAAAAGTGTCTATAAAATCAGGGAAGATCGAATTCATTGTTCTTTGATAGGTTGTCCCAACATTTTTAAACCAAAAGGAATCACTACCCATTCATAGGTTCCTAAAGCTCCTGGACATTGAAAAGAAGTCTTTGGGACATCCTCTTCAGCAATGAATATCTGATTGTATCCAGAATAACCATCCAACATGCTAAGATATTCATGTCCTGCAGCAAAGTCGACTAGCATTTCTGCGACAGATATCGAATACTCAACTTTGGGGGTTGCAGAATTTAAGTCTCTAAAATCAATACAAACCATTAAAGAGCCATTCAATATTATCTAACCATTCGACATACTTGGCAGTACGAATGAACTTGCATAAATTTGGCCTTTTAATTTCCTCTTTTATTTTTGAGAGAATTGTTGGGGCGAACCGTCTTGGATTTTGCTTGACAGGATTCTTCTCAAACTTGATTAGCAACTTATGTTCAACAAGCCCTCTTTTCAAACCAGGCATATCGTCATAGTCCTAAGTGAAGCAATATTTGAACACCTTCAGTAACTAAACTATTTCGACTTTGAGTTGCGGGTCAAGGTTGACACTGATGTAAGTATGCCTTTTAACCTCACCCTCTCCTAAGTCAATCTCTTCCAAAGTATGTTGAGCCAACATTTTGATGTTGTTTGACAAAGGATCCTTCTCAAAACCTAAAGGCTCATTGTCATAAATGGCATCAAGCCTTTGGTCTTATTCTTCGATATGGGTTTTATCAGGTGGTTCAGGGTCAAAGTCTTTACCAGGACCTCTTTCGATAAACTCCATATTGGATCTATAGCCATGTGATTTTGCGTATCCTCCAAGGTCGTCTGTATCTTGGTTTCAGCCACATATGCCAAAATTCTTTGTAGTGCTTCAAGTTTAGTCATTATTACTTCCCTCGCTTCCCTAACCTGTGGGGCGTATCTCAGGCTCCCCAAAGTAAGGTGGGAAATTTCCTTCGTCCCATACAACCTCTCTATCCCATCGAAAGCCCTCAATAGGATGCATATATAATGAGCAGAATGCATGGTCATCATGGGTAAATTCAAATTCTACTGGGGTGCATGGCGCAATATGTGCCATGTTTTTGTCGATTTCGATTCCATCAACATGATTCACAAGTATTTTGAAGTACACTTTGTCTCCTTCAATGTTCTCCACTATCCCATCAGGTATCCATATGGTTACCCTTTGGTGCATTAAGGAAGACACTGCCCCAATGCCATGGATCCATTCCCTTCTCAGCAGAAGGTTGTAATTGACCTTGCTTTCGACCACCATAAACAATGTGGGCCTAGTCGTTGTTCCCACTGTCAAGTCAACTTGCAAGACGCCTAGAGTGGCACCAATCTTTCATTCACAATTAGAAAGGACCATATTGTGGGGTTTTAGATCAGTGTCGAACTTACCGATCTTTACAAGCAGGTAATGTGGCATTAAATTAACAGTTGCACCATAATCCACTAGTATTATATTCACAACTATGTTCTCCACCTTTCCAGTAGTATAGAGAGGCTTCAAGTATTCCCTTATAGCTTCAGTTGGCTGCTCAAAGAAAACATTATGCTCTTCGACACATCCATTATTCATTACATAGTAACACATAAGTTTGTGTGCTGACATTTCAGCCTCAGTGTTAGCATTCAAGTTCTTGACCTCAGTTATCCTGTCATACTCTCTTGGCATGACTGAAACCACATTCACTATCACGTCGAAGGAGGCTTCTGAGTCCGAGACAAAGTTATCTGTCATATTCTCATATTCAGGTTTTATCTTAGCTTCCTCTTTGTTGAACAACTTTCGCCCCACAAGCACCTTGTTAGTTGTATTGTCTTCATAACCTCTAACATTACCTACTAGCATGTTGGTGCTAGATTGAGCTTGATCTTTTTCTAAGGCATCCCTTTGCGCCTTCCTTCGCCTTTGTTCCCTTCTCCATTGTGACCTTGACATATGATTCTTACCCTTTTAATTTTCAAAGACATAAGCCTTTTTGTATGACATATACTCCTTCCTATAATCCATTGAAGAACCTCTCTCCACATCAAAGTTGGTCCACTTCGACTTCCCTTCTCCTTTGGCGTCAACAGGTTTGACCCGCTTATCTTTGGGTACTTCACCACTAGGCTTGAAAGTGGGTTACCTTGATCTAGGAACCTGGGGCTTTGCAGCAATATGTTGTTCTTAAGCAGTTCACCTTGGGTCGAAACCCCTTGGCTTTTGAGCATTTATTCTCTCTTGATTTGCTTTGGCTTCTCTCACTCCCTGAAGGTTATGGACAACCTTTTTGTCGAAGATAGAACTGCACCTAGCACTTCAGAGTTTTTCCTTTGGCACCTATGCAAGAATTCAACAATAGTCCATTCTTCCTTATGATATGCCACCTTATTGTATTCCTATTGACGACCTAAGTCATCAGCAGTTATGGCCTGCTCATTCTTAATTTCGACCATGTTTACATCGACCCCATCCTTCAAATTTATCTTGGAAAAGTTAATGTAAAGGCCTTCAGTAGCCTTGTCCATCCTAATGAAACCATCAACAGTCTCCTTAGTTACCAGCTAGAGATTCAACCCTTCAGCATCCTTATGGGATTTGACAGTTGTCCCCACACCAAACTTTTTGACATCAGGTGATGTATGTGAGTAGTATTCAGCAACCATGCAGACGAAGTGCTTCATCTGAAAGCCATCAACTTCTTCAGTAAAAGGCAAGTACTCATCTTCAGAACTTGATTTTCATAAAGTATCAAGGCAAATGAAATATAAGGGAATACATTATGAACATGTTTAACATTATTTAAAAACTTAAGTCACTAAAGCTTGAGATGCCAGGATACTTGCTCATTCATACATGGTCACTTTATCTTTCTTCACAATTCAGAGAGTTTAAAATATCTTATAATTGCCAAAAGGATAAATGGTCTCATATAATGAGCTCATTTTGTTTTGTGTGCAAGAAGACGGAAGGTTGAAGCAAGATAAGACAAAAAAATACTCATTTTGTTAGCACCTCTAAGGACAAAGGTGAAAGAAATAAAACTTATGAGGCAAAGAATGAAGTTGCAAATGCTTTAGTCTATTGTGAGGTCAATTTAGCTTCTGTACCTATAAACACTTGATGGTTAGACTCTGGTGCGACTATTAACATCAATGTTTTAATAAGGGTTTCTCTGAACTGCTGGAAGCCAAATAATGTTGAAAGATATATTTATGTTGGAGATGACAAGTCGATGGAGGTTTAAGTTGTATGACATTTTGTGGGACAGTGATTTCAAGCATAAGACGAGGGTGAATTACGATATTTAAAATTCTTGATTGATTTTAAACCTTTCTTAATTCGGATCGTATTGGTAATTTTTAGGTGAGTAATTTGCAGCGGAAATAAAATACTGAAAGTAAATTGAAGAAAATAAACGGATAGGGTTAGAATGATTGCACCAGAGATTTATACAGGTTTGACCTAGTCATGTCCCAAGAGATATTCTTTAGAGTTTAACTATAAACTATGAGCTTTCGAAGGTTATGACTATGAACCTTAATATGATCTAACCACGAGATTTTAACAAGCTTATCCCAACCAATGTTAACTTTTATCATAGGCCAAGCTAACAAACAGTTTGGAGATTTATAGTCGATCTCAATAACCAAAACAAAGTTTGTTCTGGCGAAGCTTAATAAACCAAAAACATAGATTTTATGACAAGTTTATCTCAAGAACCAAATGTATTTGCATGTCATTAATACATTTAGGGGGAACACTCCAATACAATTATTTTGTTGCTTATCTTATCGCTTTCATTTTGATTTACTTTCGATTATTAAATCTTATAAAGATATCTCGTTAGACGTTATCTTTTTTTAATCTTTATATTAAAGTTTTCATTGTCATACATTCCTTTATCGTGATTGATGAGTTCTAAGGTATGATATACACGATTCGTCTTTCCAAATAACTTTTCAATCACTTCTCCTTATTTTAAAACGTGATCTAAAATATTGGTTAATACACTTCTATTGTCAATCTCTTAACATCTCATGCCTCTAATCCTCATTTTAATTACTAGTTAGTCATATATATATATATCACGAGATTATTGAATTCTAAAGTAAGTTGTACATCATTTGTCTTTCCAAACAACTTTTCATCACTCTTCCCTGTATTAAAATACAATCTCATATTTTAATCAATGGATTTCTATTGCCAATCTTAAATGACTCATGTTCAAGATTCTCATTTTTATTAAGTAATTAATCATGCATGTCACAAGATGAACTAATTTTAAACTTTTTTTTTCTTCTTATCCGCGAATAAAGTGTTATAATACCCTCATTTTGTTGTTTAGCTGTCTTACTTTTCTCTTTATCATAAATAAAATATTAATACAACAAAGATCAATTATTACAATTAAAATAATTTAATTTCTCCTCATCCTATATTCAATAAGAAATCAAATTAGAGGAATCAACTCGATTTCTAGCTATATATAGTTCCACAATTAAATACGCAACAAAGACCATCGTGCCCTAAAGTTAAAAATACACAAATCGGGTCAAAGGATCTACCGGAATAAATTTTGACGCCCACATATTACACCCTGTTCGATACCCTCACCATTCCTCTCTAAACACTTTCTCTCTCTAAACACTTTCTCTCTCTAAAGTTGAAACTCGACCTTCGGAAAAACCAAACATAAACCAAAACTGCTTCAATTTCATCTCTGATCAAGGTGAGTTTCGCTCCTTTTTCTTCCACTGTTCAATCTTCTTTTTCTCTTACTTGATTTTCGATTTTTTACTGGTTTCGATTCTGTGTGATAATTTATTGCATCTCGTTAAGTTCCTTTTAGCTTAGAACTTATTCCGAATCGCTTAATTCTACGATCAGAGTAGTTAATCTGTGTGAAGAGTTGCTTTTTTTCTGTGTTATATGTGTGTTTATTTAGGGAGGATTTGGGGAATTCAGTAGCTTCATCGAGCTCAGTTTGATATGTGTTTAGGTTTATGTTAGATGATTGATTGCGTAGCTTTGGATTTTGGCTTGATTTTCATTGAGTCATGAATGATTTTGACTGAATTTGACGTGTAATTGTGCTTTGACTGGTTGTTTTATCCATGGAGTGGAAGTATTGAGATTTAGCTTTGTATAGATACTGTGATTTTCACTGTACAAATACAATTGCTGAGAAACAAACGAGTTGGTTGATCAAGAACTTGGAATTGTATATTTTAGTTCTGCTTATACTATACTACTAGGTCCATCTCAAACGAGTCATTTTATGTGGTTATGCCTTACACATTTATGGCTTCTTTCGAAGTGAGGTTGTTATTTTTTCAAATGTGCCCTTGAAAGAGCTTTACTGAGCCATGCACTTTCTTTTTGAGTAGATAGGTTGTATTTCATAAATTATGTCATCTGAAGTTTTTGTTTTGTAATATTATTTTTTCTACCGATGTAAATATTGCGAAGTAAAATTCTTCAATTGGAATTATTTTCTTCAATTTATTCATGGGAATTTAATTTATTTTATGTGATTTATGACTGTTATAGTTTCTGCAATGCACCGCGTGGGTAGTACGGGTAACGCAAACAATTCAACTCGTCCTCGAAAGGAGAAGAGATTAACGTATGTGTTGAATGACTCTGACGACACAAAGGTGATCTCATTATTTATTTATTTATTTGTTTTATTTGCTCTAGGAAAACGGTCAAGTTTCATTATTGCTTCTTTTAATTGCATTGTGATCCCCACTAGAGTTATCTTTGGTATTATACACCTCTCTACAAAACTACAAATGATTGGCCAGCTCATACTGAACTCTTGCAAAATTTACTTGGTTGGATAAAATTATAATTTATATCTTTAGAGTGAATCCCCAATTCTCTCTCAAAATATTTTTTTGAAGCTAAAGTTTGGTCCTCGAAAGATTATTGGCGTATTGTTAATCCTTAAGTTGTAGTATTTGAATTACAGTGTTTTGATCTTAGTAAACTGTAATTGGTTTTTTTAAAATTTTAAAAACCGAACATTTGAAAATCAAATCAATTTAATAGTTATGCGAGGATTATATTGAATTTTTTTTTTTTAGTTATAAGGTTCAAAATGGAGGCTTTCTCTAAATTTTAATATTACCTACTCCATTCATTTGTAAGTGCAGTTCAATGTAAGGACAGAAATTAATAAATACAATTAATGTATTTGCATTGAAATTGTTGCTTAGTAGCTAGTATTTTAATCTGAGCAACACAGGGAGAGATTTCGGTTAAATCATAATTTTTATCTCTTGACAATTCTTTCTCTTATTAATTAATTAGGCAAAGATAAGAGTATAATTCACAATTTATCATGTAACAGGACAGTTGAATATGACTGCAGGGAGTATTTTCTCTTTTAAAAATTGAGCCAACTATTCGGTGCTTTGTGTAATTCCCCTTGTATATTTAAACATTTACCCAATAATCTTTTGATCAATCAAAGCTTCATTTTGGGTTCATTTTGGTATTTGACATTTTTCTGCTAGGTGCTTAGCATTTTGGTTATATATGTTTCAAGTCATGTCAGAGATTCTATTTTTTTCATTAACATTGCTTGCTTAGGTCAATTTTGATAGTTTTCTTAGTTTCTCGGTCTACTGTCTTTTAAAATTGTTTTTCTTTTTTCTACAGCATTGTGCAGGCATAAACTGTCTGGCCCTACTTACATCTGCAATATCTGATGGGTCAGATTATCTCTTTACTGGAAGTCGTGATGGCAGGCTAAAACGATGGGCGCTTTCTGAGGATGTGGCAACATGCTCTGCTACCTTTGAATCTCATGTGGACTGGGTAACCTTTTATTTATTGCTTCTTTTTCTTCCTGTCCATTTATTTGGTGTAATTTATTTTCGTAATGCTCAATATTTCTTTACCACAATTACTTGAAGCTACAGCAGTATAAGTTATAACTGAATAAATAAATGTTATTCTATTCTTGCAGGTTAACGATGCTGTTCTTGTTGGTGACAACACACTCGTTTCTTGTTCTTCCGATGCAACCCTTAAGGTTTGTTGATTGCTGGCTGTTATTTGTTCTGACAGTCCTTACCATACCATAACAGTACCAGCACTAATATAATTATATACTCATTTTGATTTTTAATTGGGTTGCTGTATTTTTGTGCTAGACATGGAATGCTTTGTCCACTGGAACTTGTGTTAGGACACACCGCCAACATACTGATTATGTTACTTGCCTCGCAGCAGCTGGAAAAAATGTAATGTACTTCAAATTTCTTACTCTTCTTATTAAAATCATAAAAAGTTAATTTTCTTATTTTAACATGTTCCACATTTAATTAATAGTCACTTTGCTTCAATCAAAAGTTTGTATCATCGTCAAATCCGTTCTCTGATCCTTTAATAGTGACTGCATTTTAGAGCAATATTGTTGCCTCTGGTGGCCTTGGTGGGGAGGTTTTTATGTGGGATATTGAAGCTGCTCTTGCTCCCGTGTCTAAGTGCAACGATGCTACAGTTGATGAGTCTATCAATGGTATTGCCAACTCGTTACCTTCGACAAACTTGCGTAATATCAGCTCAAGCAACAGTATATCCTTGCACACTACTCAAACTCAAGGGTACATTCCAATTGCTGCGAAAGGCCATAAGGAGTCTGTTTATGCATTGGCCATGAATGAAGGTGGGTCGATTCTTGTCTCTGGTGGCACAGAAAAGGTACAATATGACATACACTCTGACTTAACGAGGCTTTTTACCTTTGGACTGTTGGATGATTTTTTTTTTGAAGTGTAGTTTCTTAAATTTTCCACTAGCTAGATTATGTAACATTATCTCTGACCTAAAAACATGCTTCATTAGTTCTTCTTTTATTAATTTGTCTGGGATACTCTAGGTTGTACGTGTCTGGGACACAAGATCAGGATCAAAGATTCTAAAGCTTAAAGGGCACACTGATAACATCAGGGCTCTACTTCTGGATTCTACTGGCAGGTTTGTAGAATAAATATTTGAGTTTAGTGGCAAAATTTCAGTTGACATTTATATTTAAAAGTTTGTAACCTGCTTTTCCTTCAATTCATGTATAATTTCTTTATTATTAAAAAATTTCCTACCTTTTTTTTATCCTTCTATTTTGGCATTTGTTTCCTTCCTACAACGTATAGACAGATAACAATACACATGATAAACTTGTAATACTTTTCTTAGAATTTGGGCTAGGCCTACTCTAAGAAAGTTAGGTCAACCTGTTAGGATTGCCCAAGCCTTTTAATACTTTTGGTCATACCTCTAGTTGGCGCGGCATTCAACACTATTTCTTGCCTAGGAAGTAGGAACAAACATCTGAAGCATGAAAAAATGCGGGCTGCCCCAATGTGGTGAATAGTGGCACGATAGCATGCGATTATGGAGCAAAATCAAGGTCTCTGCTGTGATGTGAAGTGCTGGTGCAGAGTATTTTTTAGGTGTGGTGATTGTGGCTGCCAACCGCACTGGAAGTGTCATATCCCAACTACTAAAGTGGCTTCCTTCCTCCCCAGATTCCCTCCATCAAGGTTCTAAGGACAGCTCTTTATTACACGTCTAGCTTGCGTTTTTAGGTCACAAATGAGTACTTAGAGATGAGAGAATAAGGACACAAATGAGGACAAAACTGATCATGGCTTGGCCCAAGACCACTAAAAAAATATTAAAAGTGTGAACACAAAGAAATCCATCCGGGCATTGCTATTCCTATGAAGTTTTTTTTTTTTTTTGAAATGGCAAATGTTAGTATTCTTAGTGTTTTTTTTATGCCGGGGGTAGAGATTGAATCCCAGACTCTTATCACTCCACACTAATCCTATTAAGTAACACACCACACACACTCGCACACAATTATTTAAAATTAATGCTATTTAAAATATTATATAGTTTAACAAATTTGAAAATAAATTGAACTTTTATATATAGCATTAATTATTTAATAAATTTTAAAAAAATTAGAATAACGGTCATCTCACTACAAGTTATACCGATATTTGGGTTTTGGGACTGCTTGCTATCTACGATTAATAATAGTAACCCAATAACAGTATCTCTCGTGCCTATGCTTGAACATCCAGACTCCAGAGCACGGACAAATACAGGTGGTCTAAAAACAGATTTAGGTTAAGTTCTGATACCATGTTAGAGTTTGGGCTAGACCTTCAATCCTAAAAGCTAGCTCAAGAGGTGAGGGTTGCTAAATCCATATAGGAACTGCTTTGGCTATATGCCTAGGATTCCAAGAGCTTTCATTGGCTGTGTCACAGTGGAAGGCTATTTGATAGTCAGCACAATGAAAGAAATGCTGCTGGGTTTTCATTGCTTTTCTATGCTTCCATGCCTCGTGCCTTTTTCATTGGATAAATTTGTTATTTTGAATTAAGTCGTACAGTTGTACTCCCCCCTCAAACAAGTCAGTTGTAACACTTATATTATTTCATTATTGCAGATATTGTTTGTCAGGATCTTCAGATTCTATGATAAGGTAATGCATGCATTTGGTGTTGTTAACATTTCTATTTGTTTTGTTGTGTGGTTGACTAATAATCTTTCCTTGCAGGCTTTGGGATATAGGTCAGCAGCGATGTGTTCATTCATATGCAGTTCATACAGATTCTGTTTGGGCACTTGCCAGCACCCCAACTTTTAGTCATGTTTATAGTGGGGGCCGAGACTTTTCAGTGAGTCCAACTTCCATGACAATAACATTATTTTTTCTTATTAATATGACCTGCGTTTGTTTGACATCTTCTTTTGTTTAATAACATGTGGAGCTCGTATTTCTAATGCCAAATTCTTCCATGCCTTCAGTTATACTTGACAGACTTGCAAACAAAAGAGAGTAGTTTGCTTTGCACCGGCGAACACCCTATTCTTCAATTGGCTTTGCACAATGATAGCATATGGGCTGCATCAACAGATTCTTCAGTTCATAGATGGCCCGCTGAAGGATGCAACCCTCAAAAGATTTTCCAAAGAGGCAATTCCTTTTTAGCTGGAAACTTGTCCTTTTCAAGAGCAAGGGTGTCGCTAGAAGGAGCTCTCCCAGTATGTCACATTTATTTTTAATAAATCACCTTATTAACTTTCTATTGTTTTTCCTTCAAAGTATTATGTTACTATGAAAACTCATTATACCAGTTACTTAGGCTTTGTTTGGGAGTTTGTAGGGGAAGGAAGGGGAGGGCTT
Organism: Lathyrus aphaca; assembly: GCA_963966055.1. Taxonomy (NCBI): domain Eukaryota; kingdom Viridiplantae; phylum Streptophyta; class Magnoliopsida; order Fabales; family Fabaceae; genus Lathyrus; species Lathyrus aphaca. The sequence goes on from OZ014525.1 coordinate 17,128,281, forward strand.
TGAAAAAAGGAAGGATAGAGTGGAAAAAATTGAAGGAATTTTGGTTGGAGGGATTTTGGAGAGTTTGTTTTTATTCACAAGTCATAACACAAAATTTCCCTAATTTGGGGAACTCAAAATTTGTATTGGAGAAGTGTTTTGGAAGGCTTATAGAAATTCTTCAAATATATTAAAAATATAGTAATGATAACCATTTATTTATCATTCTATACAAAAGCACAATTTCAAAAAATGTTAGATTTCTCAATTTTTCTTACAAATCCCCTCCCCTCCCAAACAAAACCTGAGAGTATTGGTTAAAGAAACAAAATAACTTGAAAAACATATATTATCTTAAAAATGACAAAAACATTCAATACATATTTTTTTTATGTAGTTAACGTAGTATATCAAATGCTCCTTTACCTGTTTTCTTAGGGAATTTGTTTGTGAAAAGACCCTAAGACTTTGTTGGAAGTTAAGAGGGTAAGGAAGGGAAGGGTCGTGGAGGGAAATTTATTGCTTTCCTTGAGAGTAAATTTTGTCAGAAGAGAGGGGGGAGGAGAATGCTTATGAGTTATGATAGATCAGTTTTTGTTTTGAGAATATTATAGTATGATGTAAAACGATTGGATAATTTTCCTAAACTAAACCCTCCCCCAGCCCCAGTTAATTTCTTGATTTCCTTCGTCCATATAGGAGTTTTAGTTTTACGGAGATAAATAAATTCCCTACAAAGTGGGGGAGCTATCATCCCTTTCCCTCTTGCTTTTCTTCAAAGCCTTTCCCTCTTGCTTTTCTTCAAAGCCTTTCCCTCCCCTTTCTCTCCTATAACTCCCAAACAGATCTAAGTTAATTTATAGATGAAGCATGTTTCCGTATATATCCCATATTATTGCTTCCTATTTGTGAGTATGACTGGGTTTGCCTTCTAACAGTTTTTGTTGGAAATAAATTTTCTTTTGGTTTTTTCTGTTCTGGGATGCTTATAGTTGTCTAATTTGTTTTTAAATTATAAATTTTTAATAGGTTCCTTTATATAAAGAACCCACCTTAACTATCAGGGGCACCCCTGGAATAGTGCAACATGAAGTTTTAAATAATAAGAGGCATGTGTTGACAAAGGTAATCATGGTATTCTCTTTTCATGTTACTGTGCCATACATGCTAATGTTGTCATTCATTTTTCTGCAAAGTTGATAACCGTTATTAGTTACCTGTTGAACTGATAATTGACTGATAATTGGCACTTGGTGTAGGATACATCTGGTTCAGTGAAGCTTTGGGAGATTACCAAAGGTGTTGTGATTGAAGATTATGGAAAGGTGACTACTGGTTGATTTTCATTTGCTAACTTGCATTGCATATTTGCTGGGGAAGGAGATTGCCTTTATTGAATGATGTTTGTGAATTTCAATTGTAACCAGCTTATTTATTGGTTCGAAATAGCTCATGCTTTACTTGTGGACTATTTAGGTTTCATTTAAGGAGAAAAAAGAAGAGCTATTTGAGATGGTACGCATAGTGATTTACAGCATGCTTTTTATTTTAAATTACTACTTTTTATCTGTTACAAAAATATTATGAATTGTAATATTTTGTTAGCTCTGGCTAGTGTTTATTTTTCTTTCTGTGCTGCGCTCCAGGTAAGTGTTCCTGCGTGGTTCACAGTGGATACCAGGCTCGGAACATTGTCCGTCCATTTGGATACTCCCCAATGCTTTTCTGCAGAGATGTATTCAGCAGATCTTAACATCATTGGGAAGCCTGAAGACGACAAGGTACCTGGCTCCATTGTCATAAGCAATTTACCCACCCTCATCTTAAATTCCTTATTATATTGATTTGCTCCTAGTTTTTTTGTATGCTGTAAGAATCAATATCAACTTCATGCAACTATTTGCTTGTCACTGTCAACTTTAATAATTGATGTCAAGTTTATACAACTGACGACACCATTTGTCTCCTCATAAGTGGGATCCATCCTTGTCGGTAGCACGTGATCATCTTCCTATCTTACTGTTACTCCATATTCTTGCCCAGTTTGAAATAATTCCTACTATCATGATACTAGTATCATGAACATGGAAGTACTCAAATGTCACATTTCTGTTGAACTGACATTGCCTGAGTTATATATATTACACGTTATGTTTCAATAGTTTGTGCTCAACATTCTAAAATCAGTGTCTGTTACTCTTCCCAGGTTAATTTGGGTCGAGAAACCCTAAAAGGACTCTTGGCTCATTGGTTAAGAAAACGAAAGCAAAGAATGGGGTCTTCAGCTTCAGCTAATGGAGAATTATCTGGAAAGGATGTTACTTCTAGAAGTCTTATCCATTCGAGAGCTGAGGTTGACGTGAGTTCTGAGAATGATGCTATGGTTTACCCTCCGTTTGAATTCTCAGTTGTTTCCCCTCCTTCAATTGTTACTGAGGGCACTCATGGAGGTCCGTGGAGGAAAAAAATAACTGATTTAGATGGAGTGGAAGATGAGAAAGACTTTCCCTGGTGGTGTCTAGACTGCGTTTTGAATAATCGCTTACCTCCCAGAGAAAATACAAAGTAATTTTTTACCTTTCTCTTAATTTTTTCCTTCACTAAGTGTTGCATTAAGACGTGGTTATAGTTAAAACAAAAGAACCATGATTACTGCATATCTTGTTAGTTGTTATTGCAGTTAACTTTCTAATGCTATGATGATAATACATTTATCATCATCATATATATTTGTGCCTGATATCTTAGGTAAGGCATGTTTTGATTATTTAAAATTGGTGCTGCCCTTGTTGAGGACAACATGACTCGAGTGTTAAATGGAAGCTCTTTACACTTGCAATTTTCATTTTATATGATGGTGCTAACACATCGTTTATACCTCTGACCTTTTCTATATGCTTAAGGAGTCTTATGAATCTATCTTTTGCCAATGGTATCTGTTTCTTGGTTTATCTATGTGTTGATTATTACATTATCTTTGTACATTTTTATGTGCTTTGAATGGTTTTGGCATGAAAATATTGAATTTTTTCCCTTACCTTTGTAGATATAGACAACAAATGGAAAATTCTCTATGAATTCATTGTCTGAGTCTGATGGAAATTCTATTTAGTGTGTTTATCATTGGTCTTAGACCAGTTAAATAGATTCTTTTGTTATAACCTCCACAGATGCAGTTTCTATTTGCATCCATGCGAAGGCTCTCCAGTCCAGATCCTGACACAAGGAAAGCTAAGTGCTCCACGTATATTAAGGATTCACAAAGTAAGTTTTCATATTTATATTGATTTACAATCGGGAATTATAATTTCGTTAAAAATGTTTGCATCTGTTTTTGTATTTTGGAGGGATACATTTCTGAATGATCAACTTAGCTTTCCTTTTTTTGTTGGTTAGGTTGTTAATTATGTGGTAGAAAAGATGGTGCTCGATAAACCATTGGACAACTTACTTGCTGATGGTAATTTTACCCCTGGACTTACTGGGTCACAGTCACAACTTCAAGCAGTCGGGGATGGATCTTTCCGATCTGGATCTGGATTCAAACCTTGGCAAAAGCTTAAACCTTCAATTGAAATATTGTGCAACAATCAGGCAAGTGTTATGGGATCTTGAACATGGTTTCAATGACATGCATGTAATACAGTTCTCTAGATTGAGCAAGTTCATGCTTTATTTTTCCATTTAAGCATATGCCATTTTTGGTTTCTCATTGTGGTGTTTTAGTGGAAATTATCAAATACATCATATATCTTCAGATTGCACTTCATTTTTCATTGTAGTTTAAATTACAGAAGCTACCATTTTGACTGACTTTTGAATTGGCAAAATCTTGGGCAGGTAGCTTTAAATATGGTTCAAGTATTCTTGGTTTGATTGTCCCTAAAATCAGCCAAACATTCGTTTTACTGTTAAATTGAAGTATTAAAATGGACCACAGTAATTTTATTTGATCTGTAATTTTGAACGTACGTCTCATGATTGATTGAATGAGGACATCACATCTTTTTTAACAAAAGAAATATTGTTTGACCCTAATTAACTGGAAGTTGTTTGATTTAATTTTCTGTAGTCTTTGCTTTAATATGATACTTTCTCATCTTGGAGTGATGTAGATTTAGCTGACTGTTGTTTATTTCCAGGTGTTATCTCCTGATATGAGCTTAGCCACTGTGCGAGCTTATGTATGGAAGAAATCAGATGATCTGGTCCTAAATTACAGAGTTGTTCAAGGAAGGTGACCTCAAATTGGATATGCATCAAAGGTTGGTAATCTCGAGCTTTTCTTGCTTTTATCAGCTACAATATGATATTAATAGTTTAGTGGCTTCGTTCCTGTATATTTTTATTTTTATTTTGTAAAAATAATTTACTGCCATCTGGAAAGGGGAAATCTTTTATTTTTTATGGAGACCAATTCTTTTCTTTTTATTGATGTAAATGTTACAAAAGTATTTTAGTCGATAAAACCTAATCTCTGTTTATAATTTTCTCTATCAAATGAGAGGAAATTTCCTTTGCTCAAATGGTCATTATTGGTATAGCTAATGATTTTTAGATGTCTTGGAACTGTTGTGTAACCATTTTATTTCTTTACTAAATACAGTAAGTTTTATCAATAAAAGAAAAATTGGAGAAGGTAAGTGCATTTGTTTAATTGACTATCTATGCTGAATATTTACCATTCTGTTTGGCTATGAAACATATACTTGATGTTGTCTCAGCAAGGGATTCTGACTTTATTATGATTAAAACTCGCAGGTTTTCTTATGATTGTAAAAAACCTTTGAGCACTGCTTCGTCTTTGGTTGCCTGCATCAATCGGTGGCATTGTAAGAATGTTGTAAATTCTGAACTCTCATTTGTCACCATGATTAGTAGCATTCTCTTGACATGCTTGGATAGTTTTTCTTTAGTAGAGAGCAGTTACTATAAATTTTGAGTTATATCTAGCTGGAGTGCATACTTTTTGCTGGACATGGAGTCATAGTCTGGATATGGCGCAGGGGTTAATTAATTGGTTCTGTTGGGAACTGCTGGGGATCATGCTGGCATATTGGGGTGTTTCTCAGGTGGTTAATTTAAGATGATAACGAAAATATTGTAAATTTGAGTTGTGCATCAAATAATCTACCCATAGAAATTATGTTCTACAGATATGTTATTCTCACTCAAGTCATTTCATTTTTTTTGCTAATTGTTAGTTGCTAGTAATATTATTCTCGAAAGTTCATATAAACTATTTTGATATCTAGGGCTGGTTCGCCGCCAGCCCTGGTTTTGATCCCACACTCTTCTCCCTTGCTTTTGTATGTATATTGGAATTTTTTGGTTACATAATGTTAGGGTTAGGGGATAGTGTCTCAGTTCAAGGTAGGGAAAACCTTAGGGTTCAAAGAGCATCCACAAAATATATAAGAACTGGAATGGCAATGTATGAAACCTTCAATCGTGTGGCCAAAGTTTAGCTACAACAAATTTCAATTGAATGTGTGGCTTTTTCTATTGTAAGATTCTTACACACACACACCCCTTTAGATTCAGACTTGTATTCCCTGCAATTGTGTAATGGTGCAGTCACAGTTAGTTTCTTGCATACCCTTTGATCCTAATTGAGCCGTACATAACTAACTCTGATAGATAAATTAATAAACACAATTGAATGACCGAAATTCACCTGCAGTCACGAGGTTCCATGCAGACTACACAAAACATACAGTCAAGGACTGCGTAATAGATCTTGATAGGAATTTGTGCAAGATCTAAACCGTGATCTCAATCAATAGATCTTTACCGGAATTTGTGTAACATATAAACTGTCTGATCTCAACTGGGCAGCAATATAGCCCACTAGCTCTGTGAGTTGTGTAGTTAGTGACAAGTTAAATGCACATGAGAATTTGATTTCATGAATGTCTAACTAGAATTTAATTTAACTTGGCACCCCCAAATATATCTCAAATTATATTTGACATCCCATGCTTTCAAATTGTTAAAATTGTCCCTGACCCAAAAATTGATTGAAATTTCCATTCAAAATTTTCTTTAGTTATAAAAATGAATTTTTGGTACAATAAAATTTCTGGTATATTGAAATTTTTGAAATTTTTGGTAAATTACAATTAATTTTGGAAATTTGAAATTTATCATTTGATATAGCAAATTTCAACTAAAGTAAAAGTTTTGGTAGTGTTATTTGTTTGAAATTTTAAATGTTCAAAATTTTGTTGATAGTTTTGGATGGTTGTGTTTGCACCACTAGTTTTGTGCGGTCCCTAGTAAATGCAAAGTTGTATAAATAAGAGGTCATTCGTTTGATAAAAACATCTATAAAATTATCTCTTCCTAAATTTTTTAAGGCAGAAGTGTACTTTAATGAAGTTTCATCTCTCGTAGAGTTTCGACTTTCGAATGACACCTCATCTCTCGTCGGTCTGACGTCAAAGTTGAATGAATTATTGTCTGATATCGAAAATAGAAAATTGAGAAAGATCGAGTTTTGTGAACATTGGATTCATACTGGCAGGAGAGTGAAATACAACTTTATTCCGCTGAAGATGTGAAGATATGTGAAGATCATTTCGTTGTAGAATAACAAAGGGGTCGATCAAGTTAGATGCTAAAATTTCAAGATTTGTCGATGACATAATTAAGATGATAAAACGTCCAAAATCATTTGAGTAATGTCTAGGTTTTCTTATTTAGTATCGTTGTTTTAAGTTATGTAATCCATTGTTCAATGCTAGTTAATGTTGATGTTGCATCAATGGGAGATCAAAAATATTATCTAATAAAAAGTTATGATAAAGATGTCTGAGTAATATACAAATAATATATATAATACATAATATACAAAAAGATGTCTAAATAGGCCCCCTACGGGCTATTATGTGTGCAACCCGAGATAATCCAATATAAACTTCACCATATGGGTTTATCAAACCCATGAGGTTATCCATAATAACTGCAATCATTTGGAGGTGATGCTGGTCATCAGCATCAGCGATATGAGACGTCGGTGACACGTCATCGACAAGTATCCCAACATCAGAGAGCCCAATAGTACTTGTATGCTCAACATTTGAGATGATGCGAGAGTGTGATACATTGAAGTACCACTCTAAGTAACCATTCTCATAGTACGGTGGTGCTAAACCGTAACTGCTCGATCTTTAATGGCACGACCAGAGCTGATGTTGTTACTTTGAAACCACCAATCAATGTCCGCATATGGTTTATTCAGAACTGGTTGTGGGATACTCTGAACATAGCCATATTGTCGTAGACACCTCTCAGGCAAATATTTTGTACCCGAATTCATCAACACGGTATCGCGGTCAGTAACAATTATTTTAGGCATCTCTTATTGGTCATTCAATATTTTCTGACACACTTCTAAGGTCCAAGTAACATTCTCCTCTTTTTCGCTCTCTAGAAATGCAAACTTGACAAAATATGTCTTCTTAGTAGAGGTACCACGAACCATCTTCAGTAATGGAAGTCTATACATGTTAGTCTTGTACGTTAGTATGAACACAATAGGAAACAAGTTGAACAACTTAATGAAATCACGATGAGTCCAAAATATCTCTAACGATAACTCCATGTTCGCACGTTCGGTACCTAGACACATAACTGTTATCATCCATCATTTTCGATAGTTGTCGCATTTCAGTTTTGTCCCCTAGACATATTGTTTGGTACCAAATATTGTACACTTACTTGATATTTGAGTTATTTTCTGGTCTTTTATGTTTCAAAGTTGCACATATGTTTTTTGGTTGAACCAAATTCAATTTCATGTCAGCAACACATTCATTCTCTTCCGGCATGAGGTGACACACAATTGGATGGCCGACTAACTTTTTACACAAATCATGGTTACGCAAACCACGTATGACATTAAATATCCAGTTATTGTTTGTTAACATATAATCACACACCTTACAGGGACCCTCACATTTTTTTGAACCGGTGTTGTCTCGTTTAAAATTCTAGAGATGAGGTATATATTTACTGTTTCTTTCGCACATCACTGTCATAAAAGTCAATCTTCTATCTGAACAGTTATCAGACCTTCCGATAGCCACGCCAAATCTAAATTTGGAGGCTTCCGTATGAATCCATTGAAACATGTGATCATAAGATTCAAACTCTTGCTCATTTTTAAATCGGTTGTCAACATCTACCGCCTTCACAATAACACCTTTGACAGTGAGAGAAACAACTTATTTAGGGAAAACATCGAGGCACATTATATCCAATGAAAACAATTACCACAAAACAATAAATAAGCGCTAATGTTGTAAATAGAGTTGGAAAAAATGAATACAAACTGCGTCTCCGGATGAGTTCATACTTATTTCAAAATAATATCTCCATAATAAATGCTAGTTTTTCAGACAGAAAACAAGTTTAATGTGAGCAATGGGATTGAAATAAATAATCTTTACGTGAAATTTCAACTTCTTTTTCTCCCTTTGATGTGATGAAACACAAGATTGAAAATTTGGAGTGAAAATATGGATTAAGAATGGAAGGGTTTTAAGTGAAAAATAAGTATGGTTTTGTTATCATGCACCTCTGTGTTTTATCAAATTATTCTGCACATGCATCTCCAAATATAGCTGACATGCAAATGTGACAACAAATTTCAAAATTCCGATCCAAACTTCCGAAGATGCATCTCCGGAATGCCCACTGGGTTGATCAACTATCATTATATTTGTTGAAAATACCCGGAGATGTATCTCCAAAATTATTTTCAATATTCATCTAGGGTGGAACTCATTTAGTGTGCCATAACATTGGTGCATGGTGCGTCCGAAGATGTATCTCCGAAATATAATGGTCATTTTAGTATTTTTCACGTGATGCGTTACTGTAAGTAACATATAGGATGCATTAAAAAAATTCTTTTTTATAAACATTTGCTTTAAAAAACAAACACACACACACACACACACACACACACACACACACACACACACACACACACACACACATATATATATATATATATATATATATATATATATATATATATATATATATATATATATATATATATATATATATATATATATATATATATATTTTACCCTAACCTCCGACCACCACCTGAAAACCAAAATAACAATCCTAAACACCATAATCCTGTCGTAGAAAACTCTAAGACCACCACCTTGAACTATTCATCATGAACATGATGAATAATTACCCAAAATATGGACATGACCCATCAAGCAACCATAAACCACCGTCCTATCCTAAGAATCACTGTCAATCTTCATCTTCTTCCTCCCATCAAAACCTAACTTGCCAAAGAAAACCTTAAACCACCCAAATTCAACCAAACCACCACCAATCCATAGATCGATCCAAATTCAACCAAACCACCATTAATCCATATATCGACCTCTCTTAAACACCAATCATACCTCAAAAACACGAAATCAAACTTAACAAATACAAACCCCAAAACCATTAGATTTACTTATTGATCTTACCTGATCAGGAGGACCTTCTAGTGACTTGATGTAACGGCCAAAGAATGGGAGAAAATGGGGGTGTACCTACAAGACACTCCGATGCTTAAGTGAGTAGAGGTACAATGAAATAGGTAAATTAGTGTGAATCAGAATACCTGACCCTTTAGTGAGAAAGGGTATTTATAGTGAGCCCCCAGCGCTGGGCCAAGGTCCTTCTTTGGGCTGGGTCAGCTAGGCCCAAGGAAGAACTGCCAAGAAACGCGTGAGAAGCGTGAAGACCTAGCTAAGAGGTCTGGTCCTTGGTCCAACTGCTCCTATCTTTCAGGAGATAATAAGGGACAGTTGGGTGACGTGGCAAGTGATCTGGTAGACTTGCTCTTCGCCCGTCCTGAATGAGTGCCTGTGGTATGATAAAGTTGCCCGTCCGTAGGATCTTTCTGCCCGTCTGCTAGGTGTCCCTGCTTGAGTATATGGGCCTCTGCTCGACGTGTTGGGCCATAGCCCAATTTAGTCTTGAGGCCCAATCCGGAACACTTATGTCCAGACAAAAACCAACTCAACTGACCCCAAACCAAACCCAAAACATAAATTCAACATGCATAAATCATAAATCATATACAAAACAAAAAGGAAAATTTTTAAGCACAATTCATGATTATGCAAACCACAAATCACATTAAATCTCCATTTTTTTGCTACTATTCAACATGTATGCACAAATCTTAAACGTGCACTCGTATTTTCTACTATTTGTGTCTTCTCTTTTAAAATTATGTAGAGGAGTCTGATATTTCCCATTTCTTTTGCACAACAAAGTAACAAATGTGTTTCTTCTATTCGAACAATTATCCGACCTTCCTATAACCACACCAAAACCAAATTTAGATGTCGTCATATGAATCCATTCGACCAACATATCACGATTATCAAACTCTTGCTGGATATTGAAGTCAATGTCAACGTCTACCGCCTTTACAGCTACCCCTTGAACATTAGAGCAACATCGTTCGTAGCAACTAATTCTTTTGAGACGTTATCGGGACGCACCATATCTATTTGGAAACAATAAAAATAATAACATAATTTAACATGTTGTTGTAGGAAAATCAACACATACATGTTCCAGAGATATATCTCCAGAAGTGTTCACCTTCAACACGTTCCGAAGATACATCTCCGGAAGCTACGTAACGTTTTCCCAGCATTTTTGGATGATTAATGTGCACAATGTAGATGAAAATAAGCAATCTTTACCTGAAATTCGATCTTCTTTTGCTTCCTTTGATTTGTTGTACCAAAAAGTTTGAGTTTTGGAGTGAGAATGGGATTGAGAGTGTAGGATTTTTAGGGAAAAGGTGATAGTTGAGACAAATATGGCTGCAGTAGGGGGAGTGATCATGCAATTTAAAATGTATCAGAAATTTCTGGAGATATATCTCTGGAACAATCCGACATGCAAAAGTGACAGATATTTCGCAAATATATCTCCCGAACTTTCCTTGAAATGATTAACTTTATGTTTTACACCAGCGTTTCTCAATTTTATAAGCTTACGGAGATATATCTCCGGAAAAATCTCTTTTTCAGTAGAATTCAGGTGCGTCCGGAGATATATCTCCGGAACTTGGGACAATATAGTAAAAGCGCAAGGTGTTTAGGAGACCCAAGGGATGCCATAAAAATTATCTTTGAATAAGACGGTTTTGGATCAGTCGAACTGTAATGGTCCATACTCCAACTCAAGAGCACGTGTAAACTCGTGTCATGAACGAAACAATGACTCTCTTTGAATCATCTGGAGCCCTGTGAAGCACGGGTACTCCATTTTAAACAAAGTACCAGTACTGGTACGCGTACGGTATTTGTATGGCACATACCGACACCATAGACTTTTTTAATAGGTTTTTCAAGTGTCGTCGTAGAGTTTGATCAATTTGATTCGTTGTAGATCTTGAAACCAAAGAAATGGTGGATAATTTATTGATTTTCAATCCCTAAATTTCAATCATTTGCATTGAAACTCCTTGCACAACCAAAATTTTCATCTTCTACCGTGAAAAATCAGAGCAGACATACATTTATAATCACACACCCTATATTGGTTTTTTTTAAATGACGTATTTCGTACCAATACCCGTACGAGTACTGAGTACGTATCCGTACCTTTGCAACGCAGCTGAAGCCACGGTACCACCGTATGATCGAGGTGCACCGCTATGATAGTTAAACGTTATGGATTTAGTGTGTGGTAATAATCGGAAAAACGGGTCCATATTGAAAATCCATTCCAACATATGTTCCATTGAAGCGTGGATATTCCAATCGGGCGTTCCTGGTGTGAATGGTTGTTCACGGTGAAGCTGAGGACCATGGGAAACGGACACCTGCAAGAGACTCGTCAAAATCGTCTCCATGTGTTACAACGTCGCCGCCGTGTTAGAGATGGAGGCGCTATGCGACGTAACCATGTCAGTAAATTACCGGAGTTGATGGTGTAGTTGAATGAAGACATTCTCGGAAAGCTATGCAAGTTGAGATTCAATGGTAGATGGGTGTTCTCCGTCGGCCATGGTAGCAATGAAAGTAGCAGTATAATGATTATTTTGTATTGAATTCACCAAAATGGAATCCATGAAGGTTGAAAGAAAATGCCTGAGCTAAAATAATTTAACTTCATTATTATTATTTTATTATAATGATGATAATGATCATCTACAAATATTTATTAGTTTCCAAATAATTATGTGACATAAAAATGAATAACATAATGTATCATATCAACAAATTTTCATGGCTTAAATGTTGGGGTTTGATCAGTTTCAGAAGGATAAAATGTCTGAAACATTTTCCTATCTATTAAATTCCTATAAGGATCTTCCTCTCTCTTCTTGATCAAGTAATCTATGTTTTTCTCAACTTCAGACTTAATCTGCAGGTACAATTCATTCGCGTTTTCTCTATCTTTTACTATATTCTCCATGCCTTTCATTCTTATTGGCTTCCCGAATAGATAGTAAAATCGGCCCGGTATTTTCGGTAGAAGCACCGGAAATGACAGATTTTGGTTTGCCACCTCGCCACTTTCCTCATTTCTAAAGGTTGAAAAATATCACATTCTTTGACTTATTGAATAAAATCACATTTCATAAACTAAAGTGAAGAATAATTACCTAATTTTGACCGAGTCTCGATTAAGATCCTTGATGTAATCGTTGAGTATCGGAATCTTCATTAAGTCGTTGTAGTCAAGAGCTATCTGAAATAAGATTCAATCAGAAAAAGTCCAATACATTCAAAATATATTTAAATGTTAAGAATCCCGTTAAGACATCTCAGTTGATAGTTGCGCAGGACATCAAATGTACGGATGCAGGTTCGAACCAATGACATCCCACCAGCCACTAGGTTAAAATTTGGAGAGAAAAGAAGAAACCTACTTCAGCTATATCATCTTCCCCTACAGCTCCAAATGGCACAATGGTAGCGCCAAATCGTGCCGCCATTCTCACGAATTCTGGATGATTAGGCCAAATCAACTTGTATTCTTCACCCTGGCATTATAAGATTACATGGAAAATGTAAGAGCGCCGTATTGAAAATAAGATTAGATAAAGATAGTCAACAAACCTTGAAGTGGAGAGCCTCGCGTGCACCACCCGGATATAGGAGAACATGAGATTTAGTTGAAAGTAATTTAAAAAGATTGCTTGCTGAAACAGGCACACCACCGAATATCTTCACCCAATCAACCATAGAAAACTCAGAAGAAGTACTTTCTATTTTTCCTGCAAACAGATCGGGATGGGCTATTCCGCGAAGAGCAATACCCTTCTCACTTAAAAATTGATCTGTAAGTGAGATAAGTTCTAATCCCAACAACATGTGATAACCGACGAATAAGACAGGACCTTCGTCTGGAACACCTGACAGACCTTTTACTATCTTTCCGTCTTCCAATGTAGAGAACATCACAGATCCGATAACAGAACGAAATAATCTGTCATTCACATCATGTCAATAACATATTAGGAATGAAAATCTGTATCTATTCAATATGTAGCAAGCATAATATTGCTAAAACATATTACCCGACTACTTGATCCATTGCGTATTTGAATTCTGTCATACTCGGGGGAATGAAGTCCATGACCAAATTATGCCTCCTCGTACGGCGGTACATGGAAGTCCCCTTGATGATTGTTAGCAGACCAATACAATCTTCCTGCACTACCATGGAGAGCATAATTAATCAACTACAATGCCGCAGTTACCACAGAAGATTACATAGGCCGCAGAAAATCAGATTTAAGGAATACACACTAAATGTCAGCGCCTCTTCTAAGAGCTGTCTCAAGTTATTGAAGGCCATGTGTAGATTAGTCACTGTTTAATCATGACAAAACAAATAGAGACCCTATTTAACTACAGTTTAACCGTGACAAATATTTTATGAGACCCTATTTAATCACGAATAAATTATGGGTCCTGTGCGGTTGCCCGCCCTTAAAGACAGCCCTGCCTCTTTAAAATAAACATGTGACTTAATATTATATGAGATTAGTCCTTCCACTAGACCTAAACACTGACCAATGGTTCAATTTCAAATGAATGATCAAAATCAGAAATAATATTAAGTCACATGTTTATTTTAAAAAGTCGCATGATTAATGTTGATGATAGTTGCAAGTATCTCTATCCATAACACATACCAAAAGAAGGGTGTGTCCGTTGTCCTTAAAGATACGAATTTTGCAGTTCTTCAACGTACCCGCGAGTCTTTGAGCTTCATTTACACTGGGAAGCATGTTGTCCTTGCCACTAGAAAGGAAATATCGTCAGTCTCAACACTCAATTTGAGAAAACCAACTTAAAAGCGATATACACTCTATGCATGTTATAAGAAAACAAGAATCCCAAAAAACACAATATTTGAATGAGACAATACAATAATCGAGAGATAAGAACCTAGCAAGAACAAGTACTTCAGCTCGGACAGCATGCAGACGCGAATTAGTATATGCAGCAGCTGATTTGAGAAGTTTAATCTTCCAAAGAAGAGTGTCTTTTGGTATAATATCAGCCAGCTCCTGACAATAGATCACATCGAGTAAATGGAAAATGATAGAGGAAAAGATGGATACTACTACAAAATAAGGGATACCGACAAGTTTACGAGGTAAATTCATTAGAGCATAAAATCAAAAGCTTCTTACGGGAAGACAGGGCAGCAATGAAGTAAGGTTGTATGACAGTTTTTCCATTATCTTCGTAGGAGGAAGCCCGTTTCCAATATTGACCGATGCCATCTTCAATGGTTCACCTGATGTTATGAAATTATATTCGTAAAAAATGACATGCAAAAGGATTATATCACAATGAAAATCCGAGCCGTCTCAAGTTTTTGGAGACCCTGCGTAGGTTAGCCTGACAATTATGAGATTATGAGACCCTATTTAGCTACCGTTTAACTGACAGAGTTTGGGCCCCTGTGTGGTAGCCTGTTTTGTCACCCTCAAAGACGGCCCGATGAAAATGCAAATGGAAAAGTTGAGAGTGCTTAGAAATCAGATTGTTTACCCATAACAAAACTAAGAAGAAATGGAACAGTTGCATGTAGTTCATCCGGCATAGCCTCCAAGATAGGTAACAAAGGTTGCAATTGAGATCTACCAAAGGATGTAGCTGTGATTCAAATTGGACAAAACATTACAAATAAATAAAATATGCGAACGAATTCGACAAAAAGAATCCAACATTGATAGACTCACCAGGATTGACTAAAATAAGTATTAGATCAACAGTTGGATTACGAGCGGCAACGGCAAGTGCAAGGCATCCACCTAAGGAATCGCCGACCAGATAAATCGGCTTCTTTGGGGATACAGCATACTCAAGTTTAATAGCTTCTTCAACAAGTTTCACCAGTCCTTCATAAAATCGAAAAACAAAAAGGAAAAGCTTTCAGTTCATGAAGAAGTAAATAATAATGCACAACAATCATGGATTCATTCAAAACAATGAACATCAGAAAGTTGACAAAAGCATACGTTAAAAAGCAAAGACCTTCAAATGGCGTTCGATCGTGAACAGGAATATGCAAACAACGAACTTCGAAAAACCTGTTGCATGAAAAGTAAATCTGATAATAAGAGAAGCAAACAATATAAACTACATAGAATATAACTTCTGAACAACACAATAAACTTGGAATTCGGTACAATATATGAGCAGCATAATGTAGACGAATATGCTCCTCTCAAAATCCTGAGATCAAATTCTACTAGGTGACGGACCCCTCCTACTCAACGGTAGAATTGGTCCTCTTAAATTAATCGGTCTCGAAATCGGATATCAAGATTTCAAAACTAAATAAACAGTGAATGTGATTAATGTCTCAGACGACATAGTACACTTTATTTATAAAAGTACTTATTTTAATCACCTAAACACGTGGTTATTTATTTTATTTTTTTACACAAACACGTGGTTATTAAACAAATGCAATTTTATAATAATGTTTCCATTAGTCTACAATATAAAGAAAAATACAACATAATACCTCGCAAGAGCTTGATGGTGCAAAGATAGACCGAATCCAGTCCCGTCCATCCCTACAATAATTAAATCCAAACACTATACATGATCTACCCATTCTTCACATCCAAATATAATAATAAACATTATCATCACAATCACAACCAAACAAAAAAATATCAAAATTTAATCAAGATTTTCATATTTAACATAAACACTAAATTTTGGTGTAATGTAACCATTTTTTTTCCTTCAGTTCAGACCTCAATTGGTTTCAACCCCTCTCAATCGCAATTATCGGGATTGAGCCACAATCTTTCCACCCAAGTCTAGCGCTAATCAGCACTGAACCAACTACCGATTGAATAAAAGATTTTTTTTGTAGAGATAGGAGTAAGTGGTTTACCGGGTAGAAACATCATAGTGGGAGAATCTTTGGAAGGATGAGTGCATTCAATTGGGCAAAACCAACGAGGTGGCCCACCATCAAACTCACAAATCTCTTTCGATAAGGCAAAGTAATCTTCCACCGTACGATTTCCATATCCATCATCCCAAAGTGGTGCCAAACCAGCTTCCTCTTCATCAACAATTACTGTAGAATTCAATGATGAAGGAACCTTGTTTTTTACTACCTGGTTGGTAGCAGAACCGTTTTGGTTTGTTTCAACAGCAACAGAAACAGAAGAAGAAGCTCTGTTGAATGGATCTGGTTCAGAAGATAGGACATCAAAGTTACCTGGTGATTGATGAACTTGAAGTTTATGGCGGTGTTTTCTTAGAGATGTTGTTATGGTGGAAATGGATGAAACTCCAAAACCCATTGTTGCAGAAGCCATGATAGTGGATCAAGTGCAGGAGTGTTAACGGCTTCTTGGGAACACAAGTGAAAAAGTTGCCTTGTTTTTATATGACAAAAAAAAATTATATATATATATATATATATATATATATATATATATATATATATATGAAATTAAAGATGTCAAAGATAAATAGTATAAAACTAAATTATATATATTATCTTAGTAATGAATCTTTAAACAAGTATCCATTAAACTGCCTTAATAAATTGTTTTTTGTTTGAAATTAACTTGTTGAAAAACTGAGAGTGGTGGTGGTTATATTGAGTGGAAGGGAATGTTACATAGCGATGTTGTGTCGGATGGAATCACGTGTTTGGTTTTGAGCGGGAGAAGTGAAAGAAAGGAGGAGGGATAGAATAGAAGCGAAATTTCTGAGGTACACACAAATGTTGAGTTGTGTCTAGAGAGGTTGCCACAAATTAAAATCAATAATTATGTCCTTCCTAATTACACGCATTCATCTTTGTTTTTTTCTTAAAACTAGTGCTAATACATTTTCTTAGTATATAACATAAACAGACCCCAAAGGAGGATAATTGATGGAATCTTTTCAATGTTGCACTTTATTATAATATAATATAAAATATTTATGTATCATTTACTATTATTATAATATTTCTAAAATACTCTATAAAGTATAATTACAAAATATCACTAAAAATATTTAATTATATACAATATTTTCTCTTCTTATTATAAATAACTTATAAAGAATTTGTATCAAACATATATGCCATTTTATATTGCTAATGAATAATTAATAATATTTTTTAATAAATAATTTTGTGACTCAAATTGCACAATTTAAAGGTAAATAAATAAGATGTTGCATGTTCAAATTCGTGTTTTTGTCATATAATATCTCTACATAACTATTAATTAAATTGATTTAAGGAAATTATACTTTTATATTTTAAATATGTATTTTTTTTTCTTTTAATTATTAAAATTTATTATCTGTACTATTAATAAAGAATATTTTATAAAATTACTCTTAATTTCTCTTGTATTTAAAATTAACTAAACAAAAACTAAAATATCTTATAATAAAAAATAGAGGAAGTAATTTGTATTTTTAAATTTTAAAGTAATTAAGAAATAGAAAACCCAAATGTTTTTCTTTAATGTCGAGATCTCCAATCACTTCTTAATGTAAAAGTCATAAAAAAAAACATAAAAAGTATATTAAATAAATAATTTTATAAAAAAAAATGCATTTTATGGAAAATGATTAAAAATAAAGAAGAATGTTTGAATGTATCAATAAAAGAAAGAAGAATTTTAAAATTCAATAATAATCAATTTCTAAAAAATAAATCGAACCGGACCGTTCAACCGGTAGGATTGGAAATCATAGTTAAATTTAATTGGGTCAACTTTTCAAAATCGCTAATGAGTCAAAACCGGGAAGATTGTACCTTATAACCTTACACTTTGACTTATACCCCTGTAACTTTTTCAAAATGCCAATTTTAACCTTGATATTATTTTATTATTTTAATTTTTACCATTTCTGTCAGACCGTCAGACTTCTGAAAAATTTACCCAAAAAACAAAGTGCCGGAAGACTTGATCGATGACTTCCGGTATGTTATTTTTCAAACCAGAAGACTTAAAAAACAGTTCCGATTTAGTATTTTTTCTTCACCGAAAGACTTATGGAATGTGTTCCGATACAGAACAGTCTCATTAAGACTTCCGGTTTGTCATTTTGCATGTACCAGAACACTTTCATAAAGAGTTTTGGTTCGTATAAAATACACTACCGGAACACTTTGATGAAGTCTTCCAGTTCGTTTTTTTTATAATTTTTAATTTTTTTTATAATTTTATATTAAAAAAAATGTATTATGCAGGTGCGAAAATACCTATATACGAAAAAGAACCGATATGCGTGAATACGTCAGATGTTTTTACAACGTCAGAAAGATTTGGTACACGAGAGGAGGTGATAAGATGGGTTAAATACATCGGATTACAAAATAAAGTGACGGTTATCATCACTCGTTCAGATACACAAACAGGCAAGAGAGGAAGAAGTAACAAAATAATATTTGGTTGTGATAAAGGTGGGAAATACAAGGATATTCATAGTGGAATCGAAAGTGCGACGAAAAAATGTGGATGTCCATTTAAGATCAGGCCGACTCCGGAAAAAGATGGAAGATTGATGTAAATGTGGGGTTCATAACCATGATTTACCTGATAGGTTAGAAGGTCACTCATTTGTTGGTAGGTTGACAACGGATCAGAAGCAACATGTTGCTGATTTAACAAAGAGAAAGGTTCCACCTAGAAATATATTGCATTCCTTGCACGAGCAAGATCCAGATTGTGTCACTCGGATCACGCAAATATACAAGCAGAAAAGTATGATAGAAAAAGAGATAAGAGGTCCTAGAAGTGAGATACAACATTTGTTTAAGCTTATTGAGGCTGCAGGTTATGTTTATTGGAGTAGAAAAAGAGACAACTCTGAAGTTATTAAAGATATATTTTGGGCTCATCTTGATTCAATTAAGTTGTTGAATATTTTTCCTATTGTGTTAGTTATGGATAACACTTACAAGACAACCAAATATAGGCAACCTTTGTTTGAAATTGTTGGCATGACATCAACCGAGTTGACTTTTGTTGTCGAATTTGCGTATATTGAGTATGAACAGACAGAGACTTTTTGTTGGGTGTTAGATAAGCTTAAACAATTTTTTGTGAAGAAAGATTTGTGTCCACGAGTGATGATGACAGATAAAGATCTTGGTTTGATGAAAGTCGTTGAGATGGTGTTTCCAAGGATGAATAATTTGCTATGTCAGTTTCACATAAACAAAATTGTTGGTGCAAAACGGAAACTATTTGTGGCTCGTGATATGCAAGAGTCAATTGGCAAATTATGGACGGGTGTTGTATGGGTTAGTGATGAGGTTGAGTATGCTCAACATTTAAAAGAACTTGAGCAGACGTGTGTTGATTGTCCTAGATTTTTTGAGTACGTGAACGACACATGGTTGACACCACATAGACAGAGATTTGTTTGCGCATGGATTAATCGAGTCCTATATATGGGTAACACGACGACTAATCGGTATCTTTTGTTTTAGATCCCAAAATTTTATTTTTGCACATTTTGTATTTTTCTTAATTATTTTAAATATGTATTATTTTAGGGTTGAGTCTGCTCATTGGAAGTTAAAGCAGATGTTGGGTAACAGTATTGGTGACATGGTCAAATGTTGGGAGGCCATGAATGACAACTTAAAGATACAAATTGGCAACATTAGAGCTTCTTTTCAAAAGAGTGTATATGGATTTGTGCATGCCTATTTAAGTCCATTTTACACATATTTACGTACTTCAGTGTCTCGAGTTGCATTGAGGTGTATTGCTGAAGAGTTAACAAGAATTGATTATGTTGGAACGAACAAGGACAAATGTTGTTGTACTCTTAGAGAAACATATGTATTACCTTGCGCGTGTGAGTTGGTAGGGTATAGAATTAGTGGTATTTCGATACCAATTGACGTTGTGCATGTTCATTGGAGGAAACTAAGCATGTAAAATAAGTTGGAAGAAGACTTAGATGAGGAATCAGAGGTGGGTATGAGATGTGCAATGGATGAGTTATGGAAAATGTATAGGTTACAAGATGTTGTTGGAAGAAGTGCATTACAAAGTAGGGTTTATGAACTTGCATTCCCCACAATGACTTCTTTGTTACCACTACCTGAAAAAACAAAAACAAAAGGTGGAGTCAAGAAAAAAGACAAAAAACCTGTAGGGTTTGATGTTTATAGAGACCCTTCGTATCGTGAGTATGTTGATCAAGCATCTCAATCTTCACAGCGGCAATATCAACCATTACAAAATTCAAAGAAGAAATCTCAACCATCACAGCCTATGAAAAAGAAGTTGAAATTATCACAATCTTCACAATCATCTAAGCGGTTCATCCTTCAATTTCATAATCATATTAGGTCATTTATTGATGATGTAGTCAATGTATTGTCAAGTGGTAATTGTGGATTTAGAGTTATTGCTTCATTGCATGGTTATGGTGAAGATGGTTGGCCAATGGTTCGCCGAGACTTGGAGTTGGAAATTATACATAATGAAAGATCAACTTTGTATGCCAATTTATTTGCTGATCGGTTAGCCGAAGTGAGAGATTCTTTGAGGATAGAGGGGATTGGTCCTCAACCACCAAATAAATGGTTGACTCTACCAGACATGGGTTACGTGATTAGCTGCTATCCAATTATTAGCTGTCTGTATGTCACCTTTAACACACCTTGTTTGTATGTCTATCTCATCGCTCGCGGGAGACCACAATTATTAGCTGGTATCCAATACTCTCCTTTTTTTTCCAAGTGTCGAAAAGAATCCAACACTGTTAAAAAAATTATAACATAATGAACATGATAAAATTAACATTAGAATTTAAAAAAAAACCAATAAACTGAATTTAAACATATACCTGTAAGAGAGTCGGGTAACCACCGAGCTGTTTACAATTGAAAATAGATGCATCTCCGAGATACCTATACAAGGTAACCAATGCAACTGATCCCCAACTATAGCTTGATAACCCATTCAAGTCCATAAATAGTCTCATGTATCGTGCCTTAACAAGTGTAAAGGTATTGTCCACAAAAATCATGCAACCCACTAACATCATCAAATAACATTTGGTCGCATATGCCCACGATGAAGCAGCTCTATGCTCTACGAATCGATCATTTAACCACTCCTACTTATATTATGAACCCCTGCACTCACGGACCTGGAATTGTGCCACTCTCTGTGACACTTCTAGGTAGTCAACAATCCACTTAATATCTAGGTCTTCACTGATATGTTGAGGGCTCCATAATACCCCCTGATGGGAAGGTGAAGCAAACAAGCAACGTCATCCAGAGTAATCGTCATTTCACCAGACAACATGTGAAATGAAGAAGTCTCTATATGTCATCTCTCAACAAATGCGGAAACACAAGTTTGTATCTATCTTCGACAAACTGGTTCTCTATAGAGAATATAAATCAGACCTAGATATCTAAGCCTCCATCTCTTGTGGAAGTTGTTGTGGAACCATATGACTCAGCTTCAATCCCTGCCTTGCAACCTTCAACTCTTTCTTCGCACCTCTTTCCTGAAAACAAATAAAATTAAGCAAATTATATAATACAACATTGAAATTTCAGTTTTTATTCAATACTAAATAATTATCATTTACTTACCTCATCGAACCATATACGTCTATCGATATGATGTTCGTACCTAACCAAAACACTGGTATCGTACGCCCCTCCTTGATATCCAACTAGTTTTGCTGCTGCTGCAGATTTACCAATATGATCTTCTTGTGTCCTTCTCAAAGTATCGCACCGTCCCACAGAGCGAACAAGTATCCCACCATCTCTACCTTATGTGCGTACCACTGCAAAAATAAAAATATTATTTAAAAAAATGAAAATCGGAACACTTTAATTAAGAGTTCCGGTACATTATTTTTTTAAAACCAAACCGGAACACTTTATGTAAGTCTTCTGAAAGTAACATGCACAAATTTGAATTACCGGAAGACTTAATGAAAGACTTCCGGTATACACATCCAACATTTTTCGAACCGGAAGACTTTAAACAAAGAGTTCAGGTAGTAAAAAAACAAACCGGAAGACTTACTTGAAGACTTCCGGAAAAATTGGCGAAAATTCTCTCTCAAATGAAAACGCGGTGAAATGTGAAAGTGAAGAAATTTTTTACTTTTTTTACTATTTATATGAGGGCATTTTTGTCCAGAAAAAATTTGTGTAGGGGTAAAGGTATAAATGAGGGGGTATAGGGTACAATCTTCCAAAACCGGAGTTAAATTGAAAAAACTGGATTGAACCGTCCA
This sequence comes from Lathyrus aphaca, assembly GCA_963966055.1. NCBI lineage: Eukaryota > Viridiplantae > Streptophyta > Magnoliopsida > Fabales > Fabaceae > Lathyrus > Lathyrus aphaca. The sequence goes on from OZ014525.1 coordinate 17,151,047, forward strand.
AAACCATTCGAACCAAAAAACCATAGTGGATTTTATAAAACTGTCTGATTAAAAAAATGCATCAAATTGGTCATTTTTTTAAAATTTAATATGTCAATATTAAAACTTAATATACATTCCTCAATTACAAAAAAATAATTATGTTTTTTTACAACATAAAAACTTCTAAGTTTTGTCATTATGTTATAGTTTTTCTTTCAACTACACTTCATCATCATCATGTCGTCTCTTTCAAACATAATCACGATATCCATCTCAACATTGATTATCTTTCAAGTCAATATTATTTGTTGTTGTCAATTATGACTTGTTTGTCAAAGTTTAACTCAAATTTGTTTTTTTTTTTGTTTAATTAAATATATTATATTACTTATTTTTGAAATTCTATCTTATTTATAGTTATTTGAACTTTATTTTAGTTATTATCTAATTATGGTTTGAATTAGTTTAATTATTTTATTGTAATTTTTTAATGTGTTCAAATTATAATTAAATGAAGGTTGTAATGAAGTGTACAACTATGTTGCGTTATTATATGTATTATTGATATTGTTGTATTGTGTTTTTAATTTATTTTTGAAATATTTCTTTTATTAAGTTGTGATTATATGATTATATGTGACATTTCTATGAAATTTAGTTTCATACGCCTATTATTAGTTTATTTAATAAATGATTCGACCATAGATTTAACCTATTGAATCAATTGAACTTTAAACTGAAAGTTTCACTGGTTTGATCTCCGGTCCAATTCTTAAAATATTGATAATAATGTTAAGAGTAATTGTGTCATCCCCATGACTTCACGGAAATGCAGTTCAATTCCTCAATGTAATTTTTTTGGCGAATTTCTCATTAGACTCTTATATAAGCATATAACATTCTTGAAAATTCAAAATTGTCTTTCATATATTGGGAGATGCATTTCTGAGCGCAACCAAATCATAACTAAAATGTGTTATTATGAGATCCACCTTGTTTTGAACAAAAATATGGTTCGGAGATACATCTCTCTATGGTATTTGGTGTATTTGGAGATGCATCTCCAAAATGTCCCTAGAAGTTTTTCAAAGCATGAGAAATACAAAGGGGGAATTATTTCGGAGATGCATCTCTGGAATCCTCCCTGAATGATATCAGATAAAAGCACCTTGTCCAAACATTCAATTTTTATGAGGTCGGCTTATATTAACTTATATTAACGTAAAATCAAAGTAAAGTAAAGTTAAAGGAAAGTAAAAATTCATAAATTAATAAAAAAAAATTCAAGAAAATTCATACATAACATTTGTCCGAAAATACAGAAAAAAATACATCCTAATATAAACTATTGGTTATGTCTAAGTGCTTGCCTCCTCAACCGCTTGTACTATACAACATTTCATAACTCATAAATTATGCGCTTTACTAGGGATAACTGGGGACTTCCATCCTCAAAGATTTATGATTTTATGTTTGCTATACCTATCTATAAGTTATCCAGCCTATGTGGTTCTCCAATAATGTTTGGTGTCATGATAAGGTGTGACATCCTATAGAACCATGTCAAGTAGCCTTTAGCACAAGCCCAGTGTACATGAGCTTGCTCCCAACAATACTCCTTTAGTACCATGTGACTCTCGAAAACATACAATATCGCCTGTAGATAGTTGGGGTGCATGCCAGGAAAAACATACTCATAGGGAGGTCTTCGAATAATCAGCAAGAAGCCAACACAGGCGCATCATTCACTCTGGCAGATAGGAATACTTACGAGATGCCCTACATCCCAACCAGACGGGATATAAGGAAATAATGTCAAATTTGCATGTCTGGGGGTTACCCTCGTATGGGCAGAAGTAAATGTCATCTAGTACCATACATTTAATAAAAACTTCAAATAGATCGACAACTACTATGGAAAACACCTTTCATAATGGCTGGAAAAGGGATACAACCACGTCCGACTAACCGTTGTGAGGTAAGGTGTGATTGTACGTATGATTCTTTCCACCACTGTCTTGCGATCGTGATTATAAGTCAAGTAGCGTGTAACCTATCATAACAGTTACTTTAAACAACAGTTGTTGTATGTCTCAACCTATCACAATAGTTACTTTAAACAAACATTGTTATATGTCTTTTAATAAAATAAAATAAAATAAAATGCAGCAATAAAACAACAACAAGAACAAAAACAACAACAATCCTTTAACATACTTCTCAACATATTCGTAATGGTTATGTTCTTTCTTTCAGAAGTACCATTTTGTTGAGGAGTGTATGGTGGCACCACCTCATGTGCAACTCCTTCTCTTGTACATAGTGCGTCAAAATCTTTTGACACATACTTTCCACCTTCATTTGTCCTCAAAACCTTAATCTTTTGACCATTATGTCTTTCAACCATTGCTTTGAACTTGGGGAAAACATCAATCACGTCACTTTTCTTCTTTATTAAGTAGGTCCACAACTTTCTGGTGTAATCATCAATAAATGTTACAAAGTACTTATTCCCTCCAAGTGAATCTACCTGGAGAGGACCACCCACTTATGAGTAGATTATCTCGAAAGTGGATTTTGACTTGCTTTTTGCATCATTGTTGAAGCTATTTTTGTGCTTTTTTGCTTGAACACATTCTTCACATACTTCTTTTGGAATATGGATTTCTGGTAGGGATGGCAATTTGACACATCCCAATAGGCACCCGCAAAATTACCTTCAATAGGCAGGGTAAAAACCCGCAAAAATGGGTATGGGCATGGGCTCGGGTAATTACCCACTAAAATAAGCGGGTATGAGTGCGGGTATGGGCACCTTGGTACCTACCCCGCCCCATTTCCGCACAATAAATATTTATGTAATTTCATTTATATTCATATATTTTAATTTATATTATTATATAAAAATGTATCTATATCAATTTTAAAAAAGTGTATCAATGTTAAAGCATTACATATTTAATATAAGTGTTTGTTTATTTAAACAATAAATTGTTTGAAAACTTCTTAATGTTGTTAAAAACTTTAAATGATAAGATATTTTATAATTGACCTATTTATTTTTAATAAGAATACGGGTAGCGGGTGTCGCTCCCGAGATTTTCATCCTAGTACAAACGCGAAAGTGGGGCGGAAAAAAATAGAGTCCCCAGCTAGGCATTTTTATCCCAAGGAAAGGGAAATGCAATGTTGCACAAACCTGGGGAAAGGAAAGAATAAGGTCTTGCGGACCAAAGAGAACGGGTAAGGGGGTCGGTTACATGAAGGGAAGGTATTAACACCCTTTCACGTCCGTCGTACTTGACGGGATCCACGTTTGCTTGAACTGTTTCAAGAGGTAAGAATAAATTGCTGCTGATCTGGAAAGAAAGAAGAAATGGGAAATTGCAGGGAAAAAGAAAGAAGTGCTCGAATGGACCCTACCCCACTGCCTACGTATCTCATCGGGAATGAGAATCAGAGTCAACGTAGTTCCTCTAACTAGGGAGGAAACTTGTTTGTTTGTGTTTTATATGGTTGAACTATTTGTGTTTATTCCCAGGTGCTGCAAGCCCGCCTTGAATGAGTATGTTTACCGTCTTGAAAAGTGACAAGTCGAAGCAAATTCTTTTGTTAAAAGTGAAGGATATGAGAAGAGAATTCCCGTAGAAAAGACGCTTGTTATTGGTTTATAGCTTTTAGAAGCTTTTTATTTGAATTTGCATGAGAAAGTGTATTCAAGTCCTTCTCCATGGAGTATGTACTTCTTACATCACTCCAAGATGGAATGAGGAATAAGCACACCCAAGTAAGGAGAATATCCCCAAGTCTTGGTTCCAAAGATTAGGGCTTAAATACACAAACCCATTGTACTTATTATATGTTTTTGTATTTTGAAGTGAAGAAGTACTTTTTAGGCTTTTCTTTGTGAGAATAACTTCAAGTTTAGACTTGTACATCATGCTAGACAAGTTTACATTACCCCAAGATGGGATAGATGCAAATTCCCCATGGAATAAGTCCATAACACAAGAAGTCATTTCAACCCTTATTAAGTCTTTTTGAGTTGTTTTGAGATGAGAGGAGAGAAAACACCAAAAGGAACTTCAAAGGTAAAATGTCTAAGGGAGACTAAACCTAATGAAGTTATCATGCTTGGATATCCTAGGTTAGTAAGGTTTGAGGATCTATATCCTAATGAAGAATAAGGAGAGAAAAGAAGAAGAAATAATAAGAAAAGAGGACTTGGAAGACAACTTACTTCCATGGAGGAAGATGAGTCATTTATAAAGGGGAAAGTGAAAATTTATGAAAATCAAAGCATATTAGATGCTTTCACAAACACAATATTGAAATGTAAAAGGTGAGAGAGAATTTGGAATGTGGAAGCATTTCCACACTCCTAAAACTTACCAAAGCCCCTACAAGGTTAGAAAATGAAACATAATAGATTCTAATACATCATAAGACATAAAATGAAGGATACACACACAATGGGAACAAGGTGAATGCATCTTAAGGTTCACAAACCTCACAAGTCAGAACCTAATCCTAAATGAACTTAAAGAGTTAAAATTTCCTAAACCAAAAATCAAACAAGTGCAAAGAAAGCCTATAGAGGTAAAGAGGTTCTAAGGACTTGCAAATGAAGAAGTAAAGGAGCAAAAGTGATCAAACATGGATGAAGGCATATGAAAAACACCAAAGTCAGAATGTTATACCAAATTAGAAGGTCTAAGGCTACCCTAAATGATCATACCAATCTCCATGTGTTAGTTCATGGTAGAGTGGGAGATGAAGAGAAGAAAGCATTCGCATGTTCATAAGAGATTAAACAAACAAACCAAAGTACAAGTGAAAGTCAATCATGAATGGATGACATAAGATGCTAAAATTCAGTAGCATACATCACTTGTTAGTGCCCTATAATGTCTATTAATGAACATACAAGTCATGTTAATAAACACTTGAGTGATTGAGGGATTAAGATGGAGAAGAAGTAGGATGAATTAAGCATGTACCATGTAAGAATGGACACAAGTTAAGATGAAGGTCAAATGAACTAAAATGATCATAAGATGATGCAAGTAAGTGATACATGATGAGAATGACATGTCAAAGATTCACATATAAGCAAGTTAGGTTCACATGTCAAACAAGTTCAAACAAGTTACAAGAAGATGCAAAAGTTGTCACATAATGCAAAGGTATGTCATACTTGAGATGAATAGCTAATGGTGCAACATATCATGCAAATATGAATGATTAGGCATGAAGTCAGAGGCATACATGATGTATAATACAAATGATATGAATGGTATGAACATATTAAAGGCAAACAAGTGATCATAAGAAGCATGAGATGAAGGAAGGGGAATAATTATGTCAAACATGTACAAAGGTGCATCATACAAACCCAAAAGGCAAACCTAAGTCAAATGGACCTATAATTGATCATGCAAGACCTATAATATCCCAATAAAACATGTCAAACACCTATAAGTGACCTAAAATGATGGCATAAATGCCTACAAGTAATTATAGTTAGAAATGATTAAGAAAGTTCATGAAAAAGTTACTTCATTTACAAGTAGTCAAACATTCATCAAACAACATTCAAAAATTATCAAACAAAAACCCCAGGGACCTAAGTCATAGGCTAAACATGTGCTAAAAGTTCATGCAAAAACTCACAATAGAACTAGTTCAAATGATGTCTTAAAGTTCAAGTAAGAACCTATGAACAAGTATGCAAAAATGAGGTACCAAAATGAAATTAGAAAGAGTTTAAAAATATGAAAAAATATTTTTAATGAGTTATGGAATGAATGCAAAAAGAACCATTTGAAAATGTTTAAGGACCTTTACAAAATAAATCTTGGAAGTTGATGTATTGAGATAGAAACAATTTGAAAAGAAAATAAAAGGAAAAATTCAAAATATGGTGAAAAATGCATAAAATTAGAAATGAAAAATGCAAGATTGTACCATAGTTCAACTCTAAATGACCTCCTGAGTTCAAAAATCACATCCATTTTCTCATATCATACATGAATTAAGATAATCAAAAGCAACAATTTTGATTTGAAAAATTTCAGATTAACATAACAACCATAATATACGTCCAATATATAATCTAAACACATCTGAGTAACCAACAAATCATCATAAACACAATACACAAAAAATAAAAAAAGATTCAAGAGGTCAATGATTTCACCAACCTGAAACTTGCAGAGCTTGAAATAGACCAAGAAAACCTTCTAGAAGTTGCAGATCAAGTCCTTAGCACCTCTAATTGCAAAATAAATGCAATTAGAGCTTGATTGAAGCTTGAATCTTGAGATTTGCAGAAGTGGCTTCCAAATTCGAACTTGATGAAAACCTTGATCCTAGCTTCAAATGATGGTTTCTTCTTGTTCATCACACTTCATTGATCATGAATATGGAAGAGAAATGCAAAAATTCCTTGATATGAGAGAGAATCGAAGGAATGAAGTTTTGTACAATTTTGGTGAAATCTCAAGTTCTGTTACTCCTCGTCCATAACTAGTGCAGTTAATGGCTTTTATTTGATGGATTTTGGGCCTAACCATGGTTAGGGATCCATTGGATCCATGGTTAGTTAGTTTTAAGAGATTTTGCAAAACTGCAACTTTGAAGGTTCACCCTGGTTCACACGTGCATGGGAGCTATAATGGTCATGCATTTCCTTCCCTTGGATCCCTGATCAGCAAGGGATGTAGTATTAGGCTTGTGGTTACTTGGTTTTGTTGTTTTGATCCTTCTTGCATTTTTGCATGTTATGAAATAAGTGAGATACAATGCACCAAAGGCCATGATTCAAAGACCAAATTTGTGTCAAATGGGGTGTACTTGGATAATGTGAGCTGAACTTGGAAATTGGAAACAACATAAGTCATGTAGAAGGATTTTTGCAAAAGTCGAACAAAATGGTTCATGTGAAAACCCTAAATCACCTTGGTCTTTTGATCATATCTTGAGATACACGAATGGTATGAGGATGATCTAGTACTTTCTAAAAAGGAGAGAGAATGATCTTAAAATTTCATGTTTAGAAAAATTCCAATTGAATCATTTTTTATGATTGGTGGAAATATTGATATTTTAAGACCATATGAAGGTATGAGACCTTGAAAATCATGATTAAGACCCTGAAAAAACCATAGTTGACTTTTCTTCCTCCACAATTGACTTTTCCTTAGATCACAAGCAACTGCCTAATTGAAAACCCTCCTCAAGGAACCAATGCACCAAATTACATTCTTGGACACTAGGTAACACATAGAATACCGTTGAAATGAGTTATAACCAAAAATCCTTCAAGAAACACCTTTACACCAAAACCTTAATTTGGGCCAGGTGTATAGGAGGTGATGCATTGCTTGAGCTTTTGATCAATCAACTTCTCCTTGTGACTTGAAGTATCATTTGATATTGTATGGGATGTGAGGGATCTTTGAGACTTATTGAGACACTTGGATCTTGATCATTGACTTTGAATGACCATAAACTTGATGAACCATCGACCACATGCCTTAGGCCTCAATCAAGGAATGTATGCTTTCATTTCTTTTGATTTAGATGCAATGTAATGCATGAGAATAGTATGCTAAATGTTATGAAAATATTGACCTTGATCAATAAACTCAAAATGGCCTACCATCCTCGAATGATAGCCACAACAAACAAGACCAACCTCGGAAGGACTTGAAGAAGAGAATGTCATCCTCAAATGATAACTCACAATAAGATCCTCGGATTTGACACGAAATTATCCTCGAATGGAGTCAAAATGGTATACCGACCTCGGTCGATAACCAAAAACACAAAGACTAACCTCGAACAGACTTTGCAAAAGAGACATACTGACCTCGATTAATAGACTCGAAATGGTATACCATCCTCGAATGATAGCCACAACAAAAAAGACCAACCTCAGAAGGACTTGAATAAGAGAATGATATTCTTAAACGACAACTCACAATAAGATCCTCAGATCTAACATGAAACCATCCTCGAATGGAGTCAAAATGGTGTATCGGCCTCGGTCGATAACCAGAAACACAAAGACTGACCTCGGACAGACTTTGGAAAAGAGACATACTGACCTTGATCAATAGACTCAAAGTAGTCTATAATCCTCAAATGATAGCCAAAACAGATGGACAAACCTCGAAAAGACTTGAAGAAGAGAATGTCATCCTCGAATGACAACTCAAAATAAGATCCTCGGATCTAACACGAAACCATCCTCGAATGGGATCGAAATGGTATATCGGCCTCGATCGATAACCAAAAACACAAATACTGACCTCGAACAGACTCTGCAAAAGAGAAATATTGACCTCGGTCAATAAACTTAAAGTAGTCTATCATCCTCAAATGATAGTGTTGCACCCCAAAATTTGCCCTCACAATACAAGACTTTGTGTTCTAAGAAGGTTCACAAGTTTCCCAACACTTTCAAGGCCTTCCCTGAGGTTCATGAAGTCTACAAGCTACTTTATGAAGGTTCACAAGTTTCTCAACATTTACAGGACCTTTCATGAGGTTCATGAAGTCTACAAGTTACTTCTTGAAGGTTCACAAGGTTCACAAGATTCACAATGCTTTCAATACCTTTCATGAGGTTCATGAAGTCTACAAGTTACTTCTTGAAGGTTCACAAGGTTCACAAGATTCACAATGCTTTCAATACCTTTAATGAGGTTCATGAAGTCCACAAGTCATTTCATGAAGGTTCACAAGGTTCACAAGCTTCACAAGGTTCACAAGGTTCACAAGCTTCACAATACCTCTCATGAGGTTCACAAGACATTGTATGATGGTTCACAAGGTTCACAAGGTTCACAATTGGTCAGAAGAGTTGACAATTCCCTCAGACAATGCACCTCCTAGGCAGTGCATCCAAAACTAGGGTTTTGACTTTAATCAGGCTAAATGGACTTCCAAGACCTCAAGTGAGCTTCATAACATCTTATATGTGTATAAGAACCCCCATGAAAAGTTTCAAGACTTTTCTCAAAAGTTTGCTCAGTCAGATGATCAAATAAGTCAAAATCAGTCAATGCAGTTAAAAAGTCAAACTGAGGTCAACTGTGGTCAAATCAAAGTCAAACTTCATTATTTTTTGCCAACATCAAGTATATGAAGTAAAATTCATCATTTGATCAAGGGTTGATCATGATTCATCAAGGAGATTCCAGATCATCAAGAATCAGGAGTTTCTAAATTAGGGTTTCCTTAGTAAAAGTCAACTGAACTTTGACCAGCCATAACTTTCACATGCTTCATCACCAAGTCTCCACTCAAAGCTAATTTTGAAGGAAATTGAATTCTCTACAACTTTGTGTCTCACAAGCCAAGCCCAAAAATGCTTCATTTGGAAGGTATGAGCTAAGACATTATAGGTCCTTCTGAAAGTCAACAAAAAGTCAACAACTTCAAAAGGGCATAACTTGAGATTGGAAAATGATATGGACCTGAAACCAATGGGGTTGTTTAGAGGACTCTTTAAGCTTTCCAAAATGTCCAAGAACACCCTCATAGCATTAAAATTGAGGGATATGTGCCCTTGCAAAGTTGGGAAATTTTGTGATGGTTTATGATGAAAATGGAGGTCTAGAACCAATTCTTTCCAAATGGGCTGGCCAAATTGTGATCCAATCCATACAATATCATCATGCACGACCCAAATGATTAAAAATCAGAATTTTTATTATTTTATTTTTATTTATTTTGATTTAATTCATAAAAAATCATTTTAAATAGAAATAAAATATGAAAATATGTTATTTAATGGAGATTTGGTTTCTAGAAGGTCTTCAATATTGATTGAAGTTGAAAGGGAAGGAAATCATGAGATTGATCCAAAAATAGCAAGCCTTCATGCACAAATATTTGACCTTTAAGACATGATCAATTTCAATCTTTTCAAATCAAAATTTCCACATGATCAATCAATGTTATGACCTAAATTCCATCTCCTATAAGTACTAAACATAATGCCATCATCAAGACACGAATTTTCTGCCTCTAAGGTAAGCTTCACAAATAAAAAAAACCATTCAAAACCTCCATTCGGATTCCTTCATACAAGGTGTTTTAAGGTAAAATAAGGACATAGACATGTTCCTTGATCATCCATGAAGCAAAACCATCACTCATATTCATCCCATACACGCCATATTGTTCAACCCGAGCCATACTTGTTCTTGCTTTTCCTTTTTTTGATTACATTAATTCACTGCATATTAATGGATTTTGCTTGCCTAATATTGTTTATAATGTTGTGTAGATCGTTTCTGGACAGAAAAATCAAAGGAACCGTGGCTAATTCATGAAACACCATTGTTAGGGTTTGGACCTAGGTTTAGGGGTTTCTAATTTAAGGAACATAAATGGATTCTAAAAACATATAATTAATCGCATGAATGTCTGGATCATATTGCTGTGTTTAATTTTGTGAAATTGTACAGTTTTGTTGCCCATTGATTTTCGTAGGTCTTGCTGGGATTTATTTTTCGCAGGAAATATCGTAGCTGGATTCGCAGCTAATTTTGCAGGTATGAGGTTGAAGAAGAAGCAGATGGCGCGTTCTGGGAAATTTGAATTGTGTTGTAAATATTTTTTGTTTTATGGTTGGTTTATTGTTACAAGCGTGTGGCTTGTCCCAGTGGAAAGGCTTGTGCATGTTGGACTATGGGACCTGAGTTCGAGTCTTGGTCTCGTACATTATTTTTTCTATTTTTTTCAGGTAACAAAGAGACTTAATATATTATATTATGTTGCCATCATATTACCAGGTGGGCTCTTCCAGCCAGGCGGTCATGCGTGTTTGCTTGTGTTCAAAGGTCCTGGGTTCAATCCTCCCCCAGGCCTTTTTGCTTTCTTTTATTTTCTGGATTTTCCAAGACAAGGCATAAAACAAAATTGACCCATTCTATTATCACCAAGGCATGGCTGGTCTGGTGGTACGTTTTGATGTTTGCAATCTGAGTGTCCTGGGTTCAAACCCAGCCAAGGTAAGTTCTTATTTTTATCACTTTTTTTTCTATTTTAATTTCTTTAATTAATTAGTTTATTTGTTTCTTATTATTAATAAAAAAAATAAATTATGTATTGTACATATATGTTCAAATATCTAAAATAACATTTTATTTTCTAAAGCTCTAAACTTTTATTTTTTTAATTCAAAAAATTATTTTCTTTATTATATATGTAAATATAATATATGCATATTATAAAAATGGTTTTGTATATTAAATTAAAAAAACCCTAATTTTCAAAAACCTAATTTTCAAAACCCTAATTTATTTTCTAAATACTTATTAAAAACCTAATTTTTATTTTATAATTCGTGTACATGTTCATTTAACATAATTAATTTTAATAAATATAAATATAATCAAACTTTTCTTTATGTAATTATAAATTGTCTATAATCTAAATTTTTATTCTTTTAATATATATATATGTTTAAAAATAATTAAATTTTTTATATTTAGAATTAATAAATTGCATGTAATTTTAAAGTTTTGTAATTAAATTGTTTATATTTTCTTAATAATGTATAATTCTTATTTGCTATTTTATTTTGTTCACTAATCCATTATTATTATTTCACTAACTTTATTTATTTTTTATTATTTACTAACCTTACTTAATTATTTTTATTATTATTATTACTAACTTTTGCTTATTATTATTTCACTAATATTATTTAATTTTTAATTATTATTATTACTAACCCCTATTTATTTATTATTGCTTTTTTTTTTTTTTTGCTTATTATTTTTGCTTTTATATTTTGCTATTTATTTTTAATTTGCTTATTATTATAATTATGTAATTGCTCCTTGGTGTAAATTTTGTAATATTTTGTAATATTTAATTTTTATGCTATGGTTAGTAATTTAGGGAGTGCAAATATGTATTCTATTTAAAATAAATTTAGATCACTTTAATTGTAAGATAAATAATATTGAACACTCACACACGTAAGTCGATTTTTAATCGCCATCCAACACTTTCTAAGGCTATCTCTCAATGTTGCCTAATCATAAGGTCAAATGGGGTGTATAAAGCAAGTCCCTTAAAAGAAAAATCATCAAGTCCCACATGGTTGCCTTTAAAGATCAAGTCCCTTTTTCGAATAATGATGATAGTCCCTCCTAAATGCTTAATACACCCCACAGTTGCCTACATAAACAGATGACCCTCACTTGTCCCTTACATCCAAGGTAATGACTACCTATTCCTTAATAATAGGGATAGTCTTACCACTTAAAGGATAAAGAACAGAAAAGACTTAAACTTTAGGGTAGGTACCTCCTAGTTGCTTGCTCACTTCATTCCAAATTTTCAAACACTTAACAAATTTCAAACAAATTTTCAAACACAAGTTTTTACGCATCCGTACATGGATCATTATTAACTCATATGAAAACTTTCTATTCACACACTACACCTTTTTCAAAAACAATTCAAAAGTGAGCTAAGTAACTAAGAGCCCATGGATAACCATGGATGTAAAGGGTGCTAACACCTTCCCTTTACATAACCTACCCCCCGGACCCAAAAATATCTTTTAAGGTCTTTCCTGTTCTTTTATACCCTTTCCTTTTGGATAAAATAAAAGTCGGTGGCGACTCTTGCTATTCGTAACATAACTAAAGTCAGTTCTCCCACCGTGTTACAGAACTGGCGACTCTGCTGGGGACTTAATTTAAGAGGGGTACCCTTAGGAATTAAGATCACTTTAATATTGTTTGATTTGTTTGCTTTATTATTATATTGTTGGGGTGCTCTTATGTGTGAAAGGTCCTAACCCGGATCTAGTGTACCTTAGGTAAATGGCAATAGACCAAGGAAACTGTACGACGTATATCGATACGGTTGATCTGGTGGCCATAGTTAGTGCGACTTCTTGGTTGGTGCTTATGTTCCTTAAGTCAAGTTGAGGATAATATGAGGCTGCCATATGTTGTCAATGCACTAACTAACTTTTAGAACCCTAGTTAACTCATCTTGGCCTTTAGAAAGTAGTGAGGTAACCGGCTTTGGTGCAGACTGAAGTTGGTTGACACTCGATACTACGCTCATTGAGATCTTAAACTTGGAGGGTTTTGGTTGGCAAGTAAGTTGCCTTCTGATCAACCACCCTTGTGAAGGATCAATGATATTGAGATCCCTTAGAACCTGGTTACTTTTGTAGGACAGGATGAACCAACTAACTTCAGGGGAGGGTACTTACCTTTAAACCTCATGCAAGCCTTTAAACCTAGGGCTATGGTGTGACTTGTTTGTGTGTGCCACATGTTTGTGATTGAGCATAACATCATGACATCATCATGCATCATAAGCATAGCATTTTCACTAACCATTTCAAGGACCAAAGGATTTATCTTTGTTCTTTGTTGCAGGTCATGTCTTCTGCTCGTAGGAACACCATCAGGATCAACTTTGTGGGGATACCTCCCAAGCTTAAAGAGTTGGTTTCTCAAGTGTCTGATCACTCCCAGTTCATCAAGAGACATGGTCACCTATTGGATCTAGTCACTTCAGGGTTCAATGAAGACATGATGAGTGTCCTGTTTCAGTTCTTTGACCCTAAGCACCATTGTTTTACATTCCCTGACTACCAGCTGGTTCTAACCATGGAAGAGTTCTCTAAGCTTCTGGGTATACCTGTCCTTGATCAAAGACCCTTCACAGGTTTGGAGAAGGAGCTTAAACCAGAGGTTGTTGCTGCAACTCTACATCTGAAGAAGTCAGACATTGTTCTAGAAACGAGAGGCGGAGTTAAGGGTATTCTTGCCAAGGTGTTGATAGAGAAAGCTCAAGTGTTCTTGAAGGCCATGAGCTATGATGCTTTTGAGGAGATCTTAGCCTTGCTGATATATGGCTTAGTATTGTTCCCCAATCCAGATCAGTTCATAGATGTTCATGCCATCAACATTTTCCTGAGTCACAATCCAGTGCCTACATTGCTTGGAGACATCCTGCATTCTCTTCACACCTGTACTACAAGGGCAAGAGGAACTTTGATGTGCTGCATACCTTTACTTTCTAGGTGGTTTATTTCTCACCTTCCTCGCTCAGTAATGAAGAATGAGCAAGGGTTCAGATGGTCCAAGAGGATCATGTCACTTTCTCACTCAGATATCCATTGGTGCTCCAGATCTATGGAGAATGTCACCATCATTGACCGTTGTGGGGAGTTTCCTAATGTGCCACTACTAGGCATAAGAGGAGGCATCACCTACAACCCCTCTCTAGCTTTACGACAGTTTGGTTACGCTCGGAGCGATGGTCCACATGACATGCTGATTCAGGGCATTGTGTTTGATTACGACAACGATCTTCAGGGTTACAGTCAGAGATTCATACGAGCTTGGGGAAAGGTAAACAGGGTTGACAGCAAGACACTGGAGCCTAAGTACACTATTCCTATGGAGGCTTATCTCAGATGGGTACGATCTCGTGCTCAGACTCTCATGATGCCATATCCTGCCGTCCTACCAGTTATCATGGAACCTGTTGCTGAAGGAGACACAGCTTATACCATCCTTCACCCAGACATGCCTACTGATAAGGAAGACTTGCAGAGATCATGGATCCAACTGAAGGAGCAAAGGGATACTTTCGAGGCTCATTACAAAGCAAGCCAAGCAAGAATCCTAGAACTAACAAAGCAACTTCACGAGGAACGGAATCTCAACTCATACCTCAATACAAAGAGGAAACGTCCATGGGAGACTTAAAACCCCATCTTTTGTACTTATTTCATTTCATTTTTTGTAAGCCTAAAAGGCAAAACAAATTTATTACTAATAAAAATTTACCTTCATGTTTGTTTAAGCAAATTTAAATCCTGCGGTCCTCGAAAACATTGCATATGCATTCTCATATCATTTCATTGCATCACAGGTTTATAATTGTGCACAGGTTTCTCATCTTCTCGCTGTTTATTTCAGCAATGGCTCTTGAACAATCAGTTAAGGATCTCCAGGCACAAAATGCGCAGTTCCAAGAGCTGATCTTGAACCTGTCCAAGGGGCAGGATGAATTGAAGGCACTGCTGGCCAAGAAGACTAAGAAGACTAGAAGGTCTGCTGGTTTGATCAACATGGGAAGAAGGTTCAAAGGTCTTGCCAAGACCAAAGAACCAGCTGAAGATTATGAATCTGAGGAATCTAAAAAAGAGGGAGGCAGTCTCCACAACACTATGGGGGACTCTGATTCTGAGGCTAATTACTACCATGAGCCTAATGAAGACAAATTCAAGATGCTGGTGGATAGGATGGATGCCATGGAGTTGCAGAAGTCATCTGGGCTGGATTTTGAGGATTTAAGTCTGATATCTGGGGTAGTCATACCCATTGGTTTCAAGGTTCCTACCTTTGTTGTTTATGATGGGGTCTCCTGTCCCAAGCTGCATTTGAGGTCTTATGTCAGAAGAATTCAACCCCACACTGCTGATAAGAAGTTGTGTATCCATTTCTTTCAAGAGAGTTTATCTGGAGCTCAGCTGGAGTGGTATTATCAGTTGGAGAGTGTCAACATCAGAGATTGGAATGATCTTGCTGAAGCTTTCTATAAGCAGTATCAATACAATGCTGACTTAGCCCCCACTCGCATGCAACTTCAGAGCATGTCTATGGGTGCCAAAGAAAGTTTTAAGGAGTATGCTCAGAAGTGGAGAGATTTAGCTGGAAGGGTTCAACCCCCTTTGACTGATAGGGAGCTGGTTGATATGTTCATGTGTACGCTGAATGGTCCGTTCTACAGTCATCTCATTGGAAGCTCATCATCTGGTTTCACTGAGTTGATTATGACAGGAGAGCGAGTAGAGAATGGTATAAAGAATGGTAAGATCCAAGTGGGTACTTCCTCATCAGGTGTTGCAAAGAAGCCTCCCACTGGGAAGAAAGAATCCAATGCTGTTTATGGTCAACCTGATCGTAACAGAAGACATCAGTATGTTAGTGCAGTGCATATTTCAAATCCAACTCCTGCAACAACAGAGCAGCCACAGGGCAACCAACAGAGGGCTAGAAGGCAGTTCACGAAGATCAACATGTCAATGGCTCGGGCATTGCAACACTTGTTGAAAGCTGAACTTATTACTTTGAAAGAGGCTCCTCAGAATCCTAATGTTACCTCTCCCAGGTACAACCCCAATGCACGGTGTGCATACCATTCAAATTGTCAGGGACATGATACTAATAACTGCTGGATCTTGAAGAATAAAATTCAAGATATGATTGATGCTGGAGAAATTGAGTTTGATCCTCCGGGTACTCCAAATGTGATTACTGCTCCAATGCAAAATCACGAGACGACTGTCAATGCCATTGAGGAAGATCTGCATATCCACTCAGTTGATGAGTTGACCACACCATTGGCCATCATCAGAAAGAAGTTAGTGCAAGCTGGGTTCTTTCTGGGTTGTCGTGAAGATTGTTTTTATTGTGAGTATAATCCAGAGAAGTGCTTCAGGTTGAAAGACGGAATTCAGCATCTCATGGATAATTACACCATAGTGTTTGAAAGAAGACCATCTTCTGTGGAGAGTATGGTGGAGCATATTACCAAAGGTAAGAAAATTGAAGAGGTTGACATGGTTGACAAAGTACCAATAAGGATCACTTCAAAGGGTCCCATTAAAATCACTCATCAGGGTCCAATCAAAATTACTGCTGAAGGTCCCGTGAAAGTTGTTGCTGAAGCCAGAGTAGCTCCTGTGGTCATTACTACTCCTGGTCCTATCCCATATACGTCTGACAAAGCTGTACCTTGGCACTATGGGTCTGATGTTTACATCCATGGTGTTAAGCAGGAGCCTTTAGCTGATGTGCCTGTTGATGTTGATAATATTGCTGGATCTAGCAAGATCACTCGTAGTGGAAGAGTCTTCTCTCCTCCAGTTGCTTCTAAGAATGCAGTTACTCCTGCTGCTACTTCCACCACTGATGCTCGGGGCAAGGGTCCTGTTATTGAGCCTGTATCTACTGATGTGCCAGCTGCTGATGATCTCTCTAAGCAGATGGAAGAAGTATTGAAAATCATTCGCAAGAGTGATTATGACATTGTTGATCAACTAGGGCATACTCCCTCAAAGATTTCCATGATGTCCTTGTTGTTATGTTCTGAGGCTCATGCCAAGTCCTTGATCAAGCTTTTGAAGACTGCTCATGTACCCAGTGCAATTTCTGTTGACCAATTTGAGAATTGTGTTGCCCACCTGACCTATGACAATGGGTTAGGATTTTCTGATGCTGATTTGACCCCTGCCAAGAGGGATCATAACAGGGCCTTGCATGTTTCAATTGAATGCAGGGGCACTACCTTGTCACATGTACTAATAGATAATGGTTCCTCTCTGAATGTGTTGCCCAAGGAAGTCCTGAACAAGTTAAGTCCTGAAGATGTTGTGCTGAAGCCCAGTAATATTGTGGTAAAGGCTTTTGATGGTTCTAGAAGAGTAGTACATGGGGAAATTGACCTTCCAATCAAAGTTGGCTCCCAGGTGTTTACTGCTACATTTTTTGTGATGGATATTCGTCCTTCGTACTCTTGTCTGCTTGGTCGTCCCTGGATCCATGGGGCAGGTGCTGTAACCTCTACATTGCACCAAAAGTTGAGATATCCGGTGGACGGAAAGGTTGTTACTGTCTATGGAGAAGAAGAATACTTTGTCAGCCATGTGAATACCTTCAAGTATCTGGAAATGGAAGGTGAATACATTGAAACTCCGTGTCAGACGTTTGAAGTGGTTCCTTGGGTTGTTAATGATTATGTAGCTCCTCCTGTTGTGAAGAAAGTTCCTGTGGTCACCAGAAAACCTCCAACAATGGCAATGGCCTCCCTCAATGATGCTAGAGCTGTGGTGGATGAAGGTGGTTGTACTATTTGGGGTCAGCTTCCTGATATCCCATACAAGTCTGACAAATTTGGTTTGGGTTTCACTGCAGAGTCCCAGAAGGTTGTTCGTCGTGCTCGTGCTGTTCGAATCACCGATCAAGGGGTAATGAAAGATCAGATCAATGTTGTGGGAGACTATGAGGAAGACTGCAACTTGGATACGTGGATTTTTCCTACTGTGGGTGCTGGACTCAATAATTGGAAAGCTGAAGATGTTATCCCTATCTCCTTTAGTCAGGAGTAAATACTATTACTATGTTGTTGCTTCTTTAAGTTTGTAATTTCTGAACAATTAAAACTTTCAAGCCATGTGCCTTACCTGGGGCACAATGGTTTGCTTGTTACGGGCTGTCATTTCATTTGCATACTTCATTCAATAAAATCAGTGGACGTTTCGTTTTCGTAAATATTGTGTTCCTTGTCTTTCTTTTCTTTTATTTTTGTTTTATCAGCTATGTGTTCTTACACACACCCACATCACTAAAATGCAGATCCTCATCCACTCTGGATCCTGTTGATAACAGTTCTACTATTGCCAATTATAATTTCGAGAATCCGATCTATCAAACTGAAGACGGAAATGAGGACGATTGTGAAATACCTGTAGAGCTTGCTAGGTTGTTACAACAAGAAGAGAAAGCTATACAGCCACATGAAGAGCCAGTCGAAGTTGTGAATCTGGGAACTGAAGAAAACAGAAAAGAGGTCAAGATAGGGGCTGATTTAGAGGACAGTGTCAAGAGCAGACTGATTCAGATGTTACGTGACTATGTGGAGATCTTTGCTTGGTCTTATAAAGATATGCCAGGGTTGGATACGGACATTGTGGTTCACCGTTTACCAGTAAAAGAAGATTGTCGTCCGAAGAAGCAGAAGGTTCGTCGTATGCGTCCTGATATGTCAGAAAAGATCAAAGCAGAGGTAATGAAACAGTTCAATGCAGGGTTCTTAGCAGTGACTTCTTATCCTCAGTGGGTTGCAAATGTGGTACCAGTTCCTAAGAAAGATGGTAAGGTGCGTATGTGTGTGGACTACAGAGATTTGAACAAGGCTAGCCCTAAAGATGACTTTCCACTTCCTCATGTTGATATTCTGGTAGACAACACTGCTCAACATAAGGTATTCTCTTTTATGGATGGTTTCTCTGGTTACAATCAAATCAAGATGGCACCTGAAGATATGGAGAAGACAACATTTGTGACACAGTGGGGCACCTTTTGTTATAAGGTAATGCCATTTGGTTTGAAGAATGCAGGGGCAACATATCAGCATGCTATGGTGGCTTTGTTTCACGATATGATTCATCATGAGATAGAGGTATATGTGGATGATATGATAGCCAGGTCTCAGAATGAAGAACAACATCTTGATCATCTGCACAAGTTGTTTGAGAGGTTGAAGAAATACAAGTTGAGACTGAACCCAAACAAGTGTACTTTTGGAGTTAGATCTGGTAAGCTCCTGGGTTTCATTGTCAGTGGAAAAGGTATTGAAGTGGATCCTGCAAAAGTGAAAGCTATACGAGAGATGCCAGCTCCCCGTACTGAGAAGGAGGTTAGAGGTTTCTTGGGACGATTGAATTACATTGCAAGATTTATCTCCCAATTAACTACCATCTGTGAGCCAATCTTCAAGTTGTTGAAGAAAGATCAGGTGATGGAATGGAATGATGAGTGCCAGACTGCCTTTGATGAAATCAAGAGATATCTGCTAGAACCTCCAATTTTGATGCCACCAGTTGACGGAAGACCCTTGATTATGTACTTAACAGTGTTAGACAACTCAATGGGGTGTGTGTTGGGGCAACATGACGAGTCTGGTCGAAAAGAGCAGGCAATATACTACCTTAGCAAAAAGTTTACCGACTGTGAAACAAGATACTCACTGCTCGAGAAAACTTGCTGCGCTTTGGCATGGGATGCTCGCCGACTAAGACAGTATATGTTGACCCATACTACCTTGTTGATTTCAAAGATGGATCCAATCAAGTACATATTTGAGAAACCTGCTCTCTCCGGAAGAATTGCAAGATGGCAAATGATCTTGACAGAGTATGATATACAGTATACTACTCAAAAGGCCATTAAAGGAAGTGTTGTTGCTGATCATTTGGCTCATCAAGCAGTGGATGATTACCAGTCAATGAGTTTTGAGTTCCCTGATGAAGACATTATGATCATTACCAAAGAACCTGGACAATATGACGGACCTGAACAAGGATCCCGATGGACTATGGTTTTTGATGGTGCCTCCAATGCACTTGGTAATGGTGTTGGTGTTGTGATTAGTTCCCCTGAAGGTTGTCATACCCCGATTACTGCCAGACTTTGTTTCTATTGTACCAATAACATGGCTGAGTATGAGGCATGTATCCTGGGTATTAAAGCTGCTATTGATATGAAGATTCAGTTCCTTGATGTGTATGGAGATTCAGCCCTGGTAGTTAGTCAGATTAAAGGAGATTGGGATACCAAGCATGATAACCTCATTCCTTACAGAGAGCATGTGTTGTCTTTGATCCCACATTTTAAAGAGATTACCTTTGGACACATTCCACGAAGAGAGAATCAATTGGCAGATGCTTTGGCTACCATGGCATCCATGTTTGAGATCAGTTGGGATGATGAAGCTCCCAAGATTACTATTGATAGGTTTGAAAAGCCTGCATATTGCAATGAGATTGACACAGAAGGAGCAGAGGAGAAGCCTTGGTTCTATGAAGTAAAAAGATATCTTGAAGCTCAGGAGTTCCCTGAAGGGGCATCTGTCAAAGATAAGAAGTTTCTGAGAAGGTTTTCTGCTAAGTTCTTCTTGAGTAATGGGATTTTGTACAAGCGCAATCATGATTCAACTTTGCTTCGTTGTGTGGATAAGAAGGAAGCAACTGAGATTATGGAAGATATGCATGATGGGATCTTTGGCACTCATTCTAGTGGTCATACTATGGCGAAGAAGATATTGAGAGCAGGTTATTATTGGTCTACCATGGAAGCTGATTGCTATCAACACTCCAGAACTTGTCACAAGTGTCAAATTTATGCTGATAAAGTCCATGTACCTCCATCACCTTTGAATGTGTTGACTGCTCCTTGGCCATTTGCCATGTGGGGCATTGATATGATTGGTGAGATCAAGCCTACTGCTTCTAATGGACATCGTTTCATCCTGGTTGCCATCGATTACTTCACGAAGTGGGTGGAGGCAGCTTCATTTGCATCTGTTACTAAGAATGTTGTGGCTCGATTCATTAAGAATAATCTCATATGTAGATATGGCATCCCTGAAAGGATTATCACTGACAATGGCTCTAATTTGAACAACACTATGATTACTGATCTCTGCATGCAGTTCAAGATTAAGCATCACAACTCTTCTCCGTATCGTCCAAAGATGAATGGGGCAGTTGAAGCTGCTAATAAGAACATTAAGAAGATTGTACAGAAGATCACTGTTACTTACAAGGATTGGCATGAGATGTTACCGTTTGCTCTTCATGGTTATTGTACCACAATACGTACTTCAACAGGGGCAACCCCATTCTCCTTAGTTTATGGTATGGAAGCAGTTCTACCCATTGAAGTTCAGATTCCCTCTTTGAGAATTATGAAGGATGCTGGCTTGGATGAAGATGAGTGGATTCAGACCCGACTTGACCAGATAAATTTGATTGATGAGAAGAGGTTAGCAGCAGTTTGTCATGGCCAGATGTACCAGAAACGAATGATCAAAGCTTTTAACAAGAAGGTTAAGCCAAAGGTATATCAGGCTGGTGACTTGGTAATCAAGCGTATCATATTACCACAGGGTGATCCTAGGGGCAAGTGGACTCCAACATATGAGGGACCATTTGTAGTCAAGACAGTGTTCTCAGGAGGTGCCATGATACTTACTACTATGGATGGTGAAGACTTCCCACAGCCTGTAAACGCAGACATAGTTAAAAAATACTACGCATAAAAAGAGACCCGCTAGGTTGACAGGCCTAGGCAAAAATAAGGGCATCCCGGCAAACCAAAAGGGTTTGGGCAAAAATTAGGGATATATATAAAAAGATGTACACCCGGCAAGTCGAAAACCTGAAAAGGCGGCTTAGGCAAAAAAAGGGTATCCCGGTGGATAGAAAACCTGAAAGGGCAATCCAGGCAAAAGTTAGGGATTAAAGCGTATGACTATGTCTCGTTTGGATCACCCATAAAACTGCAACCAGTTGTACTACTTACTCAAGCTCGGACAGATAAAGCTCAATCCAATCATTTCCGTCCCAACAGCAGAAGATGAGATACTTGAAAATAATGGCAATAGTAGAATTGAAACTCAATAGGATCATTTCTCACATAGCTGATTTTTTCTGTTTTGTAAAAACTTTATGACAAAATCCTCTTACTAGGGTTTATGTCTCCTTGTACAAACTTACCCGTGTATGGGTCACTTTTTGATATAAATAAATCCCATCTTTTGAATCCAGATTTACTTTTACCCTATTTACATAAGCGAAACGTCCATTGGTTGTGTTTGAATGTATGTATGTGTTTGAATATGATTGATGTTTACAAGAAATGCATGTATTGCTTAATATGATTGATGTTTACCAGAAATGCATGAAAATGCAGTAATAGTATTTACTAAGGACGAACGAGGGAAGGATTTCAACGAAGCTTCGCCTGTTCATCTTTACAAGATAGTTACAAACCCTCAGTAGGACGAATCCATCTTCATAAAGTCTCATTTCCCCTGGAATTTATATCCATCTCTTTTATCCTCATACGGATATTCGGGAATTTACTTTCCAATAAGGGTACGACGAACGAAGACGGGATGCTATGTCTACCCTACTATCAAACGAAGACGAAGGTTATATATGCCTTGTTACCCCCAGCATACGGGAGGTTATGTATACCTTACTATCCCCAGCATGCGGGAGGTTATGTATACCTTACTATCCCCAACATACGGGAGGTCATCCATACCTTGTTATTCCCAGCATACGGAAAGTTATGTATAACATATTATCAAGCAAGACGGGAACGAGTTCTTCATATTCCTCAACAACGAATCGGGATTTATTTTCCCTGGCCAGCAGTTGTTATACGAAGACATCCATACGCCTCAGGCAACATCATATCATACATACATCATTTATATCATATCATAACATACATATCCATAAATACATAATACATTTACTTAGGCGCATCATACTATGCATGCATACCTATAACATAAACTAACACTCTCCTTGCAGGATAATTACAACAGAAACAACAGCATCAACAATTCACAACAGGTCAGAAATGATCCATACACTACTCAAGATGTCCTCGAATAGCAGGCAAACGGTCCGTAAAAAGATCCATTCCCTGGTTCAAGACATTTTTCAGAAGAACAAATCCTGACGTTCTTTTGACCCTTAAGAGCAAATCCTGACGCTCTTTTGGCCCATTGTTCAAGATACTTTTTCAGAAGAACAAATCCTGACGTTCTTTTGATCCTTAAGAACAAATCCTGACGTTCTTTTGGCCCTTGGAGAGTAGGCAAACGGTCTGTACAAAGATCCATTCCCTAATCCAAAATATTTCCAGAAGAGATAATCATCACAAGATTTATTTCTACTGGTCCATCCAACAACTCAAATCATGTTGCATAAATAATTCAGAGACGGCTTATACAAAGACCTAGTACTGATATCCAGTATCAACATAAAGACATTATCATATTCTGATACTTTAGATGGCATCTTTAAGCCCATCACCAGTTCTTCCTGATGGCATCTCTAAGCCCATCTCCAGTTCTTCTAAGTGGCATCTTTAAGCCCAATCAAGCATATACAACCAAACATCAATATCATGCTATGCACTGGTGAGTGCAAATTTTTGGGCTTTTGTGTTCAATCCCCTTCAACCTTCCAGGTCACGACTGGCAAACATACCAATCTAACCCCTCAGGTTTCAGAAAATTGAACAGGGGCAGCTGTTGCACCCCAAAATTTGCCCTTACAATACAATACTTTGTGTTCTAAGAAGGTTCACAAGGTTCACAAGTTTCCCAACACTTTCAAGGCCTTCCCTGAGGTTCATGAAGTCTACAAGCTACTTTATGAAGGTTCACAAGGTTCACAAGTTTCTCAACATTTACAGGACCTTTCATGAGGTTCATGAAGTCTACAAGTTACTTCTTGAAGGTTCACAAGGTTCACAAGATTCACAATGCTTTCAATACCTTTCATGAGGTTCATGAAGTCTACAAGTTACTTCTTGAAGGTTCACAAGGTTCACAAGATTCACAATGCTTTCAATACCTTTAACGAGGTTCATGAAGTCCACAAGTCATTTCATGAAGGTTCACAAGGTTCACAAGGTTCACAAGCTTCACAATACCTCTCATGAGGTTCACAAGACATTGTATGATGGTTCACAAGGTTCACAAGGTTCACAATTGGTCAGAAGAGTTGACAATTCCCTCAGACAATGCACCTCCTAGGCAGTGCATCCAAAACTAGGGTTTTGACTTTAATCAGGCTAAATGGACTTCCAAGACCTCAAGTTAGCTTCATAACATCTTATATGTGTATAAGAACCCCCATGACAAGTTTCAAGACTTTTCTCAAAAGTTTGCTCAGTCAGATGATCAAATAAGTCAAAATCAGTCAATGCAGTTAAAAAGTCAAACTGAGGTCAACTGTGGTCAAATCAAAGTCAAACTTCATTATTTTTTGCCAACATCAAGTATATGAAGTAAAATTCATCATTTGATCAAGGGTTGATCATGATTCATCAAGGAGATTCCAGATCATCAAGAATCAGGAGTTTCTAAATTAGGGTTTCCTTAGTAAAAGTCAACTGAACTTTGACCAGCCATAACTTTCACATGCTTCATCACCAAGTCTCCACTCAAAGCTAATTTTGAAGGAAATTGAATTCTCTACAACTTTGTGTCTCACAAGCCAATCCCAAAAATGCTTCATTTGGAAGGTATGAGCTAAGACATTATAGGTCCTTCTGAAAGTCAACAAAAAGTCAACAACTTCAAAAGGGCATAACTTGAGATTGGAAAATGATATGGACCTGAAACCAATGGGGTTGTTTAGAGGACTCTTTAAGCTTTCCAAAATGTCCAAGAACACCCTCATAGCATTAAAATTGAGGGATATGTGCCCTTGCAAAGTTGGGAAATTTTGTGATGGTTTATGATGAAAATGGAGGTCTAGAACCAATTCTTTCCAAATGGGCTGGCCAAATTGTGATCCAATCCATACAATATCATCATGCACGACCCAAATGATTAAAAATCAGAATTTTTATTATTTTATTTTTATTTATTTTGATTTAATTCATAAAAAATCATTTTAAATAGAAATAAAATATGAAAATATGTTATTTAATGGAGATTTGGTTTCTAGAAGGTCTTCAATATTGATTGAAGTTGAAAGGGAAGGAAATCATGAGATTGATCCAAAAATAGCAAGCCTTCATGCACAAATATTTGACCTTTAAGACATGATCAATTTCAATCTTTTCAAATCAAAATTTCCACATGATCAATCAATGTTATGACCTAAATTCCATCTCCTATAAGTACTAAACATAATGCCATCATCAAGACACGAATTTTCTGCCTCTAAGGTAAGCTTCACAAATAAAAAAAACCATTCAAAACCTCCATTCGGATTCCTTCATACAAGGTGTTTTAAGGTAAAATAAGGACATAGACATGTTCCTTGATCATCCATGAAGCAAAACCATCACTCATATTCATCCCATACACGCCATATTGTTCAACCCGAGCCATACTTGTTCTTGCTTTTCCTTTTTTTGATTACATTAATTCACTGCATATTAATGGATTTTGCTTGCCTAATATTGTTTATAATGTTGTGTAGATCGTTTCTGGACAGAAAAATCAAAGGAACCGTGGCTAATTCATGAAACACCATTGTTAGGGTTTGGACCTAGGTTTAGGGGTTTCTAATTTAAGGAACATAAATGGATTCTAAAAACATATAATTAATCGCATGAATGTCTGGATCATATTGCTGTGTTTAATTTTGTGAAATTGTACAGTTTTGTTGCCCATTGATTTTCGTAGGTCTTGCTGGGATTTATTTTTCGCAGGAAATATCGTAGCTGGATTCGCAGCTAATTTTGCAGGTATGAGGTTGAAGAAGAAGCAGATGGCGCGTTCTGGGAAATTTGAATTGTGTTGTAAATATTTTTTGTTTTATGGTTGGTTTATTGTTACAAGCGTGTGGCTTGTCCCAGTGGAAAGGCTTGTGCATGTTGGACTATGGGACCTGAGTTCGAGTCTTGGTCTCGTACATTATTTTTTCTATTTTTTTCAGGTAACAAAGAGACTTAATATATTATATTATGTTGCCATCATATTACCAGGTGGGCTCTTCCAGCCAGGCGGTCATGCGTGTTTGCTTGTGTTCAAAGGTCCTGGGTTCAATCCTCCCCCAGGCCTTTTTGCTTTCTTTTATTTTCTGGATTTTCCAAGACAAGGCATAAAACAAAATTGACCCATTCTATTATCACCAAGGCATGGCTGGTCTGGTGGTACGTTTTGATGTTTGCAATCTGAGTGTCCTGGGTTCAAACCCAGCCAAGGTAAGTTCTTATTTTTATCACTTTTTTTTCTATTTTAATTTCTTTAATTAATTAGTTTATTTGTTTCTTATTATTAATAAAAAAAATAAATTATGTATTGTACATATATGTTCAAATATCTAAAATAACATTTTATTTTCTAAAGCTCTAAACTTTTATTTTTTTAATTCAAAAAATTATTTTCTTTATTATATATGTAAATATAATATATGCATATTATAAAAATGGTTTTGTATATTAAATTAAAAAACCCTAATTTTCAAAAACCTAATTTTCAAAACCCTAATTTATTTTCTAAATACTTATTAAAAATCTAATTTTTATTTTATAATTCTTGTACATGTTCATTTAACATAATTAATTTTAATAAATATAAATATAATCAAACTTTTCTTTATGTAATTATAAATTGTCTATAATCTAAATTTTTATTCTTTTAATATATATATATATATGTTTAAAAATAATTAAATTTTTTATATTTAGAATTAATAAATTGCATGTAATTTTAAAGTTTTGTAATTAAATTGTTTATATTTTCTTAATAATGTCTAATTCTTATTTGCTATTTTATTTTGTTCACTAATCCATTATTATTATTTCACTAACTTTATTTATTTTTTATTATTTACTAACCTTACTTAATTATTTTTATTATTATTATTACTAACTTTTGCTTATTATTATTTCACTAATATTATTTAATTTTTAATTATTATTATTACTAACCCCTATTTATTTATTATTGCTTATTTATTTATTTTTTGCTTATTATTTTTGCTTTTATATTTTGCTATTTATTTTTAATTTGCTTATTATTATAATTATGTAATTGCTCCTTGGTGTAAATTTTGTAATATTTTGTAATATTTAATTTTTATGCTATGGTTAGTAATTTAGGGAGTGCAAATATGTATTCTATTTAAAATAAATTTAGATCACTTTAATTGTAAGATAAATAATATTGAACACTCACACACGTAAGTCGATTTTTAATCGCCATCCAACACTTTCTAAGGCTATCCCTCAATGTTGCCTAATCATAAGGTCAAGTGGGGTGTATAAAGCAAGTCCCTTAAAAGAAAAATCATCAAGTCCCACATGGTTGCCTTTAAAGATCAAGTCCCTTTTTCGAATAATGATGATAGTCCCTCCTAAATGCTTAATACACCCCACAGTTGCCTACATAAACAGATGACCCTCACTTGTCCCTTACATCCAAGGTAATGACTACCTATTCCTTAATAATAGGGATAGTCTTACCACTTAAAGGATAAAGAACAGAAAAGACTTAAACTTTAGGGTAGGTACCTCCTAGTTGCTTGCTCACTTCATTCCAAATTTTCAAACACTTAACAAATTTCAAACAAATTTTCAAACACAAGTTTTTACGCATCCGTACATGGATCATTATTAACTCATATGAAAATTTTCTATTCACACACTACACCTTTTTCAAAAACAATTCAAAAGTGAGCTAAGTAACTAAGAGCCCATGGATAACCATGGATGTAAAGGGTGCTAACACCTTCCCTTTACATAACCTACCCCTCGGACCCAAAAATATCTCTTAAGGTCTTTCCTGTTCTTTTATACCCTTTCCTTTTGGATAAAATAAAAGTCGGTGGCGACTCTTGCTATCCGCAACATAACTAAAGTCAGTTCTCCCACCGTGTTACAGATAGCCAAAACAACATGACCAACCTCGGAAAGACTTGAAGAAGAGAATTCCATTCTCGAATGACAACTCAAAATAAGATCCTCGAATCTAACACGAAACCATACTCGAATGGAATCAAAAGAGAAAACCATCCTTAGATGATAACTCAAATAAACGTTCTTCACAAGGGAACAAGCCAAACGACTCGACTAAGGAACAAAATGGGACACCATAAAGATTTACAAATCTTCACACCTGTATATGGTCGAAAAGAGACTGTTGAGGAATGAAGTGAAAAAACTCTTGGGGACGCCACCGTTTCATTTAGGAATTATTCAAACTTCTGGTGTGTGGAACCAACACTGTCTTATGCTTCTTATGCATGTTTGAATTTTACCATGGCGTAATGCTCTATAAAGATATAAATGCTATACTTTAGAGGATTCAATGTGATGATGATCACTAAA
The DNA here is from genome assembly GCA_963966055.1 of Lathyrus aphaca. Classification (NCBI taxonomy): domain Eukaryota; kingdom Viridiplantae; phylum Streptophyta; class Magnoliopsida; order Fabales; family Fabaceae; genus Lathyrus; species Lathyrus aphaca. The sequence continues at coordinate 17,179,690 of OZ014525.1, forward strand.
TGCAAATGCAAAATGATCTCCAGGTGAGGAGATGACAGGTATCCTTGGCAACTTTACTAGGGAGGGAAATCACTGATCTAATTTTATGAATCTCTGTGGGGGAATAACATCTATGTTGGTGAGGATGCTAATGATACATAGTCCCTGAACTGCCACAACTGTAAAAAAAAAATTGACTTTGAGAAGTTGAAGAATGCTGACCCTGCTGGAGAAAGTCTTGACTGGCCTGAACTTAATTGGGAGGTACGCCACCCGTAGAACTCTGTTGGGGAAGTGATAACCTTCTGACCTGGATGAGGAATATGGTTTGTTGATACTAAGCCAAGGGAGAATTCTGCTGGAGAATAAGGAACCTCGTATACTGCTGGGGGACAAGAAAACTCTCATGAAAAACATCTCTTTGTTGAAGGAAGTCTCTCTGTTCAGAAATATCAACCTTTTGTTGTCCTACTGGGGAAGATTTCAGTTTTCGACTCTATTGGGGATGATAGAGAACATCAATGAGAATGCTTCATACAGAAGATAAGAGTTTTAAGTCGTCTCTTACTGGGGATAAGAGATGTAAAACGTCTCATGATGGGGATGAGAAATAAAACATCTTTTAATAACGATACCCTATGCTCGGGGAACACCAACCCCCTTATTGTTCTGTTAGAGAAAAGTAATTCGATGTGACCTGCTAAGGAGTCATGATCAATGAAACTCGTTGAAGAAAAAGCTCATTGATGTCGCGTGCTGGCAATGGCTTCAATTCACTTTGTACCTGCAGATTAGAGAATTCAACTGATAGTTCCTGCAAAAGAGAAATTTAGACAAGCATGCGTGCCCCAGGTTCATGGTCTGAATTCACCACCCCTGTCACTCAGCAATTAAGACATATGTCAAATTTTTTATTCTCAGGCATGTATTATAAAACATCAATGTCTTCACAATGCAATATCTATCACAATTTTTGGACGTTTTTGCAATCAACAATGGTATATGAAAACAAAAATAAATGAAAGTTTAGTTGAATGAAAATGCATTTTATTGATCGAAAAGTGGCCATGAATAGGCGTTACACCAGGTAGTAATCCCTAGAAAGAGAAAATTGCACAAAAGGAAAATAACTTATCCTAATGGCAATGTGAAATTGGATCTCATCAAGTTCTAACCCCGCTATGACCCGTATGTCCTCGAGACTCTCCGTATACTTCGCTTTTTGAGGAAGATGATTAGACTGATTCTTAACCCTCAAATTATCCATGATTGTAGATGATGAATCATAGATCACACATATCGCAGTTGTTCATTTCAATCCCTCTTTTGCATGGATCACCATTTCGGGTTTTCAATCCACTGGGATACCCTTTTTTTCCTGAGTTGTCCAATATGGCTTTTCAACTCAGCGAGTATACATTTTTTTGTTTATTTCCCTAACTTTTTCCCGAGCCTTTTATTCTGTTTTTGGCTCGCTGGGATGCCTGGGCTCTTTATTCTGTTTTTGTCAAGCAGGTATCTTTTATACGAAGTAAATTTTAACTGCGTCTGTGTTGACAGGGGATGGAAAGTATTTTTCATCCATGGTTGTTAGCATTAGATCTCCTCCCGAGAAAACCCATTTAACCACGAATGGACCTTCATAATTGGGAGTCCACTTGCCCCTATGATCTGTTTGATCAGAAAGGATCTGTTTTAACACTAATTCACCAGGTATGTAACATCGAGGTCATACCTTCTGATCGAACGCCCGTTTCATTATCCGCTTATACAATTGTCCATGGCATACAACTACTAAATGTTTCTCCTCGATGAGGCTCAACTGGTTGAATCTAGACTGAAGCCATTCAACTTCATCAAGCTTAATATTCATCATTATCCTCAAGGAGGGAATATCAACTTAAACTGGTAGGGCTGCCTCCATACCATACACTAGTAAGCATGAGGTTCGATCTTACAATAGTCAATGGAAACCAGAATGAAGCGATGACCATTTGAAGCGGTAGGTTCGATCTTTTTTATCACGTTGATACCCCACATGGCAAAGGGCCAAGGAGAAAACATGACACTCAATGTATTGGGAGACACATGCACCTTATCAGCCTAGATTTGGAACTTATGGCGTTTGCAGGAGTATTTGCAGCAATCAGATTTCATGTTTATCCAATAATACCCCGACCTCAAAAGTTTCTTCGCCATGGCATGTCCTCCAACATGGGTACCGAAGGATCCTTCGTGAACTTCCTGAATTAACATGTCTGCTTCGTATCTATCCACGCATCTGAGCAGAACCATATCGAAGTTCCTTTTGTATATCACATCATCCCGATTCAAGAAGAACCATCTATCCAACCTCCTCAAGGTCTTATTATCTTTGTTGGATGCCTCTTTCGGGTATTCCTGACATTTTAGGAATCGTTTGATATTGTAGTACCGTGGCTTATCGTCATCGGTAACATCAACTGCAAACACACAAGCGAGCCTTTCGAGACGAGACACCATGATTCTGGGCACATAGTTCCATTGTTGGACTTTAATCATGGAGGAAAAGGTTTCTAGGACATCAACGAATTTATTCATGTTACGAGGCACATAATGAAGCTTTACCATCGTGAAAAATGTCAACAACCTCCTTGTGTAGTCCCTGTATGGAATCAAATGTGGCTGATGAACAAGCTACTTTCCGTTAACTTGACTTATGACCAAATTTGAATCACCGAAGATATCTAGGGTCTTAATTCATAAATTAATTTCCTCCTCAATTCCCATTATGTATGCTTCATATTCTGCCTCATTGTAGGTGCATTCAAATGTCAAACGGGCAGTGAAGGGCATGTGAACTCCTTCTGGTGTGATAATGACGACACCAACTCCGCTGCCATTCATGTTAACAGCCCCATCGAACATTAAAATCCATTTGGATTCAGGGTTGGCCCCTCCTCCGGGAGTGGCTCTTTACAATCTTTCGATTTGAGGAACATGATGTCGTCATCAGGGAAGTCAACCTTCATTGGTTGATAGTAATCAATTGGTTGTTGGGCCAGGTAGTCTGACAATATGATTCCCTTGATGGATTTCTGGGAAGTATACTAGATTTCGTATTCAGTCAAGACCATATGCCAACAGGCAACTATTCTAGTTAAAGTTGGTTTCTCGAAGATGTACTTGACAAGATCCATCTTAAAAATCAATAAGGTCGTGTGAGTAACCATGTATTGCCTCAATCGCTTAGTAGCCTATGCCAGTGCGTAACATGTCTTCTCGAGCAGCGAGTATTTGGACTCAGTCTGTGAACTTCTTGTTCAGGTAGTAGATGGCGTGCTCTTTCCTACCTTTCTCGTCATACTGACCAAGAACGCAACCTATTGACCCTTCAAGTACTATAAGATACATAATTAACGGTTTCCCCGAGACTGGAGGCATGAGGATTGAAGGTTCTTGTAAATACTCTTTTATTATGTCGAAAGCCATTTAACAGTCATTGTTCCAACTAACAACCTGATTCTTTCTCAAGAGCTTGAATATTGGTTCGCACATAGCTGTTATGTGAGATATGAACCATGCAATGTAGTTCAATCTTCCTAAGAAGCCATGCACTTCTTTTTCAGTTTTAGGCTCAGACATTTCTTGAATTTCTTTCACCTTTGTAGGATCAACCTCAATCCCCTTTTCGCTTACTATGAAACCCATCAGTTTACCAGAGCGTAATCTGAAGGTACATTTATTTGGATTCAACCTTTGTCTGAACTTTCATAGCATGTTAAACAACTTAGCTAAGTTGACCAGGTGCTCTTCCTCTGTTTGTGGCTTTGCAATCATCTCATCAGCATAAAATTCAATAATATGATGAATCATATTATGAAAGAGAGATATCATTGCCTGTTGGTAAGTTTCTCCAGCATTCTTTAGACCGAACGACATCACTTTATAACAGAAAGTTCCCTAAGGGGTGATGAATGTAGTTTTATCCATATCTTCTGGCGACATTTTGATTTGGTTGTAGCCCGAAAAGCCATCCATGAAGGAAAACACCGAATATTGAGTTGTATTGTCGACCAACACATCAATGTGAGGCAATGGGAAATCGTCCCTGGGACTAACTCTGTTCAAATCTCGGTAGTCAACACACATTTGAACTTTTCCATCCTTCGTCGGTACCGGAACGATGTTGGAAACCCATGTTGGATAACTCGTAACAGCCAAAAACCCAACATCAAAGTGTTTTTGAACCTCTTCCTTGATCTTTATTGCCATATCAGGTCGATTTCTATGCAGTTTATGTTTCAATGGAGGGCAGTCTTCTCAGAGAGGTAGTCTGTGTACTACAATATCAGTGTCAAGTCCTGGCATGTCTTGGTAAGACCAGGTGAAGACATCAATGTATTCAAGGAGCAAGGCAATCAATCTGCCATTCACGAATTCTTCTAATGCAGCCCCGATCTTAACCTCTTTCTTTGCCTCGTCGGTACCCAGATTTACAATCTCAATAACCTTTTCATGCGGCTAAATCACCCTCTCCTCTTACTTTAACAATCTGGCTAACTCTTCGGGAAATTCACAATCTTCTTCACCTTCCTCATCTACTTGGTAAATCGGATTGTCAAAGTAATAACAAGTCATAGTAAGATTTTCATCGATAAGACCCAATAGGGTGCATCCACATGAATTATAATTCATGCTTAGAAAGAGCGTGAGAAAAATGAAAAAATGTACATTGCCATTTATTGTCAGAAAATAAAAATGAAAGACAGGGAACACCATGAATGAATGAAAAAATCGTCCATTTTATTGATGATTAAACATTGCAAATTGAAACAAAGAAGCTCTTATAATGAGCTATTACACCTTGGGTGAGTTATAGTGCTTTCACACAAGAATAAGAACACAAGACAATTACTCTTGATACTATATAACAATGATGATATCTTCAGACGACCAGTTGTTGAGCTCCACTCCTAGGACACTCGGTTTGATCCAATCGTCAATTTCACAGTCGCTATCAATTACATCTTCTTTAATGGCGCAGATATGGTTGTGATCCATCAATCCAACACTGGAAAAAGTAATTAGGCCTTTACGACCTCTGGCATGTTGTGTTGTTGTTGCTTGAGCTGGGTTATAACCAATTCCAAGCATATCTTCCTTTTTGGGGACCTCGATCATCTTGCCTCAGCCTTCATTGTTTCCTGATTCAATCACCTTGAGAGCTTGTTTGTAGGATGCAATGGATAAACCCTTCTTCTTCTCCTTAGAAATGGATGCTGATGATGACGCTACTTCAGTTGTGACTGGCTCAAATGCTTGGCATGAAGTCTCGTATATCTCGCCATCCATCTCCACGTACTTGAAGGAAGAGAGATGACTTATACAAATTTCTTTTTCTCCACATACTGTGACAATCTGTCCGCCCATGACGAACTTCAACTTCTAATGTAGAGTAGAAGATATTGCTCCAGCCGCATGAATCTAAGTACGTCCCAGCAGACAACTATAAGCAGACTGGATATCCATTATGTAGAATGTCGTGTTAAAAACTCGAGGACCCACCTTGATCAGTAATTCTAACTCTCCAAAAATGGACCTCTTTGAACCATCGAACGCTCTGACTACCAAATCACTAGGCCGGAGTATCACTCTATCATAGTCCAGTTTAATCAAGGCCTTTTTCGGGAGCATGTTCAATGATGACCTCATATCGACGAGTACATGGGAAAGCACAACCCCTTTACACTCCATTGAAATGTGCAAAGCTCTATTGTGATTGAGCCCTTCTGTAGTCAGATCAAAATCTATAAATCCTAACTTGTGGATGGCATTTACGCCAACGACCGTCTCAAGCTAATTCACATATATCTCTTGCGGAACATATGAGTTATTCAAGATTCTCAACAAAGCATTTATGTGGGATTCCGAGCACATTATCAAGGACAAAATAGAGATTTTGGAAGGAGTCTATTGAAGATGGTCGACTATCTTGTAGTCACTTTTCTTGATGATTCCCAAGAATTATTCGGTTTCCTTATCAAAATTAATGTCTGGGTCAGGAGTAGAACCGTCATCAGTCACATCTTGTTTACCCTTAGCCTTAGCTTGGGCTTCTGCATTGTCATTTGGTGGTGCCCCGGTATTCCTTAGTGTTTTTGGTGCAAACAACCTTTCGCTTCTTATAAATCCTCTAACACCCACATTTTCAACCTGATGTTGTACTGTCTCAGAAGTACTTACATCTTGTCTTTGGCCGTTACAATAGACTTCTGCCCTGTAATGCCACTGGACATTTTTCTCACTTTGGTATGGCACATGCCCTGAAGTAGTAAACAAGACAGGTGTTGGCCTTGCCGACACTGGAATTTTAACTGGGGTGAAGTAGATAGTCAGCATAGATATCCCGTCTTCCTCAATAATAATTCGATCGAACTGTATACTTCCCTCATCAATCAGTTTTTGGATACTCGTCTTCAATCTTTCACATTCTGTAGTAAATTCTTCACACTCTTGACAAACCTCCCCGCAACCCGGGAATTGACCCTTCTTCGCCAAACAATTATTTACTGCTAACAATGGGGTTTTCAGGGAATTGACATCACAAATCAAGTTTAATATGTCGTTGTCTTCCACTGCCCCTACTGACTTCCTGTGCGGAGGCATGGGATTTCGCAGAACATTCAGAGTGGGAGCAAAATCGATAGCCTTTGAATCTAACATATCCTAGATCAGGTTTATAAGGGTTTTACAGTTCTCTATGGTGTGACCTGGAGCTCCATAATTAAACTCACAATGGGCGTTGGCATCATAACCCTCTGGGATCTATCTAGGCTTTGACAGTTGTAAAGTTCGGAGCTGGACCATCTGTAGTTTTAGAAGATTCTGCAATAGTTGTGAATATGACATTGGTAGTGTTTCAAATTGTTTATCTCTCGGTCTTGGTAGGTAGTACGATCTAGGAGTTCTTTTCTGTTGGAAATTTTGTTGACGTTGTTGTTGTTGTTGTTAATGTGGTGCAGGTGGATTAGTTGCAGTTGGAATAGTGGCAACTGAAACCTGATAATAAGGATTCTGATTCATTATCTTTCTTTGGGAATATACAGTCCATGCTTCCCCATCCCTTCTCTTTTGTCTGTTTGAAAACGACTTCTTGGTTCCGGACGTAGAAGCATCGTTATTCTGGATTTTACCTTGCTTCATCCAGTTCTTGACCCTCTCTCTTGTCAATATGATGTCAGAGAAACCACTTGATGAACACCCCGCAAGGTTCTCCATGAAATACCCCGAAAAGGTAACCATGGCCAAGTTTACCATCTCTCTCTCGAGCAGAGGTGGTTGAACTCTTGCAGCTATGTCGCGCCACCTTTGCGCATACTCCTTAAAGCTCTCAAAATTATTATGTGACAGAATTTGCAACTGAGTCCTGCCAGGGGCCATATCAATGTTGTATGACAAATCATATACTGGCGAAGACGTTTAGCTGCCCAAGCTAGATCGCAACAAGTTATTTTGAGCATCGTGTACCGAATTTCGCAACCGATAAATTTCTTGCTAAGATAATAAATAACATACTTTTTTCTTTTCATTTCATCTTACTGGCCAAGTACACATCCTATGGAGTCTTCCAAAATGGTGAGGTACATGATCAATGGCATGCCTTCATCTGGAGGATACAAAATTGGTGGCTTCAACAAGTATTTTTTGATCTTCTCAAAGGCTTCCTCGCAGTCTTTCGTCCAGTCATGACTTTGATTCTTTCAGAGAAGTTTGAATATTGGTGCGCATGTCACGGTCATTAGGGATATAAACCTTGAGATGTAATTGAGCGTCCCAGGATTTCTTGTACTTGTTTCACCATTTTCGGAGCAGACATTTCTTGAATAGCCCTGACTTTGTCAGGATCGACTTTGATTCCTTTCTGACTAATGATGAATCCCAGGAGCTTTCATGATCAAACACCAAATGTGCACTTTTTAGGATTCAATCGTAGTTGATATTTTCTCAGACATTGGAACAATTTGTGCAAATGTTCAACATATTCCTCTTTGATCTTCGACTTGGCGATCATGTCGTCGACGTACACTTCGATCTCTTTATGTATCATGTCATGAAAGAGAGTTGTCATTTCCCTTTGATAGGTAGCGCCAACGTTCATTAATTCGAACGGCATTACTCTGTAACAGAAAATGCCCATGGTGTAATGAAAGATGTTTTCTTCATGTGTTTAGGTGCCATTTTTATCTAGTTATAGCCTGAAAGTCCATCCATGAAGGAAAATACTTTGTACTTTTGTTGTGATGTCTAAGAGCATATCGATGTATGGTAAAGGGAAGTCGTCCTTTGGACTTGCTTTGTTTATATTATTGTAGCCTACACACATTCAGACTTTTCTGTCCTTCTTTGGTGCTTGCACAATGTTTGCCAACCATTGAGGATAAACTGAAGTGGCGAGAAATCCAACATCGATTTACTTCTGTACCTCTTCCTTGATTTTTATAGCCATGTTCTGATGAGTTCTTCTCAATCTTTGCTTGACTGGAGAGCATTCTGGCTTCAATAGTAAATGATGTTCCACGATGTTGGCATTTAACCCTGGAATGTCCTGATAGGACCAAGCAAATACATCGGGAAATTCTTTGAGTAGTGAGATCGAGCTTTTCCTTTCAGCCGAGCTGAGTAGTGCGCCGATCTTGACTTCCTTTCTTTTTTGTTCCGAACCTAAATTGACCGTTTCCAACGGTTCTTTGTAAGGTTGAATGGAATTATCCTCGTGTCAGAGCAGTCTGGAGATCTCTTCTGGGATTTGTTCATCATCTTTCTCTTCAACTTCGAATACCGGGAACTCAAAGTCGGGAAAAGGAATTGGATCATGTGTTTCAATGGGGTTTAAAATAATTAATATGTGCGATGATGATATCGAGAAAACACATTTAGAGAATGCAAAAAGAAATTTTATGCATATTAGTTTTAAAAAACGTTTGTTTTTTTGGTTGTTTTTAGGGATTACCATTTTCTGAAAAAACGAAAAAGAGAAAACATCAATAAGTGTGGAAGTACATAATGAAATTTTATTTATGATTTTTCGATTCTAGAAATACACATCCCTATAAAACAAAGCTCTGTCACTTTGGGCTAAGTTAAGACGATAATTTACAACAAGTAAGCCCTATAAAACATTCATTGTCATCCAGGCGAGATGAAAGCTCAAAATAAAACTAAGCATTTACTTTGGAATGTGAACAATGTTTCAGACGTCGACAGAGACCCAATCACTCCGTTGGAGATGCAAAAGTTTGGAACTTATCTTCTTGGAGTAGCTTGTGTAATGACATTAGTTTCTGGTGAAGGAGGATCCGTAAAGTCTTCCTTGCATGCAACTTGATCGTGTGAGAAATTTTCAGTTGTTTCTTCATCGATGCTCTCAGGAGAGTCTTCCCATCCAGTTGATTAGATGTCTTTGATATCGATGCGAGAACTTGCGGGAGTAATGTACTTTATGAGATAATCGTATTTCCACTTGGTTATCCCAAGGTGTCCCATGTTTATGTGGGAGTTGAGGAGTCATCTTTAGTAATGGCATTCACTTCTGGTGGTGTAAAGTTGAGGAAGTATTGTCCTGTAATCCTTGCATATTCATCGAGATAATGTTGCATGTCACTCGGATTTCCCTGATAAGATTTCCATATGGGTAAATCGTCCATTAAGTCTTCGAATATACAATCAAAGTTATCTGTCATTGGAGTGTATTCCAATGAGTTATGAGGAGCAGCAAGTACTTCAGAGATTTCTTTGTCCTCTGTTTCTGGGATGTACTTGGAAATGGATATTGGCAATTCGAATGGCTTGCGCGCTTCTTCCTGAGAAATGTATCCTTCCTTATTAAAGTATGTTTTCCATTCATCATCGGGATCTTCGGAGCCTTCCGAATTATTTTCCTCGATGGTATGAGCCTCTTGAGAGATTGGGTGAAGAAAACCTCCATTGTGGAAAACTTTTAATCGTAACAAAGTTTCCATCCTTTGATGTAGGTTTTGTTGCTGCTGAAGAACAACCAAGACCTTTTCTGGATTCATTGCTGACAAGAATTACAACTTAACCCCAACTTTTGATATAGCTGCTTTCCAAGGCTTGAAGAGCATCTTTGTAGGAAGTGATTGAATTTCCTATTTCCAAATGATCCTCGTTGCTTACATAGAGGCTTGGAACTGAGTTCCAACGACATCTTCTGGTTCCAAATATGAGAATGAAGATACGTTGCTAACAATCTGGGCTCTTTCCTAGAAAACTATTACCAATTTGTTATTCTTTACAAACTTCAATTTTTGATTAAGTGTGGAGTTCACTGCCCCAACTTCATGAATCCATGATCGGCCAAGTAATAAACTATACTCTACACGGATGTCCATGACTTGAAATGTAATTTGGAAGGTGTGAGTTCCAATGGTTATGGGAAGATCCACTTCGCCGATAATTGTTTTTCGAGATCCGTCAAATGCTTTGACTACGACCTCAATTTTTCTCATAGGAGGACCTTGAATAGTCAGTCTTGTGAGAGTGGACCTTGGAATTATGTTCAAAAATGAACACGTATCTACAAGTACGCTGGCTAGAGCATCGTCATCGTAGTTGATAGTAATGTTAAATGTTATATTGGAATTCCTGCTTTCTTCGGGAATGCCATTATCATTAAATCCCAAATTATGGAAATTAGTGATACTATAAACAATATCATCAAATTGGTTCACGGTTATGTATGGTTCTACAAAGGCTTGCTCCATAACCCTTTGTAATGCTTCTCAGTGAACTTCTAAGCTGAGCAAAAGAGGCATCACTGAAATTCTCGAAGGAGTTTGTAGTAATTAATCCATAATGTTATACTCGCTTATATGGATGAGCCTAAGGATTTAATCTTTATCCTTTGTTGCAGGATCTGGATTACTTGTCTGACCCATTGGCGGGTCGATGACCTCATCTTGAGGTTCCTTTCCCTTCGCAGTTTCTTCAACTCCTCGGTTGAATATTCATCCACTTCTAGTGACTCCACTGATATCAGCGACACTGACAAGAGATGGCATGGGTACTTCTTTCCCTCCTTCCATGATTGTTAGTCTGTACTTATACATAATTTATTTCTCCGAAGCATAGGCACCGAGCCTGGAAAATAGATGACCAAAGGGGTTAGACGAGCCTCTCAAATGTCGAAAGTAACCTCTATCGGTGTTGGCTTGTGAATTTTTCTGCTGTCAAAGGGAACTTCCAAGCATTTCTTTTCTTTGACTAAAAGGATTATATTGAGAACTCTTCGTCGGTTTCACAATCCATAAGTTCAACTACTGGAACTTCCTGTATCATGTTGATCTGATGTGACTCTTGCAGACGAGTAACACCTTGTTCCATTTGATCTCGAAGATCCATGCGAATTATGATACATCCTCGTTTATCCATTGAGTAGACCTCACATTTTTCATAACTGTGAGATGGAAAAAGATCGTACCCACTTTGTATATGATGCATCTTAGAAATCAAATTTTGAGTTCTTTTTTTTTCCGATTTTTTTTAAACATTCTAAAGATGTCTAAAAAATAATCATTTAAAAATACACATTGGTTTAACAGGAGGGACTAAAACTACGAGCATAATAATTTTATAGGGATTAAAATATATTATTTTTTTAATATGGACTAAAAATGAAAATTGAGATATTTAGATTGACTAAAACCATATTTAACCCAAAATAAAATTTGTTAATTTTCTCCTTTATTAAAGAAAGAACTGATTGAACAAACTGTTACAAAGTATCATACATAAATTTTTATTGAACTAAAACAAGTTACATACATGGTACATTATTCAAATGCTGGAAAGAAAGTTTAAAACTCTTAAGATCTCTTTGCTGTAACTTCAGTTTCTTGATGATCTATTTTATGTCTCTTGAGCGAGACTTCTTCCAGATCTTCAGTTCTTTTCCAGGTGTAGAAGGTTCTGGTGTTGGCTTGCATAGGTAAATGTTTCTACTTCTCTGTGATGTGGTATTTAAGTACCTCAATGAGGTCATCCTTTTCTTTCAGGAGACTCTGAATTTTGACATTCTTTAGACTGAGAATCTGATATTTGTTTTTCCAGGGGTCTCTTTCCCTCTGCATTTTGTTGAAAGTTATCTGAAGCTTCTCTGTATCATTCATGAAGTAGATAACAATTTTCTTCAGTGGAAGCACCCCTTGTCAAGGGTAAGGCATCCTCAGTTTCAATGCTTTGGCTTGTACCCATTGAAGGTAATGATTCAAAGAGATACAGTTTGGTTTTACCAGAGGTTTTATTCCTTTCTTGTAAACATGTTTTCAAGCATGCATAATTTCTCCTCTGATAGTCTTGTGCTCTTCTCCTTCCTCGAAGAAAAGTCCTTCATTCTGAGCATTAACGGGTATATCTCTTATCAGATACCCCATCTTACATCGAACTAACTTTGGGTGATAATTAATTCATACCTTGGTACCAATGAGAGGTACATTAGGGAAATTACCATAACTGGTGATGATCATGATTCTGTCGTAGACTGGATTGAACCAACTGATGTTTGAATTGGTCAAAGACACGATCTTTTGAGACCAGTGCATTCCACTTTTTAGTTTTCCAAAATGTTGATGACTTGGGTAAGTGGGAAATGAACCATTTGTAAATAAGTGGTACACAACAAGTAATCATTCCTCCGCCGCGTAAATTCCTCAGGAGAACTGAGTGGATAGCATCTGCGAGCAGCGTAGGAACTGAATTTCTGATGAGAAAGATCTTTATCGTATTGATGTCGACAAAGTTTTCTACATTGGGAAATAAGAAAACCCCATAGATGAGTAATGCGAAGATGAGTTCGAATGCAACAATACTTCCGATACTGGAAAAATATAGTGCTCTCTCAATCAGAAATTTGGAGGTAGACCATCGATTCCTCCTTTGGTAGTTCAATGAGCTTTAACTTCTGACTCTTCTAAAGCAAGATTCTTGGCAATTGTTGATTCTCTCAGCATTCCTTCCAATCCGGAGAATGTTATTTTCTCATTAAAAGGGATTCCTATCAATTGAGAGTACTCTTCCAATGTTAGGAAGTGCTGATAATCTGGAAATGTGAAGCAGTGGTACACCGAGTCATAGAACTAGACCAGTGTAGGAAGAATACCTTCTACCATGCTGAATTTTAGTAGGGACAAAAGTTCTCCAAACTTTACCCTAAATTATTCCTTATCAGTGACAAGCTTTCCTAACTTTCTTTGATCATCCAATCTCGGACTCTTGAATGTAAACTTATGGATTTTCCGTCGCCCAAAGTCCATTTTTGAAAAACTGATAATATGAAACAGACGTTCGTTGTAATGCCATGTTTTTATTTTGATTAGTATTTGTGAATAATTGTGAATTGTTATGATCGACTGTGTTTTTATTGTGCGTTCATTTGGTTTGGTGTTTCGCAGTGAAGGATAATGGCTTTAAGAGGTGAGCCTTGGGGGTGTATGACTAATAACGTAGAGATTGGTGGTGTGGGGAGTAAGACTAATTAGATTATTTTAGTTAGTGATCATTTAATTATAATAATAGTTGGATATTGATTTAATTAATTATGTGATGGAAAAATATTATTATTGTTATTATTTTATTAGTTAGATAAATAATAATAATATAATAATAATGTAATAATAATAATATAATAATATAATAATAATATAATAATATAATAATAATAATAATAATAATAATAATAATAATAATAATAATAATAATGATGTGAATATATGAAGGGCTTACTGGTAATTTAAAGTAAGTGAGTAAGGGCTTAAGTGGAAGTTCATAGAAAGTGACTAAGGGTTATATTAGGAAAAGAAGAAAATTAGAGAGAAGAGGATCATTTGGAATCGATCGTGAAAAAGAAAAGAAAAGAACGGAAGAGAAAAAGTGGAAGAGCCAGGGCAGGAGGAAGGAAGAGGGATAACCCATTGAAGATAAAGAAAACTCATCACTATAAGGTAAGAGTGAGATTTCTTTAATCACTCAAGGGTTAGATGATGTAGGTATATGGATAGAAATCATTAGGTTGATGTCATGGATTGTTATTTTTGAGTTAATTGGGGTTGTTAGGAAGAATCTATAACTAAATGTTTGGAATTGACTAAATTGTTGTGTTTGAATTGTTGTGGATTATGTATGTGTGATCGATAGGGGTTTTAATGACTTAAACTAGGATTATTGGGGTTAAAAATGCAGTTTAAGATTGTAGAATCATAGTGGGAGAAATGTTGTCATCGCATGAATTTTTGGTTAGTTTGCAGGACTCTCTTAGCGAGGTCCGCCTTGATAGCTTGATTTTGAAAACTTCGAAAATTCATAACTTTTGACTCGTAAGTTTGTTTGGGTCGTCGTTCGAATCCTTGGAAAGCTGACTTTATGTGAATTATTTTCAATGATAGATTCCCAACTATTTGACGCGCAATATATGTTTCCGTGTAGGTTCCTATGTGTTAAATTGTGAAATGTGGGAGTTAGTCATAGGAATGTGTGTTGTGGTTATTGCTTATGATGTTGTTTGATGTTGTTGTTGAGTTATTGTGGCATAAATTGTAAATGAATTAGTTGTTGCTTATATGGTAGTGTGATGATGTTGTTGAGTTGTTATGGTGTGCTATGTAGGAGGTATGTATTGGTGAGTTATATGCATGTTTAGTTGATATTTGATGTGATAAAGTGCAATGCATGATAAAATGGTGCAAAAATGTGTTGATGTTGTAGTTGCATAGCAATGTATGTTTTGATAAATGCATGTTGAGTGTTGACTGGTATAGTGTGGTGATGAAATGTTATATGTGTGCATTTAATTATTGTTGCATGATCTCATTGATGGTGCATTAACATGTGCATATGTTGTGGGATGGCGAGCCCGGATGGGGTATTATTGTCTATCCGAATTCCTTGATTGAATTGTTGTTGTTGGCGTGATTTGGTGCAATCACAATTGTTGGTGCAGTCATTAAATAGGGATCATATGTGACCATGAAACTAGGGTCATGAGTGTGATCATGAAATAGGGGTCATACTGGACCATGAAACAGGGGTTGAGATTTCCAATGGGAACTGGGATCATGAATTAGGGAATGTTGTTGGTACCACATGCATTAAGTCTGGTTAGGTCTCATTTGCATTCTCTTATTGGTTGTGTTGTGTGATGTCTTGTATGATTATCGATGATTGTCAGTATATAAGTTGAGGTGTGTGATTCTTGTTGAAAGTTAAGACATGGTGAAAATTTTGATGATGTATGCTTTGTATTTATATCATCTTCTCTTTCGTTGATTTAAGAATCTCGCCACTTTTGTTTGAATGTATCCTTTACGTAAGTAACGTGCAGGTAATCTGGAGTAGTGTAAAAGTTGCATTAGTAAAGACTATATGCTTCACTTTAGTTTGGAGTCTGCTCTGGTATGTAACATTGGGACTTGGGAACGCTTATGCATATCTTTAATAGTAATAGAATCCTTAGTTATTTATCATGCAAAAACTAGTTTGATTAAGTGAAACAATTATATTTTGTTGTCCAAACTAAATAATTTATGCTATGTAATAAAGATTTATTTTTGAATTAAATTTGCAATAATTATTATTATCTATTACATGTCTTATTTATGAGCAAGTTCATGTTGAAAGTAATACCCTTTTAATCCGAGTTGTTTCATTTTACTCTGACTTTTCGATTAAATTATTCGGGGGAATTTTTGGTGTTACATTTGTTCAGTTCTTTTAAAGGAGAAAAATAATGATGAAATTTTTTTGAAAAATGTTTTCTTTTGATGAATGCATGAATGCAACATACAAAAACACAATTAAAACATGGGTTCAAGGGTTCGGTGTCATGAGGCTAGAGCTCTACCGATTCTCAAATGTTTATACTACGGTAAAAGATTTTTGTACCTGTAGATCATGTAAGTCAAGGTCAAGGGGTAAATGTTTACTAAATCCTCAGTGTTATGAGTATCCAATTGGAAATCGTCGAGTTTTTGTGGAGTACGCTATAAACATCAATTTAACACTGGATACCTAGACTAATTCAGGGACTTTTGAGGTTTCACCTGATCGAGATTGGATTCCCAACAAGCTATCTCAATTATGCCCTACCTATCTTAAAGTGCACTCAAGCTCACCCAGATGTGGATTAATCGCATTCCTTTTTTTTTAGAAACTACCCCACAAGATATCATTTGAACGTATATTTTGCGGAAACATAAACATAAAGCAGTATAAAAGCAATATAAAAGTTGTATATATACATGTTCCTGAACCTAGGGTTTTTCTAACTAAAAAGGTTTAAAAGGAAATTCTATCTTAAAAAAGTAAGAAGATTCCCACAGACGGCGCCATTTTCATGTAGCTCGATTTTTGTGATCTTTAGTCACTATCACATTTTTTCTACTTTTTGATTTCTTATTTTTTCCTGGTGAAGCTGGTTATGGAAGGAAAAAGATATCTTAAACTCACCCGCTTTGCATACTGTTATTTAACAGATGCACACATGGTTTTGGGTTTTTCTTTAGCTTATTTCATCTTTGGTTTAGTGCAAATTTTTTTCTTTTTGATATTGATGGGGGTTTCATTATATGGGTCTGGGTATGATATGAATGTTGATTGATAGGGTAATGTTGATGTTTTTCTGTTTCTGTTATCATAATTTTCTGATGTTTTTTCTTAGGTTTAGAAACCTAATTGTTGTTTTTTGTTTGGTGTGCTTGCAAAGATATTACGACTTTTTGCCTATGTAACCCTAAAAAGAGAATTGAGAGACCAGAGCATCATAGTTCCTCCCAAAAGGTAGAGCTAGGCGGAAAAGGTTGATTTGTACCTGGTTAAAGCACATGATGTTTATGCTCAAATTTGTATTTGTGTCTTGATCAAAGCCCAAGATTGAAGCTGAAAAATTTGTTTGTTTCTTGATCAATGCCCGGGATTGAAGCTGAAAAAACAGTTGTTTGTAACTGATTGATTGTTTGGTTGCTTGAATTACATAGCTCAAGGCATAAGCTGAATGGGTATCGTGATTCACATAGCTCAAGAAAGGCTGAATGGGTACCCTGAATTATATAGCTCATGGAGGACTGAATGGTTGACCTGAATTGCATAGCTCAAGAAAGTTGAATGGGTTATCTTGATTTGCATATCTTAAGGAGGACTGGATGGTTCACCTAAATTACATAACTCAAGAAAGCTGAATGGGTTAACTTGATTTGCATAGCTCAAGAAAGGCTGGATGTTTAGCTTAGTTAAAATCCAAGACTATGATTGTTGTTGTGGGGAATTTGGCTTAATAAAAGTCCAGGACTAAGACTGCATTGTTGGGAATTTAGCTTAGTTATAGTCCAAGACTATGACTGTATTGATGTTGTTTAGCTTAGTTAAAGTCAAAGACTGTGACTGTTTTGTGAATTAGCTTAGTTAAAGTCCAAGACTATGATTGTATTTTGAGTGACTGTATAGTGTTTGATTGTATGTTCCTTGATTGAAGCCCAAGGTTTAAAGTAAAAGATGCTCATTAGAGATAATTTATCATCCCTAAGAGGGAAGATTTCGATTTATATGTGCCTTAATTGAAGCCCATAGTTGAAGCTAAAGGATGAAAACTGACTCTGAGGGAAATTTTTATCTGTGTCTTGATTTGAAAGCCCAGGTATGAAGCTTATTTGTGAAAGACTGACTCTTGGTTTATCTCTATCTTATATGAAGCCTAAGACGAGAGGCTGAAAAATTATTGGTAGATTGACTCTGTATGAAGAGTGTTTTGTCTGTTGGTTTGATAAATGTTTTGAAGGTCATCAGACATTCCTTTGTCTGGGGAGGATTTAATTGTACAAAGCCCAAGAGGAGGCTATCTTGGTCATCCATCAGGGAGATTGAGACTACTGTAGGGTGTTTGATTCTAAGGTCCGTTCCTATGCTTTTAGGAAGCCGAAGAGGGTCCTCGTGTTTAAGCTCAAAAGGAGGCTAATTTACCTGTATGAGGCGCATGAATCCTTGGATAAAGCCCAAGAGGAGGCTGGGGATGGTTTACAAAGAAGTACTTCACCGAGAAACTTCTTATCTTTGTAAGCCCTTAGTAAGTTGAAAAGATCCTAAGTGTTTTGAATGGTGTATCTGTTTGGATGAAGATAACCTAAATATATACAGATGAAATGCATGCAGACAAATAAAAGGTATCAGTGAATGTGTTTAACAGCTTTTAATATTGCCTTTGCTATGGTTTGAGTATTCTTAAGTTATTTCATTAAGAATGAAGTTGGGGGTTACACTGGGAAGTAGAGGCCCAAAATCCTGAGGGAGAAAATATTACATATGTGTTTTATACATTGTATTCTCTTTGTCATTAAGAAGTATTTTATTATATTTGCTTTAGTATGAGGTGAAGAAAGATAATTTTGGCAAACAATTATATTTTAAGCAAGCACAATGATTTAAGAAAACAACGAGAAATTAGAAGAGAAAAGATGGCCCAGAAGCCAATAATAGGGCTTAAACATAAGAATGCCTATGGAATTTGTTTTGTTGATTAATTATCTGATGATTTCATATGCATAGTAGGACCTGAATGTTGAAAAGCATCCTACAGCCTAGAAAGTAGTTCACCAGAGTGAAGCTCAGTCTAGTTATTGGTGTATTAGATCTTTAGTCATAAAGATGAAAAAAGAAAAGTAGATGAGATTCGTAAACAAATGCTCATTGTCTCTATATAAAATATTGAAAACTGTTTAAGAAACAACTGGTGGGTTCAGGACTTATACGGAAGCCTGACGGAGTTTTAAAACAGGTCGGAGAAAGTTTAAAACAAAAAGAATGATTCTTAAACACAATGGATTCCTCATGACACATTTTGACAATTCATTTAGAAAAAAAAATGATTATTTGTAAAGAAGTTCACAGAAAAAGATTCACGTGTGATAACTTAATGCAGTAAAAAAGATGATCGCGCTGAGTTTTTGAAAATGGATCAGATGAACCCTAATGGTTCATTTTTCAAAAAGGGATGAGTCTTACACTCTAAAAGAGGCCCATGAGTATGACATAAGTCAATTTGAGGGTATGAAAGTCAAAACCCTAATTTTTGAATATTTTGAATATTTATTTTGAAATAAAATATTAAAATATTTGATAAATTTCAAACACTAAGGAAAAACAAGAAAAATTATTGGATCAAGGTTTGAAAATTCATATTTTTATCCATAGAATATCTTGAGATTCATTTGTGTTTGAAAAATCAAGAGAAAGAATCATTTTAAAATGTGTAAAAACAATTAAAAATTAATTCTTTGAAAAAATACAAAATATATATTTTTTTGGAATTTTTTTATGGAATAAAATATTTAAACATTTTTTAGAATTAATAAACAAAGAATCATTTGAAAACTCAAAATAATCAGAGAAAAAATAAGTTTTGAATCAATTAACAAAAATCACAAAATTCAAATATTTGAATTTTTTAAAAAGGGCGCCAAGAACATGGGTGAAGAACACGCGCAAAGGTGTTCTTGCCCAGAATCTGCAAAAGTCGTCGTATCTCATGGAATAAACATCCATTTGATATGAAATAAACATCAAAATCACTCGTTTTGATCCCACGAAACCAATGATACCAATTAATTTCATTTATTTTAAATATGGAGTGAGAAATCAGTGATGAACACTGAAGAACCCTAATTTGGTCTGAGCCTCATGAAATTCTACATGATGATTGTTTTATGAAATTGATTGAGGGGAATCACTTAAAATATGATTACGCACGTATGGCAAATAGATAGTGCAAGGAAATATGCATGTATTATAATTTGGCCTAGTTTGAGGCTTACTTGAACTTGAAACTGCAACTGGAGTTGTGATTTCGAGCTAGAGGTGTTATATAGATGTTGTGATGATCTGGACAGCTTCCCTACACTATATGGAGTGTGTTTGAATACTTGGACTTGATTGTAAATGGATGGATCAACTTCTGATCTTCAAGTTGCAGAAATAAGGCTTCTTTGTGGTTTTGAAGTGTGATTCCGGGTTGGAAGTGTTTTAGAGGTGATTTCAGTGTTTGAACACCTCATAAACATCATATGTGATATGCGTGAGCAATTCTTTTGAGCTTGTGTTAGCTCAAACTCAAAAACTAGAAGTGATTGCTCAAAATATTTAGTTTCGAGTCTTTGAGAGCAAAGAAGAGAAAGCTTGGAGATCAGAGGCTTTGGTGTAATTTTTATGATGGAATGAAGTATTTATTTATAGGTAAACATGTTGAACAAACTTGGCCTCCAAGATTGCTGAGATCATAATGGTGAGTCATTGTTTATGAAAATATCTCTTACAAGTGAAATGATGATTTTGTGAAATAGCTCAGCTATGCAGCAACAAAATTCACATTCCTCAAAAGTTTGATGCTTGGATTGTGTCCAACTATTGCTTGTTGAACAAGAGATCCAAGAATATGCCTTTTTGAAGCTTTGTGGCCCTTGGATCAAAATGCATAATGTTGAATTCTATGAATGTCATTTTGGTGAATTCCATGGTGCAATCATGAATTTGAAGGTTTGATCATACTTGTAATCATTGTTTAGATGCTTAAATCCACTTGACACTGTACTTTTATTAAAAATAACCAGATTTCAAAAGTTTGTGAAAAATATGTTTTTGCAAAACAGCCTGAGATGTTCACTTTGGTCCATGATTTCTTCATGTACAGGTAAGATTTTTTCATGCCAATTGGTTCTTTGAATTGTTGGTAACATTTGCAACAACATTGGTGTTTTGAAAAGGATCTGAATCAGCTTGAAACTTGGTGTAAAATCCCTCCAAGTTTTGATGTTTTGCTGATTTTACACTTAAGCAGATTTTTTATAAGTGTTGAAAATCAGTATTTTTCTTGACTTTGATCCATCTTCAACTTGAAATACATAATGAATTGGATTTTCTCCTAGTTTAATCATTTGTAGTTTGTAGTAAGATCTTTCATTTGAGATTTGGTTTTCCAAAATCTGATGCTTGGAAGTAGGGTTATTGAACACTTTTTTCCATAACTTAGAAAATTCTAAGTTTCAAAGGTTGCCCCTTTTACAAGTTATCTTAAAATTCTGATTCTTTTTTGTGATAAATGCATTCATAGACCATATATTCTTGAAATATAGGCCATGTGGATCATTTTGGATGAAAAAGTCAAACTTTGACTTTTTCGTCCAGATGTAAATTACACTAGATACCCCTGGATTTTTTATTTTCTAATTGGACATCCTCTGAGGTATTTTGTCCATATGAATGGACTTCTATGATGTATATGAGCTATCTAAACCATTAACTATGATATAGGCTCTTGTCCAGATGAAAATTATGACTTTTGGTTCCCTGATTAGTCAGAAACCCTAATTTGGGCATTGTAAAACCCTAATCTTGCAGTCCTTGAACTCTGCATATTTTGTACTTGTAAATGGCTTGTCATGGTCATGTCAATATTATTGATGATATGTGGAGGCCTTGACTCCTTTTCCCATGAAAAATTTCATCTGGAGGGCTCAGTTGACTGAAACCCTAATTGGTGATTATGATGGCTCGGGGCCCAGATCACTGAGACTTTTGTACAGTCCTTTAAATATTTATCATCATTTGAGATTCCTTAGCCCTTTAATTGGCGATTGAAAGGTTGAAAATCTTATGTATTAATGATTGGTCCTTTGCCTAAATCCTCTGAGGGACTCAAGAATCCTGATCCATTGTGGGGATACTGTTCAAACTAGTCTAGCACAATCCTTTGGTCAGTAGATTTCTCCTGATGATGTACATATCTTAGGGTCAAAATTTAGGGTATGAAAGACATCCATGGGTAAGAATGATTAAGTTTGAACAATTATGAACAAATTAGATGCTAATGCATGAGTAATTAGAAATAGAGATATGTATGAAAATGAATGACTTTTAACTTAACATGTATGAAAATAAGTGGTTCGAATTGGGCATGAATGAGAATGAGAGCTTGCAATTGAATTTAAGTGTTTGAAATGACTTTGGAAACGAAAATTTGGAAATGAGACTTGGGAATGAGTTTAGAACTTGAAATGGAAATGAAAATTTGACATAGAATTGAAACTAGGAAGCAGAATTTTGAAATTGAAATTAGGAATGAAGTAGAATGGTCTTGAAACTTGAAATGTGGAAATAAAATTACACTTGAAATTGGGATTAAAAAATTTGAAATGAATTTTGGAAAGAAATTTTGACTATGAACTTGGAATTAAATTTGAAGTGAAAGAGAAAATTTAGAAATTGAAAATTGAGCTTGAAATGAGATATTGAAAATTGGAAATGGATTAGAATTAGGAATTAACATAACTTGGAAACGAAATTAGAATTGGAATTGAAAATGGAAATTTGGCATTTGGATTTGACAAAACAAATGCTACTTTGTTACTAATTTCTACAACAATTAACCAAAAAATCAAGGTCCAAACCATGATTTTTTTCTTAAAAACTCTAATCCAACTCGTGAGACCATTTTACCAATTTGAGCCTCCAAGAGTTAAAACCCCAGTTTTCTCAAACCAAAAGATCAGATCTCCCAAACTTGCTACAAAACCAACAGGTTATTCTTGGCACTTCTTTGCAAATCCACATGCTTGAGTATGTACCAATGTATGACAATAATGAGATGAATGTGTGATATGCAATGTTAGGGGGTAAAATTTGGGGTGTGACACCTTAGTTATAAGATTGTCTTTGATTTGATGAACTACCCTCTTTATGGTTTCCCATACCAATCAAATTGTTGTAACTTCATATGTCCTTGTTACCATTCTATCTTCCTTTATCTTTTTAGTTGTCTGAGATTGCAAAACAACATCAATCTTCGACTTGCTTGTAGTTCTTTTAGCCATTTTTTATTTGTGAGATTCAAGAGTCCCTTGAACCTCTTCTTTTGTCATACTTAACAAATCCTTCGATTCTTCTATGACTACTACCACATGATCGGAATTTGGATGCAATGACCTCAAAATCTTTGACATTAAAAATTTTGATTTCAACACTTCTCCACTCTTCTTGATTTGATTAACTTGTCTTGTTACCATAATGAAGAAATCAGTCATGTTTTCAATGTCTTCTATCTGAAGTAACTACATTCTTTTGTGAGTTTGTAACCTCACCTCTTTCACTTTCTCAGTGCCTCCAAATGATTTCTCCAGGATGTCCCATGTTTCATTTGTTGAATCTACATCACCAACATTTTCAAAGTTGCCTGGATCAATACATTGATGGATTATAAAGAGAGTTTTATAATTCTTCTTCTTCAAATCTTTGTGTGTAGTCTTTTGTTCATCCATA